>JABTXL010007882.1:0-135828 GCA_025134845.1 Neodon shergylaensis
CCTGAGTAAAGCATTGGTTAAGTTAATGACAGGCAGACAATGACGCAAAATAAAAGATTAAAATAGATCTTTGTAACAAACTTACAATAAATGTCAAGAAACCAAAAATAGGAAAGATCAAGTTGAAGAGCAGATTCATTAGTTATAAGTCATTTGAATTCTTACTGAATAAAAGTATTTATATAGCAAAAAATTTGAATATGCACATATACTTTTTATGTATCCAAAAATAAAGGCTTCAATGTGTCTGGATTTTGAGATACTATACAAGTCTTAAATAGGTATACGTGGGTGCTGGGGATTAGCAGATGAGTTATGTTTAAGATTACTATCAGATAGGCTTATCACTTTCCCCTTCAGACCAAGCAGCTTTGTATCAAAGTACTTTCCTAAGGTTTCTATAGTCAGCAACTCATTTAATAAAGCAAGGATGCTGGGATAGTTGTCATTGTCATTATCAATCTTACTTTCCAGATGAAAACATGAGGCAAAGAGAGGCTCAGTACCTCCCTCAATGTCACTCTTCTGTGAAGTGCCAGGGTCACTGTGGAACTGACTGTATTCTTCCCCTGTTTCATAAGCATGCCACTTCTTAGCTAATGACCTTGAAAAATAAAAACATAGGCTTATTACTAATTTCTTTCTTCTTCTGTGGGTTGGGCAGGCGATGCATTCCTGAGAACTGAACCTAGGTCTCATTCATACCTGAGAAGCAGGTGAGTGCCCATGGATCGCCCCTCCCTCCAAGCTGTTCTCTTTACCCCAAACAAATTGTGATGTTTGATTGTGGTCAACATGAAATAACCCTAGATATATCTGGAAAGAGACAATTTTAATTGAGAAAGTGATTGGCCTGTTGACAACTTTATAAGGTATTTTCTTGATTAATGACTGGTATGAAAGGATCAGGTCACTGGAGGTCATTCTTGGGGAGGTGGTTGTGGGCAGTATATAAAAGCAGACTGAACAGGCCACAGAGAGCAAACCAGCAAATAGCATTCCTCAGTGTCTTCTGCTTCAATGTTGTTGGGAGGAATTCACTAGAGGACACCACTTATACATGAGTTCAGATCAACAGTATCCATTGGTGCACTTGTTCAAGCCAATAGAAAGTCTTTAGTAGTTGGCCAGGGACTATAATGTGTGTTTAGGACCCAAGTACAGTCCTGATTCTTTCTCAGGGTGAGCTTTTAAGCACAAAAACCATGCACTGCATCAACAGTTAGCAAGAACTTAGTCAGACATGGAAATACAGAAGCCAAAAAGCAAGGTTAGTTCATTAGGGACTTTCTCAGAACTATGGACTTTGTTTTAGGTTGTTTTTATTTTGGCCTGTCTTTATTCACCCATGCTGGGTTTCAAGGCTTAAATGGTACTTCCATCATGGTGTCAGTTGTGCTAAGGGCTGGGGCCATATTAAGGACTGGAGACCTGTTCAGTGCCTCTGTCTGAGTTTCTATCCTGATTTCTTACCCTGACTTTTCCCAGTGATAAGAGTGTGACCTAAAAGTATAAGATGAGATAGACATTTCCTCCCCAAAATGCTTTTGGGAATTTTTTTTTTCCACAGCAAGAAAAGCTCTGGAAGAGAAGACTACTCCAAGACTTCCTCTGTCTCAGTCAATGAGAAACCTTTTCCAGATAGGAGTACTAATGAGTGGAAGGAACACTAGTCTGTATCATATTAATATCCATTGGCACACTTGTTCTTACCAACATGTCACTTAAATTCCTCAAATTACCACTGTTAGACACTTTTTATCATTGGGATAAGACACATGAATGAGATAATTTAAGGGATCAGAGGTTTATTTTGGCCCATTGATAAGAGGCTTCAGTCCCTGGTCTGCTGGTGTGGTATTTAGCTGACCTGAACAAGAGTTTTGTCTCTCGCTAACCAGTGACTTTCCAGGTAGAAGAAAACGCATGTAAATCAAACAAAAATAGATTCTGTAACAAAGAAACCATAAACTACATAGTTGTCCCTCCATGGGACTAAACTAGGCCCTCCGTATGTGTAAGACAGTGGTGAAGTTTGGACTATCTGAGGGGCCCCTGGCAGTAGGACCAGGATCTATATTTGATGCAAAAGCTAGCCTTTTGGAGCATATTTTTTATGATGGAATGCCATGCTCAGCCTTAATGCAGGGAAGAGGGTCTTGGTCCTGCCCCAACTTAATGTGCCAGACTTTGTAGATTCCCCATCAGAGACCTTATCCGTTGGGAGGAGTGGATAGGTGGGCTAGGGGAGATGCTAGGAGAAGGTGGGAGGAGGGATGGGAGGGGAAACTGTGGTTAGAATGTAAAGTGAAATTATATATATATATATATATATATATATATTTACAAGAAGAGAAAATTCCTCACAGTCTGGGTATGGTAGCACATGCCTTCAATCCTAGCACTTGAGAGGCAGAGACAGCAGCTGTATGTCTGTGAGTTCTCGAGAAGGCAGGTGTATCTCTGTGAGTTCTAGAGGAGGCAGCTGGATCTCTGTGAATTCAAGGCCTGCCTGGTAGGGGCAGCAAAGAACCCTTAACTACTATTAAGTAGTTAAGGCTTAGATTTAGGTTAATGTTAAGGGTTAGGATTAGTCGTCACAGCAAACACTTTTTAAAAAATCTCAGGTTTTACACATTAGTATTGAACCTGCATAAGCCTGGACCTGCAATATTTTTCTAGACATATGCCTGTATATGGAATAGGGATATATGCATTTGGCTCCTAAAAAATCCTTGGAAGTAATCTTATCTGAGCATTGATTTTTAATACCCCCAATATGAAAACACCTGGAAATAATAAGTAAATAACTGTAAAAGAGTAGATGGATGAATAAGTTCTATCATATGTTTAAATCTATATAATATACCATACAGTAATAATAATGAATAATCCACTTTTGCTAGCTACAAAATGAATAAACATCACTACAATAACATTGGGAGGAAGGAACCATGTATGAAATACAGACACTGTAGGCTTCATTGTGTCCAATGCACATATTCTAAAAAGTGAAATGGACGTGTTGGTTCACTTCAAGGTTACGTAACGACCCTGTAAAGGCAGGGATAATAATTAAGAGGAAACATAATCAAGATGTTTAGTAACACTCCCCTGGGCAGTGTATGGACCTATATACTTTTAATTTATGTCCTTTAATGCTTTAATATAAAGTCATTTTAATAAAGAAAACTGTTGATAAGTCTAAATGCAGTGTTAGCCTTTTCTAGGCTCAATATAGTATTTGCTCTGTGCTCTCAATTACAGATGTTTGTCTTCAACATTATTCAGATACGAATATTTAGAAAAACTCTGGTACTACCACAAAAGGACCTAAAACAGTGACTCTTTTAAAGCAGTCACAAATGAAACCACATACTACTGCTGTTTTCTCACAATACCATAATTCCATCCAGCTGTGCTCCCAGGTTTAAAATAAAATGGATGCCTATTTCCACAGCTCTTGCCATTTACACGTTCATTAGTTTGAAAAGCAGGACTTCTCCATTCTCTGAAAAGTAGAAATTTAACTCCATTTCCTTTTTCAATGAGTTGTGTTTATTAGTTGTTTAAATACATTTTAGTTAGCTTTTTAATCACAGTGACAGAATAACTAACAGAAAAAACTAATTAGAGGCCAGATTGATTTGAGATCCAAGTTTTTGGGACCTCCAGCCCATCACAGTGGGGAAGGCTATCTCTCCTCTGTTCACAGTGGCGGGAACTTACACCCACTTCTTCACAGAGCAGTAGAAGGAGAGAAGTTTGCTAAATGGAAACCAAGGCAGGCATATGCCTCAAAGGCCAGCCCATACTACCATAAACCTTCCAGCTATGTCTTATGTCCCAAAAGCTCTTTTGCCTCCCAAACAGTGATACCAGCTTGTGAGCAAATGCATAAACATATGAACCCATCATGGTGAATCAATCTATAATGCATGGAGATAACTAGATGCTTGTACACATGATAAAATTTAGGAGTCCTGCAGGAAGGATTTAAGCCAATCACCCAGTCATCTCTAGCCTTAATGATGCCATTTTCCCTGCAAAAATATTTGACTATCAATTTTAACAACTGGAACATTCACCACCAAGGCCTCATATCTATTGCTGTTTATAAGTCGGGCTCCTTGGTTTTGCATGTATTTCCTTTTTCAATGTCTACCTGATTCAGCAGGTGATACTTCATTAGGCCCAGATTAAGTATTTACTGTGTGACTTGTTACACAGAATCTACAAAATAAATGAGCAAATAGATGAATAGATGTTTTCTTTATTTTTTAAAATTTTTATTTAAATAACTTTTTTCATTTATTTTACATGCCTACCAGATTCCCCTCCATCCTCTATTTCTGTTCCCTCCCCTTTCCCATCTCTACCCTCCTCCCCATTTGTTCCTCCTCCATCTCCATTCAGAAAGCAGAAGGCCATTTTTACATCTGAGTAGTACTCCATTGTATAAATGCACCACATTTTTCTTATTCTTCTTCAGTTGAGGGTCATCTAGATTGTTTCCTTGTCCTGTCTATTATGAATAATACTGCTATGAACGCAGTTGAGCAAGTATCATTGTGGTATGATTGAGCATCCTTTGGGTATATGCCCAAAATTGTTATTGATTCCCAATTACCTAAAAAACTGCCATACCGATTTTCAAAGTGGCTACAAAAGTTTGCATTCCCACCAACAGTGGATGAGTATTCCCCTTTCCCCACATCCTCTCAAACATAGACTGTCATCAGTGTTTTTGATCTTAGCCATTCCGACAGGTATAAAATAGTGTCTCAAAGTCATTTTAATTTGCATTTCCCTGATGACTAAGGATGTTGAGCAATTCTTTAAGTGTCTTTCAGCCATTTGTGATTCTTCTATTGCAAATTCTCTGTTCACATCTGTACACCATTTTTAATTGTATTATTTGATATTTTGATGTTTAGCTTCTTGAGTTTTTATATATTTTGGAGATCAGCTCTCTCAGATGTGAGGTTGGTGAGAATCTTTTCCTAGTTTATAGGCTGCTATTTTGTCTTGCTGACTGTGCCCTTTGCTTTACAGAAGCTTCTCAGTTTCAGGAGGTCCCATTTATTAATTGTCTATATCAGTGTTTGTGCTACTGATGTTATATTCAGAAAGTAATCTCCTGCGCTTATGCATTCAAGGTTATGTCCCACTTTCTCTTCTAACAGGTTCAGTGTAATTAGATTTATATTGAGGTCTTTGATACACTTGGGCTTGAGTATTATACATGGTGATAGATATTGGTCTATTTGCATTCTTCTACATATCAACATCCAGCTATGCCAGTATTATTTGTTGAAGATGCGTTCCTTTTCCCATTGTATAACTTTGGCTTCTTTTTCAAAAATCAGGTATTCATAGGTGCGTGGATTTAAGTCAGAGTCTTAGATTAGATTCCATTGATCCATGTGTCTGTTGTTATGCCAATACCAAGTTGTCTTTATTACTAAAGCACTATAGTGGAGCTTGAAGTCAGGGGTGATGATGCCTCTGGAAGTTTCTTTATTGTACAGGATTGTTTTAGATATCCTGGGATTTTTGTTTTTCAATATGTACTTGAGTATTTTCTTTCAAGTTCTGTGAAGAATTGTGCTGGAATTTTGATAGGGATTGCATTGAATCTGTAGATTGCTTTTGGTAAGATCACCATTTTTTACTATATTGATCCTATTTGTTCAAAAACATGATAGATCTTTCCATTTTCCGATATCTTCTTCAATGTCTTTCTTTAAAAACTTAAAGTTCTTGTCATACAGGTCTTTCACTTATTTAGTTAGAGTTATCCCAAGATATTTTACGTTATTTGTGTTTACTGTTGTAAACACAACATGTTTCTCTGATTTCTTTCTTAGACCATTTATCATCTGTATATAGGAGGGTTATTGCTCTTTTGAATTAATCTTTTATCCTACCGTGTTACTGAAGGTGTTTATCAGCTGTAGGAGTACCCTGGTAGAATTTTTGTCATCACTTATGTATAATATCATATCATCAGCAAATAGTGAAGGTTTGATTTGCTCCTTTCCAATTTGTATCCCCTTGATCTCCTTTTGTTATCTTACTGCTCTAGCTGAAACTTCCAATATTACTGTATTGAAAAGACAGGAATGAGTAGACAGCATGTTTGTTTCTGATTTTAGTGGAATCACTTTGAGTTTCTCTCTGTCTAGTTTGATGTTAACTGTCACTTTGCTGTGTATTGTTTTTATTATGTTTAGATATGTTCCTTGTATCCCTGATCTCTCCAAAACATTTATTATCATGAAGGGATGTTGGATTTTGTCAAAGGCTTTTTCAGCATCTAATGGAGCGGTCATGTGCTTTTTTTCCTTTCAGTTTGTTTATATGGTGGATTACATTGACAGATTTGTATATATTGAACCAACCCTGCATCTCTTTCTAGGTCATAGTGGATTTTTTTTAATGTGTTCTTGGATTTGGTTTGCCAGTATTTTTGTCATGGTCCAGCCTCGAGGGGCTCATGTCTTCCAGACTAGGAGCGTGAAGATTAGAAATGTTAGATTACAAAAGTAAAGGACAGAGACACAGAATATAGTTGGGAGGGTAACCCAATGAATACTAATTAGCCTGCATTTATTTTCCGTATGCTTTATACACTCCAGTCCAAAAGGTGGGGACATGACAGGGGGTGGCGGGGAGAAGGCAAAAGACTTCTTTACCATGATACAAAGAACAAACAGAGCAATTACCTCTTCAACACCTGAAACATCAAGTAACTATATCCTGACTTAAGTACTCTGTTGCTTAAGCAGGTCATGCAGTGACCACCCCTTAGGCAAACATTCTGTTGGCAAACCTACAGGTTTTGATTTAATTTTTGTTATGCGGTACCTATTAAAAATTCTTTATTTTAGATTTTCCACTTTTGTGGAGTATAAATTTTTGAAGTGTGATCTGATGATTCTCTGGATTTCCTCAGTGTCTGTTATGTGTCCCTTTTCATTTCCAGATCTGTTAATTTGTATATTTTCTCTCAGCCTTTTGGTTAGTTTGAATAAGGACTTGTCAATCTTCTTGATTTCTCTCAAAGCACCAACTCTTTATTTCATTGATTCTTTACATTGTTTTTTTATTCTATTTTATTAATTTCAGCCCTGAGTTTGATATTTCCTACAGTCTACTCCTCCTGCAAGAGGTTGTTTCTTTTTGTTCTAGAACTTTCAGGTATGCTGTTAAGTCACTTGTGTGAGATTTCTCCAAATTCTTCATGTAGATACAATGCTATGAACTTTCTTTTGAGTACTACTTTCATGGTGTAACATAAGTTTGGGTTTGTTGTGTGTTCATCATTGGTATCTAGAAACCTTTAATTTCTTTATTTATTTCTTCCTTGCCCCAGTAGTAACTCAGATGAGAATAGTTTAGTTTCCATGAGTTTGTAGATTTTTCTGTAGTTTTTTTTTTGTTGTTGTTGTTGAATTCTAACTTTAACCCATGATGATCCAATAAGATACAGAGGGTTATTTAAATTGTTTTTTTTTAATTTGTTGAGATTTGCTTTGAGAATAAGTATGTGATCAGTTTTAGAGAAGTTTCCATGAGGTGCTGAAAAGAAGGTGTATTTTTTTTTATTTTTGAGTGGAATGTTCTATAGATGTCTGTTAAGACCATTTGAGTCGTAACATCTGTTAGTTCTCTTGTTTCTCTATTAAGTTTCTGTCTGGCATACCTGTCAAGTGGTGAAAGTAGGGTACTGAAGTTTCCCACTATTAGTGTGTGAGGTTTGATTTGTGCTTTAAGCTTTAGAAGTTTTTCTTTTACAAATGTGGGTGCCCTTGTATTTGGGGTGTAAATGTACAGAATGGAGACTTTATCTTGATCATTTTTCTTGTGGTGAATAAGAAATGTCCTTCTCCATCTCTTTTAATTAATTTAGTTTGAAGTCTATTTTATTAGATATTAGGATAGCTACTCCAAATTGTTTCTTAGGTCCATCCATTTGATTGGAAAATCTTTTCCCAACCCTTTACTCTAAGGTTATTTCTGTCTTTGAAGTTGAGGGGTGTTTCTTGTGTGCTGCAGAAGAATGGATCCTGTTTTCGTATCCATTCTGTTAACCTGTGTCTTTTTATAGTCAAATTGAGTCTATTTATAGTAAGAGATGTTATTGACCAGTGGTTGTTAATTCCTGTTATTTTTTGGTGGTGGTTGTAGTGTTTGTGTGTTTCCCTTCTTTGGGGTTTGCTGGTGTGAGATTATCTATTGTCTGTGTTTTCGTGGATACAACTAATTCCCTTAGGTTGGAGTTTTCCTTCCAGTGTTTTTTGTATGGCTGAATTTGTGAAAAAGAATATCACTTGCAATATTGTTTGGCTAATATATTAAGCATATTTCTAGCTAGCTTTTATATCCTAAACTAACCCATCTCTGTTAATCTGTGCACCACCACAAGGTCGTGCCCTACTGGCAGTTTTGGTAGGTTCCAGCAGAGGTGTCTGTCTCCTGCAGCAATTACATGGCTTCTCTCCTTGACTCTGCCTATTTTCTCTATATATCTTTTCCAGCCTAACTATATTCTGTTAAGTCATTGGCTGAGAGCAGTTTCTTTATTAACCAATGCCAATAAAACATATGCATAGCATACAGAGGGGAATCCCACCTCAGAAAGAGTCTTTAAAATGCCAGTCTCATTCTGCCAAAAAGAACCATAATTGCCATGGCCCTGACTTTGATTATTTATTGCTCAAGGTTGGCATAGTGCAGTGCAAGAAATCATGTAGAAGAAATCACTTCTCTTAACTCCACAAGAACTGCAAGATGACTCAAAAAGAAAAGATATGTTTTCATTTTATCTTCAGTCCATCTGTATTCTTATCAACTTGTAGCTTGGTTATTTGTATCCTGATTTCAGATTATACTTGTATTTCTACCAAAGCATCATTTTTATCTAAAAATCGCCCTTTAGCTCAGAACCAGGTTTTACAGATGGAAAAGATAAGGTGACAGAAAGTGCCTAATCTTTGCCATCTAACTCTGTAAGAATCAATTATCAATTCCTTCTCTAACCTATGATCTGTTTCCATGTTTGACTACATGATAAGTTCATTAGTAAACAGTGATTCTTCTATTTTGTCCTTTGGCTCAGATAACACACATATTTACAAAGTGGCCTCATACATGAGTTTAAGATATGCATTGTGGGATACTAGCATAGTGGTTCCGTGGTTAAGAGAACAGGTGCCCGTCTACAGGACCTGGGTTCAATTCTTAGCACCCACATGGTGACTCTCAATCATCTGCCATTCTTGTCATAGGGGATCTGACGGTCCCTAGTAGAACTCTATAATGCACAGACATATATTCAGGAAAACACTCATAAAGATAAATAATTTTTTTACAAAAAGGTAAAGCTATGTATTGTAAAATTAGTCAGCATGAATAATTTATGATTGTTGAACCACACATAAAAATAAAAATATTGTCTGTGAGATCAGCTTTCCAATAAGTGTAACACTAGTCTTTAGGTGACTAGATGACAGCTGAGAATATGAATAAGAAACACTCACTCTCAGTAACTTCTCAAGTCTTTATAAGGCCATCAATGTCTATATGGAACAGTGTTCTTTCCTATACTTTGTAAAAGGATGTAATGTATAATATTATGATGCATGTATTTTCTACTTTTTCCTGTATGATACTTTACTTGTAAAATCCTTTTAAATAGAATATTATGAAATATTTAGAGACTAATTTTTAGAACTCATAATATGCTATAAAGAGTATTGATGTAAAATGCATATAACTTCATTGTAAAAGAGGTTATTTATACTCTATTCTGTAAATTCATCCATTTACTTAATAAATTCACTGTATATTTATTATAACCATTATGAATTTGGTGCTATTTGTGGCATTAAGGTCATAGCTTTTAAAATGCAAAAAATCTCTAACTGCCATAAGAAACAGGCATAAATTAAAACATAAGAGAAGCTGCCAAGTACTATGAAGTGAGATAAAAATATAAGTGAGAAAGGAAATGAATTGGTTATAATTTTAAAGATAGGTCAGAGAAGGCCTCATGAAGATGACACTTTAAAAGCCTTAAAGAATCTGAGTGAATAAACCATGAACTCAACTAGGAAAAGAGTTCCCCAGGTGAGATTATGCCACATCCAAAGGATCTGAGGTAAAACAGTGGTTGGAACTTCGGAAATGATAGCAAGAAATCAATGTAACCACAATAGGTTAAACACAAAGGAAGTTTGAAGGCTTTCTCACAATCTGCACTGTGAGGTAGAGGAAGCAAAGCAAACATTCAAATACGCAGAATTTAGGAATGCCCTTACTCGGGGTGGTTTGCAAGGATTAGTTATCAAAGAATAGGAATTAATATTATTTGATTGATTAGAAAATACTAAAATTGGCTCCTCCTATCATCCCAGCACTAGGAAGGCAGATGGACCCTGCCCCACCTCTGGTGGAAATCCACTACTCTGGTGCAGTTCCCACCAGTCTACAAAAAGAACTTTAGAATTAGACATTAAAATACCAAATAATCCCATTTAAAAATGGGGTACAGATTTAAATAGAGAATTCTCAGCAGAAGAATCTCAAATGGCCAAAAGATACTTAATGAATGGTTCAACATCCTTAGCTCTCAGGGAAATGCAAATCAAAACAACTCTGAGATACCATCTTACACCTGTCAGAAAGACTAAAATCAAGAATGCTGACGATAGTCAATGTTGGAGAGGATGTGGAGTAAGGGGGACACTCATCCACTGCTGGTAGGAGTGCAAACTTGTACAGCCACTTTGGAAATCAGTATGACAGTTTCTTGAAAATTGAGAATCAATCTACTTCAAGACCCAGCGATACCACTCTTAGGCATATATCCACAGGACACTCACCCATACCACAAGGACATTTGTTCAGCAATGTTCATAGCAGAATTATTTGTAATAGCCAGAACCTGGAGACAGCCTAAATGTCCCTCAACCAAAGAATGCATAAAGAAAATGTGGTAAATTTTCACAATGGAGTATTAATCAGTGGGAAAAAAAAACAGTGACATTTGCAGGCAAATAAATGGATTGAACTAGAAAAAAATCATTCTCAGTGAGGCACCCTAAACCCAGAAAGATAAACACAGTATATACTCACTCATAAGTAGATATTAAATGCAAAGCAAACAATAACCAGGCTACAATCTCAGTTCCAGAGAAGCTAGGTAACAAGAAGGATCCCAAGAGGGACATGTGGAGCTCCCTAAGAAGGGGAAATAAACAAGATGTCCTGGGTAAAGTGGGGGAAGGAGAGTAGAGGGGAGGGGATGGAGGAATGGGAACATGAGCGATCAGGATGGTTGAGTTTGAGGTGGCACAAAGCGGGAGAATAATGAAAGATACTTTGATAGAGGGGCCTATTGTGGTGTTAGGGAGAAACCTAGTGCCAGGAAAACTCCCAGGAACTCACAAGGATGACCCCAGCTAAGACTCCTAGCAACCATGGAGAGGGTGTCTGAACTGACCTTCCCCTGTAATCAGAGCCTTAATCCAGTAACTGATGAAACCAGATGCAATGATCCACAGCCAAGCACTAGACTGAACTCTGGAAGTCCAGCTGAAGAGAAGGAGGGATAACATGAGCAAGAGGGGGTCAAAATCATGATGGGGAAACCCACAGAGACAGTTGACATGAGCTTGTGGGAGCTTACAGACTTTAGACTGATAGTTAAGAAGTCGATATGGGACCAACATAGGCCCTCTGTGTGTGAGTAACAATTGTGTAGCTTGGTCTTTTGTGGGGTCCTTGGCAGTGGGGCCAGTACCTGTCTCTGACCTGTCCCTAAAGCATGTGCTGACTCTTTTGGAACCTATTCCCTATAGTGGGATGCCTTACCCAGCCTATCAAGGGGGAGGAGCTTGGTCCTGCCTCAACTTGATATGCCTTGCTTTGTTTACTCCCATGAGAGGGCTACCCCTTTTGAATGGAAATGGAGAAGGAGTGGAAGTGAAGGGTAGAGGGGTGGTAGGGGGGAGGGAATGGGAGGAAAATGGGGGGGAAGGGAAACTGTGGTGGGTATGTAAAATAAATAAATAAAAACTTTTTTTTTTTAAAGAAAATGGTAAAATAGAAGATCTGCTCTCTGGAAACACTTTAATGAACTATGAAACCTCAATGGAGGAACTATGCTTAAATTAATTCTTAACAGAAAAAAAAGCACTCAGAATTTGTAAAAAGTAATTGTAAAACTTGTATTGGACCTTCTTAAATAACTCTCAGTGTATCTCTACATCACAGAACAGAAATTTTGTATGAACAAACCATATCATAGTTGGTCAAATTGAAAGAATAGATAATACATTTCATGACTGAAGGGTCTAAAGTCAGGGAAACCTGGGGACTCATGTGATTCGTCACAGAGGCCAAGATTCTCCTCTCTGGTCCATGCTGATGCTTTCATCCTGAGGAAAGCCTTCCATGTGGCAGAATGACTATGAAGGTAGGATTTAATATCTTCATGCCAAGTGAGCCAGATGTTGTGTTAAGTTAATTTCTAGACATTCTTTCAACTCTAAATAGCTCACTATTTCCTTGGTCTGATTGACATAATCTAAACCATAAGTTGAACACTGACAACTATGGGGAATACCACACATTGTTAAAAAAAAATGCTTAATGAGTTTAAGGCCATACACTTAAAACAAAAAAACCAAGATATAATGATAATTTATTCTTTTATTCGATATTTATTGAATGTTCAATATGTCACAGCCACTGATCTAAACATTTAGAATAAAGCAGTAAATAAAACAAAGGTCTACATCATTATACTGAGATAGATATTAGTATATCAAATTAATGAATCATATAACAGTGAAAAGGGGATTAATGATATGAAATTCAGAGAAAGAAAATGACACAAGAAAAAGAGAATCGGAGATTTAAAAGAGATAGCTTCAGTTGCCACTGAAATTGTCAAAAGAGGACTTGCATTAGGTCATTATTGCTGTGACCAAAAAAAAAAAAAACATGCAGGAACAGCTAGATGAGGATACATTTCCAGGTAATAGTTCATCACTAAGAGAGGTCAGGGCAGGAACTCAAGGTCGGAATATGGAGGCAGAAACTGAAGCAGATGCAATAGAGAATGTTTGCTCCTCATGGCTTGTTGAACCTGCTTTATTATACAACTCAAGCTCAGCATCCCAGAAGTGGCGCCACAAACCATGAGTTGGATCCTCCCACATCAATTATTCATCAGGAAAATACCCCTACAGACTTCCTTACAGGCCAATATGATAAAGGCATTTTCTCAATTAAGGCTCACCTTACTAGATAACTCTAACATGTATAAAGTTAAAAAAAACAGGACAGGATGATGATTGAACAATATATTAAGAAGAGGAAATGAGCTATCAGAATACCTCCAGTGGGAAAAAATCATTTCCTGCAAATTTTAATGGGTGAGTATATATGCCTCATTGATGTGTGGAGCCATCATAGGCAAGATGGGTTTATAAAGTAATAGAAGTGATGTGTGAGTCTCCTGAGCACTAGTAGAGGCTGCAATAGATGCCTACTATGTAGGATGAGGGCCCACTTGTTCACCCTGGCTGCCTGGCTAGCTTAGACCTAAAATAATCACATAGAAACTTTATTAATTAAATCACTGTTTGACCCCTTAGCTCTAGCTCCTTATGGTCTAACTCTTACATATTAATTTAACCCATCTCCATTAATCTGTGTATCACCATGTGGCAGTGGCTTACCAGCAAAGTTTCTGCATGTCTTACTCTGGCAGTGACTCCATGGCATCTCTCTCTCTCTCTACCTCCCTTCTCCCAGCATTCAGTTCTGTCTTCCCCACCTACCTAAGCTCTGCCCTATCAACAGGCCAAGGCAGTTTCTTTATTCATTAACCAATAAAAGCAACACATAGACAAAAGGACCTCCCACACCAGGGGGAAGAGGAACAAACCAGAGCTTTCTTTCTCTCTCCTTTTCTTAAGTGGTGTCTGTGACAATGACTGCCTCATTTCTGTTACCAGGTCCAACTAGACAAGCTCTGCATTGTCCTCGCTTCTTCTGGGTAACATCTGCTCATGTTCCTGCTCTGCCTTTATCTCCCCAGAACCTTCCATCTTAGGTTGTCAGTGATTCCTCTACTGCTTGCCTCCAAGTTGCCTGACCATGACCTGCAGGACTTTTGAAATTCATTTATCTGTCTATCTATTTGATAATTTATGTTTTTATGTCATTGAGACCCTAAATTCATTCACCTCTAGACAAATATGATCTCTTCTTTTAACTTATTTTAAAAAAATATCTTGATATAATGGCTTCCCTGAAAGTCAAGAGAAGAAATACAGTAAGGAGGAATAAGAAAGTAACTAAGCTAGATGCCTCGGTAAAGTTTAGTAAGTAAAGAATAAAAACTGATGATATGGTTTAACAAAAGTAAGATTGCTGGTGCTACAATTTGAATAGGTACAATGACATGCTGAGCAAGTGAGGTACTGATTAATCTGTGCTGTCTTGGGTTTCTATTGCCATGAAGAGACACCATGACCATGGCACCTCTTATAAAGGAAAACATTTAATTGTGATGGATTATAGTTTCAGAGGTTTAGTCCATTATTGTCAGGGAAAGAATCAAGGTATCATGCAGGCAGACATGATACTAGAGATGGAGCTGGGAGTTCTTACATCTTGACTCACAGGCAACAGAAAGTGGTCTGAGACACAGGGTGTGGCTTGAGCATATACAAGACCTCAAAGTCTACCTCCACAGTGACATATTTCCTCCATCAAAGCCACACCAACTCCAGCAGAGCCACACCTCCTAATAGTGTCCCTGCCTTTGGTGGTCATTTACTTATTTTTGTTGTTGTTGTTCAAGACAGGGTTGCTCTGTAGCTTTGGATCCTGTCCTGGTACTAGCTCTTGTAGACCAGGCTGGCCTCAAACTCACAGAAATCCTCCAGCCTCTGCCTCCCAAGTGCTGGGATTAAAGGTGTATGTCACCACTGCCTGGCGCAATTTACTTTTAAACCACCACACATGCCCACTGAAGCTGAGGTAAGGCTATTTTCTCAAAGGACTCAAACAGGAAAGACAACATTAATATGAGGAATATATATATATTCCTTCCAGGGGAGAAGCAGAAAAATGGGATTTGAAGAGGCAACTCAACTAGGTAGAAGAGCCAAGAATCAGAGCAAAGTCTTTGAGTGGATAAATCCAGAGCTGGGAACAGGGGAGTATCATGGCCACCCAGGGCTTCAAGATACAGAAGATAAAGTCAATATCTCTGGTTAAGGCTTTTAGGAGAAAATTACCTTCTACTTTCCAAAAATCATTTTTGCAATTAAACTAGTCTATTAATAGCATATTATGAGCATGTTATTATAGAAACTTAGTATTAAGTTGATAAAATATATTTATATTTAATAAACCTCATGGTACAACATTGTGGGGGCGGGCGGGCAATGATTCTACCAGAAATATGTTAACCGAAAGAAATAATCCTAGGAAGAGAAATGTTTAGGTATAAATGTAAATGCTAGCTGGGTTGAAATTCAGTAATACAGCACTTGCTGATTAAGTGCAAGACTTTGGGCAAGATTCCCAAATCTGGGAGTTGGGGAAGTGACTATTGAAGTAGTTTTTATTAGAATTTAAAGGTTGGAAACATACTATTTCTTAAGAAATTAAAGGATTAACAAGCAACAGAACATCCAGTTAAAAGACTATTGTGAAAAATCACACAAAGATTTAGAATGTATAAAATGAGCATGGCTGTAACTAAGATGTTATATCAAATTGTAGGTAATATGAGGGTGATGATGAGATTATCTGTAACATTTCTACTTTTTAATGCTTTACTCATTGATCACATATAATCTAGTGGTAGAAAATAATTGAATATTGCAGGAAAATAGATAGAGCTGGGAAACATTATTTTGAGTGAGGTAACCCAGACACAGAAAGACAATTATCATATGTACTCACTCATAGGTGGTTTTTAAATATAAAGCAAAGAAAACCAGCCTACAAACCACAATCCCAGAGAACTTAGACAACAATGAACACTAAAAGAGACTCACATAGATCTAATCTCCATGGGAAGTAGGAAAAGACAAGATCTCCTGAGTAAATTGGGAGCATGAGGACCTTGAGGAAGAGTTGTAGAGGGAGGGGAGAGGCAGGGAGGGGAGCAGAGAAAAATGTAGAGCTCAATAAAAATCAATAAAAAATTTTCAGACAAAAAAACATAAATTCCCTATTTCATATAAAGTATACTACAAATGGTTTCTTCTACTCCCAGGAATCTCTTAAAAACTCTAAAGTGGAAAACATAATGCATGTACACAATGACATGTAGAATTTTATATACATTAGAAATAATGAGATAATTCTTTTTCTGTTTTTTATTTATTTTACATACTAACCACAGTTTTTTCCTCCCTCCTCTTCTTCTACTCCCTCCCCAGTAGCAAGGCAGGAAGTATAGGTGGGGCAACCACGCAGGAAGTAGAGGTGGGGCAACCAGAACAGGAGAATTCTGAGAAGAGAAAAGAGTCAGTCTGCACTCAGCCACAAAGGAAGCAAGATGAGAATGCCTTGCTGATAAAGGTACCAAGCCATGTGGCTAACATAGACAAGAATTATGGAATAACTTAAGAACTAATAGGCCAACTAGTTTATAATTAATGTAGGCCTTTGTGTGTCTTTTTGGGACTGAATGGATGCGGGACTGGATGGGACAGAAACCTCTGTCAACACATTTTCCTGAGACCTAAGGATGTTGAACAATTCATTGTCTTTCTGTCATTTGAGATTCTTCTGCTGAAAATTCTCTTTCCTGATCTGAACCCCATTTTTAATAAGATTATTTGACATTTTGATGTATAGTTTCTTGACTTTTTAAATATTGAATATCAGTCTTCTGTCAGATGTGGGATTGGGGAAGATCTTTTTTCATTCTGTAGACTTCTGTTTTGTTTTATTGAGAGTAATGTCTTGCCTTACAGAAGCTTTTCAGTTTCAGGATGCTACATCTATTAATTGTTGTTCTCAGTGTCTGTGCTACTGGTGTTATATTCAGGAAGTATTCTCTTGTGCCAACATTTCTACTTTTTAATGCTTTACTCATAAATCACATATAATCTTCTGATGGTGGAAAGTAATCTCAAATTTTTGTAGATCAGAAACTCAAATCCTTTATTTCATATAAAGTGTACTACAAATGGTTTCTTCTACTCTCAGGCATCCCTTAAAAATACTAAACTGGAAAACATAATGTATGTACATAAAGGCATGTAGGATTATATATAGTGAAAAAGAGATAATTCTTTACGAAAGGAAAAACCCTGATATGACATTATGAGACAGGAACTCCCGAAGTTGTCACTGAGCTTTTTTTCTGCTGGCCAGCTACTACTGGGCATGCAGCCTCTACTTAAGGGTATTTGTTTCCCCAGTGAGATTCCCTTGGAACAAACTAAATTTTTATTTGCAGTGGTTACCAACTGGAGATAGCTTCTTGGCTGGGGATGGTGGCATGCATCCACATCTCATTCAGCTCTATAATCCCATCTGATGCAGACTCATATGGGCCCTGTGCATGCTACCTCAGTCTCTGTAAGTTCATATATACATTTATTTTGTTGACTTAGAGGGCCCTGTTTTCTTGGTTTCCTTCATCTCTTTTGGCTCTTACACTTATTTCTTTGTATCTTCCATAAGGTTCCCTGAGCCCTGAAGGACACTTATGTATACTATGATTTTGTCTGAAAATAAAGATCCTTTGAATTCTTCCTTTCCAGTTTGTATCCCCTTGATTTCAGTTAGTCTTATAGTTCTAGCTAAGACTTCAAGCATTACATTGAATAGAGATGGTTAGAGTGAACATCTTGACTTGCTCCTAATTTTAGCAAAATTGCTTTGAACTTTATTTAAGTTGATGTTGGCTATGGGATTGCTGCAAATTGCCTTTGTTATATTGAGTAATGTGTCTATATTCCTAGTCTCTCCAGGACTTTTATCATGAAGGGTGTTGGAGCTTTTCAAAGGCCTTTTTTTTTCTGATGAGATGATCATGTGGGTTTTGTCTTTCGGTCTGTTTACATGGCAGATTGTATTTATTGATTTATGTGTGCAGAACCATCCCTGCATCTCTAGGATAAAGCCCACTTGATCATGGTGGATAATCTTTCAATGTCTTCTTGTATTTGTTTTGTAAGTCTGTAAAATTCAGAATTTTTGCATCTATATTCATAAGGGGAATTGGTCTGTACTTCTCTTTCTTTGTTGGATCTTTATGTGGTAGTATATCAGGGTAACTCGGGCTGTATAAACAAATTGGGAAATATATGTTCTGTTTATATTTTGTGAAATAATTTGAGGAGTATTGGTGCTAATTCTTCTTTGATCATCTGCAAAATTCTGTGCTAATACCATCCGGTCCTGGTTTTTTTTTGTTTATTTGTTTGTTGTTTTGTTTGCTTGTTTTCTTGTTTTGGTTTGGCTGGCAGGCTTTTAGTTGCTGCTTCTATTTCCCATGGGTTTTTAAGTCTGTTCAAATTGCTTACTTGATTTTATTTAACTGGTAAATGGTATGTATCAAGAAAATTATCCATTTGTAATTTGGTGGCTAGCAGTTTTTTTTTAAGTATGTCTTCATCATTCTCTGTATTTCCTTAGTGTCTCTTGTTATGCCCCCCTCTTCATCTCCACTTTTGTTATATTGTGTAATCGTTTTCCATATTTTAGATAATTTGGTTAAGGATTTGTCCATTTTACTGATTTTCTCAAAGAACCAACTCTTTGTCTCATTGAGTCTTTTGTTTGCTTTGCTTTATTTGTTTGTCCCTTCCTTTCTCTCTCTCTATTTCTCTCTCTTCTTCTTCCTTTCTCTCTCTCTTTCTCTTCTTTCTTTCTGTTTTACTGATTTTAGCCCTGAGTTTGGAGGAAAATAATATGTGTGATCTGCTGGAGAGGGGGCAGAAGGGAGGAAGCTGCAGCAGATGGTCTGCTACAGATACGCAGAAGAGACTGAGCTGAGTGACAGGAATTGGAAGAGAGGGAGATGTAAAGAGTTAGAATATCTGTTTCCCTGGCTGGAGTGGCCTGTGCATTCTCAGGGAATGTCTGCTGGAACAACAACTGGGCCAAAGCAATGAGTGTGCAGAAGGAAGTTTGGAGGGAAAGATCTGTGTGGTCTACTAGAAATGGGGGCAAGAGGGAGAGGGAAAGCTGCCACAGGCAGTCTTCTATAGAGCAAGGAATAAGAGTGAATGATTGGATTTGAAGAAGCAGAGGGAGTCTACCTGATTCCCTAGCGAGATTCTTCCTCTGTTGTTTTAAGAGCATAAGTGTTATGCTCTCTTTATATTGTTGGGGAGTGTTTGCTAACAAAACAGAGCTCTGAGGATTAAGTTAAGCTCTGAAGATTGCTTGTATAAAACAGTATAATAATGCTATCAAACTCTACAACAAAGAGATGTTTGGGATTCCATCATAAAGGAGGAAAATCCAATAGCTTTGTTTTGCTACTTTTAAAGATTAAACAAAAAGCTTGAAGCAATATTATCCTTTTGCTTCGATCATAATAAAAAATGTTTCAGATATCTCATGCAGACAAGAAGTCTACACTTCGTTATCACATTCCTCCAAACATTTTCAAACACAGACAGTTAAAAAAATGGGGGGGGGTTGTTGTTATTTTTGATAACCTAAGAAATTTCTAATCAGTTACATAGACATAATAGTCTCCTTCTTCAAATTTGGCATTCCTTCTTCCCCTAAAGTTCAGTGCTATTTTCTTTCTCAAAGTAAATGATATTTCTCCTCACCCACTTAAAAATTAAATATGCCTGATACTTTCAACATCCATCATGCCTTGGCTTGGCAAGGCGGGTCTTTAATAGGGCCTGGAGTACCTTATAGTTCGAAGGCAGTAACCATATTGTTCGCCCGATCTGAAACTCAGTGATTTCACTCATGAAATCAGGATTAACAGTGGCACCCCACTCCATGGATTGCTGAATGTCTACATGTAACATACCTAGTTACTAAACGCATGCAGTGTACTTTAAAAAAAAAAGTGCAAACTGTAACTACAATCAGTGATCTTCGTGACAACTGCAGGAAATTCTTTAGAGATGACTTTACTCACCCTTGAAGATAATATGGCCGGACTGATAGTTAATCTCTCTAGTTCCTTTCAGCAACATCTGGTCCAGTTTTCAATCCAAACAATATCAGTCAGAATGACTCAGCCAGGCCATGACTAAATAAGGCAAACATTCTCTAATTCAACTTTATTGCTGACCAAAATGTTTATTTTTCTCTGCTAGGGCCAGAGACAATGTTAAATCAGGTTGGTTATACATTTTGTTTCACAGACAAGGAGTGTTTAAGCTAAGTACAAGGATTCTAATGATCCAACATCTAGACAAAATATTTTTAAGGAGAAAAAAAATCATCATCCTCATTCTGTTGGAGTTTATCTAGCAAATCCCAATTATTTT
The DNA here is from genome assembly GCA_025134845.1 of Neodon shergylaensis. Lineage (NCBI taxonomy): Eukaryota > Metazoa > Chordata > Mammalia > Rodentia > Cricetidae > Neodon > Neodon shergylaensis. Next base: position 20,520 of record JABTXL010007882.1, read on the forward strand.
GTTTAATAACTCCCCTCCTACAGGGAGGAAAAATGGAGCCAATGTAACTGATCTCCAAGTGGCTGCCTACACTGCAATTGTGTAGCATTGCTTTCTGTCAAGTCTTCGGTCCCAACAACTGTTAAGCCCCCCAGAAACTCTCCAATGAATACAGATACTTCTACACCCGAAGAGTTATAGAGATAAAGAGACATCTGAGGTTGTATGTAGTTCAACCATGATATCTGAGTGATAATTTAAACACAGAGCTGAGAGCTGACTTACTGAAAGTCATGTGACATGTTTAGGAAAAAACCTAGACCAGGACTGTCTCACCTATCTCCTGAGGCAATGTGTTCCACGTGATCCCAGCATTCCTAAACTCCCTGAAATCACGGAGAAGGTCTTGGCACAGTGAGTTCAGAGCTATATGGGACTGAATTTTTTTTCTATTGTCCATTTGCAAAGTGAAAATTAAAAGCAAAGTTCTTCCCTACCACCACCATCTGGATGCCATATGTAGCAATTTTTGACCCAGTGAACTAAGTTGTGGGTGTGGATACATACCATCCTAGGTGAACAGCAAGTCATTGTATTTGGGGTGATTTCTAACTATTACTGAAGAGTTAGAATAGTGATGTCAAGGGCTGAGCGCTCTAAAGAGGTAATTGCATTTATTGCTAGGAAGGATTCATGCATTAATTAATATTATTTCCACTCTAGAATAGGGAAGAAAACAGAACTAGAGAATTCAAGTGTCTTGCTTTCAATCCCACAGTTGTGGGGAATCAGGGCTCCTTGACTACCCATGGTAGTTTTACCCCAAGCCTCTGTGTAGGTTTGTTTTCTGGCTTGAGATTGTTGCTATACTTGGGGATCTGTCTGTTCATCACCTTCTTGTTTTAAAATTCACATGAATGTACTAGGCTTGTTGTCTGTACAATATGTCTCCCATTATTCTATCTTATTTATTTCTAAAATATACAACATTTAGATGTCTGACATTGTTCTAGTGATACATGCCTATTACATATGTATTTCCTTGGTCTCCACTACAATCTAGTGTGTTGGTAACTTGTAAATTTTATAGAACAGGAAACTCAGACGCTTACCCTGTATCATCTTTAATAAATGGCATGTTATTCTAACTTGCTTTCTGTTGCTATGAGAGACACCATAACCAAAAAGAACTTGAAGAGGAGCATATATTTCATCTTATGACTTATAATTCACTAGAAGGAAGTCAGGGAAGACACTCAAGAGTTGGCAGAGACTGTTTATTCATTTCCAGATGCCCAGACCAGAAATAATCACTTGAGTGTCTGCCCTGACTTCTTTGTCAGAGGATTCACATAGCAGATACCCTGAATATCAGTATTTATATTATGATTCATAAAAGTAACAAAATTATAATTATGAAGAAGCATGTCTTTGCTGAGTAGGCTGCAGGGAGGCTCCAGCCACCACTGGTCTGCCTTGCCCTACCACTGCCCACTGGGCTGGTGCCAGTACATAGCTTGCAGGTCCAGCCTGGAACATGGAGCAGCTGCTACTGCTGCTGCCATCGTCTTGGGTTGGAGAGTGCAGGGCTCAGACTGCAATGGTCCTGCCAGAGAAGCCGGCAGTGTGGCTGGCCTGGAGCTCATATGGGTCCTATCCCTAGACATGCTGTCCAGTCACATGGTCACTCCAACTCTGGGCAACAATAAGATATCCAAGATGAGTCTCAGCAATATTCCAGTGTTTATGGTGCTCCAGAAACTTTGAACTCACTGAAATAGGTATTTTCATGTGAAGTTGTTTGGACACAATAATAAACTGTGTGATGTACAGTAGACTGCAATGCCATTTTGATGGATGGGTGGATGCACAATAAAGGGATGGTAGAGTCGAGAGGCATGTGTAGTGGAGAGAAGGTGGGACTGGGAAAACAGAGACAAGGAGCTTGTCATTGCCAGTGGGACCAATCAGTTTGTGGTAGGGCCCAGGGAACGGTGGAACTGCTGGTGTTACCACTGGGCCTGCTCACTCTGCTAGGGTAAGGAGAGCACTCGCCCTGGGCAGCAAACACAATGGTTGTACAATGGGTACCAGTAGGGTGGCTGGTGCAGAGGACAGGGTGGTGTACAGAAGCCTGGAGTTGATGCAGCTTGAGTGTTGCAGGAGGTCCTTCCGCTCCTCCAACCAATAGCTGCTGAGATACCAGCCCATTGGGGCGTGGTTTCTCCCCCTGTAAAAAGTTACTACTTCCCTCCGCTCGCTCTCTTCACTTCCTGCTCCGCCGGCGACTAGACTCCCTTCCTGGTTTGCGCAGATGGTGATCTGTAAGTTTTTTCCCCTTTAAATAAATACCACCCTATTAATCATAATTATTAACTGGTGTGGCATTGTTCGTGACTTACGCCTTCATCTGGCGCCCGAACGTGGCTCTTAGGACCTCTCCTTCCCCCGCTCGGCTGCCGGCCGCGAGTTCGGCTTGGCGCGAGCCCTCCCTTCCTCAGCCGCGGCAGGCGGCCTTGTGGCCTGTGCCTTGCGGCAGCTTTGTAGCCTGTGCCTTGTGCGTGGAGCCAGCAGTTTAATATAAATTATCACACACTGGCTTTTCTTGCTGCAGTTCTTTATATTTTCCCTTTAGACACCTCAGGTTGACTTCAAGTCCCCACGCACCCTATCATCTGCCTCTCTACGTGGATTTAAACTCCACAGGCCCGCGTAGTCTCTGCCTGCGTGGTTTGCTCTTTTCTGAGTCGTTTTTTAAATCTCCCTTGCAAGTACAGCTCTTAAGCAGTGCGAACCAGAGCACATGGTTGCCGAAAGCTACAACCCCTCAGGGTGACTCTGTCACGTGGAGGCATACACGGCTTCTGGGTTACTCTTCTCTACCCCTGGATTCTGAGTTTAAGGCTTCGTGTACGGAATTGATTTAATTACATTTACTTTGTTGAGCAACTTGCATTTCCCAGTTTTTTAGCAAATACTAGGTGGACGCCATTTTCGTCGCGACTTGGCAACAGCGCCACCTGCTGGATAACAGGTAATATGGCAGATTTTGTTTCCAACATGAATTTCACTGTTTTGGCTGCCAATACAATGGGATATATCATGCAAGGTTTATATGACTATGAGGATAATTTAATTTACTGGTTACTAAGTTTCAGTATTCTTTTGAATATTCTATCATTTAGGAAGAATATGGCACTCCCAAGAACCATACTATCTTTACTACAAACTCATGCAGGTCAGGAGATTCAGGATTCAAAAGAGGCAATAATGTAGACAATAATAAAAAAACTTGAAATTCTTGAAGAAATTATTGGAGCTGGTGAACAGAGTAATAAGGCACAAGGACAGGATACAATGCCAACACCAGCTATTAGAACTGGCTTACCCAGGGTTTTAGCGGCATACCCTATACTTAATTCTGACAGAGCGTCAACTTCTAAAGGCTCAAAGGGAGTCAGAGAAGCTAGATGGATGCCAATAGCAATGAATGATCTAAAAGAAATTAAGCAGGCTATTGTTAATTTTGGCTTGCACAATGAATATGTAAAGGAAATGATAAGGACTTGGGCTTCTAATGCTAGAGCTACCCCCTATGATTTCCATCAGTTAGTGTCTGCAGTTTTAGATAAGGGACCTTCCTTCATGTTTGGAATTTATTTCAGAGAAGAATCCAAACATATGGAACAGCAAGGAAGAGCAAAAGGTGTGGAGGTTTCCCAAGATCAAATTCTTGGTGCAGGAGAATATGCTGATCCACAGGTCCAAGCTCTTTATGACGATGAAGTACTGTCTCTATGTCACCAAGCAGCTTTAAATGCTTGGAATAGGATACAAGATCCAACAAAAAGGGTTGAATCATATACCAGAATTAGGCAGGGACAGAGAGAACCTTTTATTGACTTTTTGCAAAGATTAATTAAGGCTCTGGACATAGGGGTAACAGACCCAGAATCTAGACGAATACTTCTTGAATCTCTAGCTTTTGAGAATGCAAACATAGAATGCAAAAAGATAATTGGGCCTTTAAAGTCTAGATCAGCACCTATGGATGAATGGATTCAGCATACGATGAATGTTGAGACGTTTAGCTATAATGATGAATCTTGGGTAGGAGAAGCGATTTCCACAGCAATGAGGAGACATCAAACTGCCAGGTGTTTTAATTGTGGTAAATTAGGACATCTGAAAAGGGATTGCAGGCACAGAATTTCTAGGAATAATATCTCCTCTGGGAATGACAAAAATAGGAGACCTAGGCCTTCAGGTATATGTAGGAGATGTGGTAAAGGCCGTCATTGGACCAACGAATGCAGGTCAACAACAGACAAACAAGGCAACCCGATACCGTCGGGAAACTCCTTGAGGGGCCTCTCGCAGGCCCCCAAGCCAACAGTGGCCCAGTCATTCCCAGTCACAGTGGAGAACGTGCCTCACCAAGAAAATTAAAAGCTGCAATTTCTGCTGTAAAAAGTAATACTGGTCTAAATGATGAATTATGCATGGAGAATGAGTCGAAAAACCCAGTAGGACAGAGTAAACGTATATTTTGGCAGACTTCTATTAACGATCAAAGACCAAAGCTAAAAGTCTGTATAAATGGCACTTTTATTGAAGGCTTATTAGACACAGGTGCGGATGTAAGTATCATTACCCCAGAATCTTGGCATCCGAATTGGCCTCTTCAAGAGGTAGATGTTCAGTTTCTGGGAATTGGAACCCTATCTCGTGTAAAACAAAGCACAAGATGGGTTGAATGCATAGGGCCCGAAGGGCAAATAGGAAGACTAAGGCCATATATAGCCAATATTGCAATTAATTTATGGGGCCGTGACCTGCTACAGCAATGGAATACCCAGATTAACATTCCTGTAGTTCCAGGAACTCATAATTCTGGGAAAGATATGATGAGGTATTATAGAAAAAGGTCACCAGCCATTCAGGCTGTACAAGAACATACAGCAAATACCAAACCTTTAGAGGTACCAACAGCCCTACCTTTAAAATGGCTAACTGAGAAGCCAATATGGATCAAACAGTGGCCTCTAGCTGAAGATAAATTGCAGGCATTGGAACAGCTCGTGCAAGAGCAACTAGATGCTCACCATATTGAAGAATCAACCAGCCCTTGGAATTCTCCTGTGTTTGTTGTAAAAAAGAAATCTGGTAAATGGAGAATGATGACAGATCTAAGAGCTGTCAACAAAGTAATTCAACCTATGGGCCCACTACAATCTGGAATCCCTTTGCCTTCTCTGTTACCAAAAGGATGGCCTCTTATAGTTATTGATTTGAAAGATTGTTTTTTCACTATACCGTTACAAGAAAAGGATAGAGAAAAATTTGCCTTCACAGTGCCAACTTATAATAATTCTCAGCCTAATAGGAGATATCAATGGACTGTCCTCCCACAGGGTATGCTCAATAGTCCTACATTGTGCCAATATTTTGTAAGTAAGCCATTGGAAATAATTCGTAAACAATTCCCGAAGTCCATAGTTTATCATTACATGGATGACATCTTGTTATCTGATTCAAATAAAGATACTTTAGAAAGGATGTTTGAAGAAGTAAAGAAAGTCTTGCCTAGGTGGGGATTACAAATTGCCCCTGAAAAGATTCAAAGAGGAAATTCTATTAATTACCTAGGTTACAGAATAGGGTTAGAGAAAATTAAAACGCAAAAGGCACAAATTAGGAGAGACCGGTTAAAGACTCTTAATGACTTCCAGAGATTGTTAGGAGACATTTCCAGTCTACGACCAGCTGTTGGGATAACACCTGATCTAATAGTTCATTTAAACAAAACCTTAGATGGTGATAAAGATTTAAATAGTCCAAGAAAACTAACAGCTGAAGCAGAAAAGGAACTGACAATGATTGAGGAAAAATTACAGGAGGCACATGTGGATAGGGTGAACCCTAATCTTAGCTGCATCCTAGTCATATTGCCTTCCAGAATTTCTCCTACAGGGATTCTAATGCAGAGGGAAGATATTATTTTAGAGTGGATATTTATACCTAATAAACCAAGTAAAAAATTAAAAACTTATGTGGAAAAAGTCTCTGAATTAATTATAAAAGGTAAGCTGAGACTTCGTCAACTAGCAGGTATAGACCCAGCAGAAATTATAGTGCCTTTTACTACTGAAGAAATAAAAAAGTTATGGGAAGACAATGAACCGTGGCAAAGAGCTTGTGCTAATTTTTTGGGAGAAATTAATAGCAACTATCCCAAAAGTGGTAGACTTAACCTCATAAAAAGAACTTCTTGGATTCTTCCTAGAATTGTACGTGATGCTCCAATAACTGGAGCTCGTACATTCTATACTGATGCAAATAAATCAGGGAAAGCAGGTTACAAGTCCGATGAATTGAGTAAGGTGGAACAAAGCCCTTATAATTCTGTCCAGAAGGCAGAATTATATGCCATTCTTATGGTGCTAAGGGATTTTAAAGAACCTCTTAATATAGTTACAGATTCACAATATGCAGAAAGAGTTATCTTGCATATTGAAACTGCTGAATTTATACCAGATGACACAGAGTTGACTTCATTGTTTATCCAGGTACAAGACATAATCAGGAACAGGCTTTGTCCGATGTACATAACACACATCCGGTCCCATACAGGTCTGCCTGGTCCTCTAGCCCAAGGCAACGCTGAGATTGATCAATTATTGATTGGAAGTGTGTTGCAGGCCTCAGAATTTCATAAGAAGCATCATGTCAATAGTAAAGGCCTAAAGAAAGAATTTTCCATTACTTGGCAACAAGCTAAGGACATTATAAAGAGATGTCCTACTTGTTCTTTCTATAATCAAACACCGTTGCCTGCAGGGAGTAACCCAAAGGGTACTAAGAGAAATGAAATCTGGCAGATGGATGTGTTCCACTTTATGGAATTTGGTAAATTAAAATATGTACATCACACCATAGACACGTATTCAGGTTTTCAATGGGCTACTGCCCTGAGCTCAGAAAAGGCTGATTCAGTAATCACACATTTATTGGAAGTTATGGCCATCATGGGTATACCTGCACAAATAAAGACAGATAATGGTCCAGCATATGTATCTAAGAAAATGAAACGCTTTTTTGATTATTATAATATAAAACACATTACAGGTATACCAAATAATCCTACAGGTCAGGCAGTTATAGAAAGATCAAATCGTACTATAAAGGATATGCTGAACAAACAGAAAGGGACTGAAAATACCCCCAGAAATAGATTACATAATGCTTTATTAACCTTGAATTTTCTTAACGCTAATGAGAAGGGAACAACAGCAGCAGAAAGACATTGGATAATGGAAAAGTCTGCTGAACTAAATCAACCGATTTATTTCAAAGATGTGCTGTCCTCTCAATGGAAGCCAGGAGATGTGCTACGTTGGGGAAGGGGTTTTGCTCTTGTTTCCACAGGAGAAGAAAAATTATGGATACCATCAAAATTAATAAAGTTTCGATTTGAAGAGGAGAAACCTCTTGGAAAGGAGAAATGACAACTCATCCACAATGATGATATTCATACAGGTGGTAAGAAAAACATATAGAATGGGGGCAGGGTTCTGTTCTTATCTCCACAGGAAAACATTCATCTTTGAAAAATTCAAGGGACCCTGGATGTTTGGATACTGACAGATGGAAAAATACCTGCCCAATAGGAAATATCAAGAAAACTCATTCAGTAAACCATATTTCTAAATTTATAGAGCTGGTTTTGAAGTTGGACTCTGGCTCAGTCCCTCTCCAATTCCAAGCCTGTTAGTAAGAGAAAAACCCAGAGTTTCTGGAGTTTCTGTCTCATGTCAAGAGCCATGATATGGGACAGAAAGAAATATGAGTTTAGAAAACAGCTTTTCTTTTCTTCATATCTATCATACCTTTCATTGAATATATCTATCATGCCTTTCATTGAATATATATATATGTCTATATATGTCTATATGATTAATGTTTTAAGTTTTTTACAATGAACAATGAGTCTTTCCTGAAGTGACATTTGAAGTTTCCAGGAAGAAGATGGGGCCCCACAACAACAACTCTACCTGGCTGATATGACGTCATGATACTGATAGCGCTACTACAAGACCTGTTTTGGGTACCAGCTGCACAAGACGATCCCAACTTGGTTAGCTGAAATGGTGCACATCTTGTACAACATTCTGGCCAGACCTCCACAAAATACTCAGAGACTATTTGCAATTTTAAAAGACATTGATCTTGCAATTTAACCATCATTTTACTTTCACAGGATCCCCCAGAAAGAACGTCGCCCCCATGACAGCTGGAAGTAATTCTAGAGGACGATGTCCCCTCTCCCAGTAAAGTTTGCCCCTGGGTTTAGGGACATCATTTAGGGGTTGGGAGGTTGGGGGAGGAATTTTATAAGCTCAGGGATCATATTGAAAAAAAAAAAAAAAAGAGGGATGATGGGATAATAGATTTGTAATTGTGAGTTACTGTTTTTAGACAAATATATTGATATCGATTCTTGTATATTGATACAAAGTTAAATTATATTGACTATTGTATGCATGCATGTTTCTACCTCTGTTTAAAATATTTTTTATGTATTGACATATATTGTATTGATATATATATTGTATGTATTTACCATATTGCAATGTACATTTCTACCTCTGATTAAGATACTTATATATTGTTTGTGTATTGATATATATTTACCATATTGCAATATATATTTGTACATTGTTTATATTTGGAGGTCATTGTCCTCATTTGTTTCACAGTCGTTTATTGTCTTAGTCTTTAAGTTAGATATTGAGAATTATATAGATTAATAGTCATCTAAGTTTGTCATTTATAATTAGACTAATCAGGTTCTTTAGATATATAGAGATTATACTCAGTATAGATAGATAGTCTTCAACCTCTTCAAAGAGCTGTAGAAAATGGCCTTTAATCTAACTCAGAGTTTTGTGGTAGTGAGACACAATTGCTCCTGGCAACACCGCTCTATTCCCGAGAGAATGTTGAGCACCAAAGACACTCCACCTGGAGTCTTTCTTTTTGGCAGAACTGGCCTTGGGGCAAAGAAATGCCCATACCTCAACCACTGACAGAGATACAGAGCGTGCATCAATGGATAAAACAGGACTGTCATATCCTGCCAAGACAGGGTAAGATAGTTTTGAAAAGTTGCCTGCCTTTGAAAATGGTATGTCAGTTATGTTAGGCCTTAGCCAAAGTTGGTTGCTTCAACGCTGCAAACGTGACTTTGGGTGATTGCCCAGGTAGCTAGTTGTCTCTGTGACTTGTTGCATGTTTTGGAAGTTGTTTTACTGAACTTCCTAATTACCCAGGTAACATTATTTCCCTTCTCAGATCTTCGATGGGGTTGAAGACTATAAATGTAGTTACTTTTCTCTCATGACTTGGCCAAGTTATTTATTATACAAGACCTAAGCTAGTTAGAATAGGATATTTGTACTATTGTATATAATTTCGTAGTAGGTTTAGAACTCTCTTACTTAAACAGAAGGGGGAGGTGTTGCAGGAGGTCCTTCCGCTCCTCCAACCAATAGCTGCTGAGATACCAGCCCATTGGGGCGTGGTTTCTCCCCCTGTAAAAAGTTACTACTTCCCTCCGCTCGCTCTCTTCACTTCCTGCTCCGCCGGCGACTAGACTCCCTTCCTGGTTTGCGCAGACGGTGATCTGTAAGTTTTTTCCCCTTTAAATAAATACCACCCTATTAATCATAATTATTAACTGGTGTGGCATTGTTCGTGACTTACGCCTTCACTTGAGGGATATTTGTTTATACTATAAAGATGTGTCTCTGGCTAGGATGCCTTCTGATTGGTTTAAAAAAGAGCTATATGGTCAATAGCTAGGCAAGAGAGATAGGCAGGACTTCTCGGCAGAGAGAGGAAACTAGATGAATCTAGGCATCCAAGAGATGCTGTACACACAGAATGGAATGTAGGTAAAAAGCTACATGGAAGAATATAGATTAATAAAAATGTGGGTTAATTTAAGATAGCTAATTAAAAACAAGTCTAAGCTAAATGCCAAGGCTTCATAATTAATAATAAGTCTCCCTGTCATTATTTGTGGGCTGACAGACTTGATGAGAAAGTATTGTTACAGCAGGTCCTGCTCCTGGATATGCTGCTCAATCATAGTATCACCCTCACTTTGAGCAAAAAGATATCTGAGATGAAGAATGGTTCATTTTCTGGATTGGATCTCCTGGAGGGACACCTGTGGTCCAGGCTGCTGGTGGAAGCCATGTTAATGTGTACCATCCTTGCTGTTTATAGAGTCTGATATCCATGGTCTGTGTTACTGCCAGTGACCATATTTATGTCGGTGATCTGTGCTGCTGCTGGAGACTAGACTGATATCTGTGGTATGTGCTGTCAATGGAGACTGAGATCATTGGGGTTTCATGATCCATGCTGCCTCTGGTTGCTATTGACCATTGTGTTGATGACTACAGACTCATAACCGTGAATGAGAGACATTGAAGGCTTCTGTAATCTCCCCCAAAAGAAACAGTTTATATAGGAAGTTATTAAAAAGAGTCCTTAAAAACTGTGATAAAGATGTTGAAGTGTAGCTCTTCACATTTAATGGCTTCTGGTGGAGGCAGGAGGGGAAAAAACTCAGTTTTCTTTAAGAGACTGGGAGTTTGGCCATGCTCCAGTGAGTTTATGGGCAATACAAATTGGACTTAGTGTTTTTGTTTGTTTGTTTGGGGGGGCACATGGGTGGGAGGGTAGACCTGGGAGGAATAGGGGCTATGATATTGCATGAAATTCCCCCAGTAATTGATAAAATATTATGCTGGGAGAAAAAAATTAAAAAATGATAGATAGATAGATAGATAGATAGATAGATAGATAGATAGATGATAGATAGATGATAGATAGATGATAGATAGATAGATAGATAGATAGATAGATAGATAGATAGATGATAGATAGATAGATAAAATTTTATCTAAGGTTAGTCTACTACCAAAATTGGGAATAGCTACAATTAAATATTTTTAAGGATATTACAGAAAAATATTCTTTCTTTAACCCAAGGAAAGACTTAAGTTGTATATGAATATTCAGTACAGTAATCCTATGGATTATATTTGAAAATATCTATCTTTTAAGAAACAGTAGCACCTGTAAGATTACTAAGAGCATTATTTTGATAACTAATCAAGAGCCTGATTGTGTGAATTAATCTTGTACCCTAAAATATTATCTATCTACTAAAGGAATTACCTATGTCTTGTCATGACATAGGAACATGCTAATTTTACATTGGTTTATTTAGTAGATAAACAAAACATGCTGTTGTATTATAGCTGTGGGCATGCAGTATGATCAAGGTTACAGTCACATTTTAAGATATATAGGGATAGGAAAGAAGTCAATCAGAATATAGAGAAGAGAGAAAGAATGTTGGCTGGGAAAAAGGTAGTCATTAGTATAATCTTCTAATTATTTTTCAAGTGTTTTGTGATAAGTATCAATTATTTTGTAATAGCAAACCATGAACCGGATGTTTTAGGAAATGAAGAATTTACAGTAAAAAGCAAGCAGAATCAGTGTCTTAACTGAGACTCCAGGGTAGAGAGGCTGCTTTAATTTGTTTTTCAGATCCTTCTCCCTAGGCTTTTGGAAAGATCATCCAGTCTCAATGTGGCTGCTCAACACCACATAGCTGATGTTTTAGATCACACCGTGTGTAAAAATGGATGTGTTCACAGTGAAATTTCAAGGTGATAACAGGCTGTCTCCTCGGAGATCTCATTTGATTTGCTTTTAAATACAGTTCAACTCAGAGATTTTATTATAATTCTTTTTTTTAAAAAACTGTTATGTCTGTTTTATTCACTATTTGTAACATACCACCAACAACAAATCTGTTTAGGAACAGGGTCTATTGTCTGATAGTCTGTCTGGATTGCTTTCCACAAAATTGGGGAACTATCAAGAGAGCATCTGCCCCCACATTCACTCCTAGGACACCAACCAAGTAGTCAAAGGTCTGAGGTTGGCTCTGACTTGTTTTAAGAAATATCTGTAATGGGATAGAAAACATCATTCAAATGTGAACAGCCATTCTCATTTTCCAGAGTTTATCCTGATTGTGTCACCTAAAGTTCCATATTCCAGAACATTCCTCAGTGCTAGGCAACTAGCATACTTGGTCATTCTATGTCATGTGCTTTGGATCCTTAAATGGAACAGAAGCTTTACTCTTAGTAATAGAACAAAAACAAACAGAGAAATCACTGGGAGGAGCGATATGTCATACCCTTGAATGGTGGAAGTCATCTTTAGGGAGCATAGAAACCATCATAACAGACACAGTAGAAAGAGAAAAACACTGAGGTTACCTAATTTCAGGAGCTTCATTTTATTTAAGAGAATATAATAGGGCTGCCTAGCTGTTATGACTCCATTCAAAAAGAGATTAGAAAAAGCTGGAAATAAAAACAACTTCATCTGAAATGTAGGTCTTATATTTAGCCACTGTGGGAACTATTGTCTTTGTTTTTCTTTCTTTTCAAATTTCCACTGGGGATACAGGAACCCAAATATTGACAAGTAAAGGATTCATCCAGAATCAAAGTGCCTGGGTCAGTTGTCCCACCTGTTGAAAGTGGAATGTGTAATAAGTCTTTCTCTGTCCTGCCAACTCCCAAATAATGACTGATATAGAGACTTCTTATTCATTATGAAAGCTTGGCCTTAGCTTAGGCTTGTTTCTAACTAGCTCTTAGAACTTAAACTATTAATTCAGGTGAAGTCACATGGCTTGTGGCTTTTACCTCTCTTTCTGCATGTCTTGTTTCCTCTTCATCCAGCTGGCAACTTCCCCTTTCTTCTTCCTAGAGCTCACTCACTTTCTCTCTCTCTCTCTCTTTCTGGAAGTCCCACCTCTTGCCTAGATATTGACTGTTTAGTTTTTTACTAAACCAATCACAGTGACACATCTTTACCCAGTGTAATAAAATATCTCACAGCATTTTCCCCTTTTTGTCTAAATAAAAAGGAAAGAGTTTTTACTTTAACATAGTAAAATTCTATACAATAAGAACAATTATCAGGTAAGAGTTCTATTTGCAATATCTAGTCCATTTGTATTTGACACATTTGAAGAAATGACTCTATCATCTACTTTACCTTGATGAGTTCAAAGTTTTATTCCTAAACCATTTTTGTTATACCTTGTGTTATCATCCCAAAACTATTGTTTTAGACTTTCAAATATTTTCTTAGATAAACAATTAAGGCTTTTATGTCTTTCAACCTTATACACTTTATACCTCATTTATGAGTTTCTTTTAAAAGTTTGGTAACAAGGAAAACCGTAATTATAACTATTTTGTCTTCAAATGCATTAGAGATTCAAGAATGATGTAATATTACCTGAGTAAATAGTGAGCACAAACAAATTCCAAAACTATAGAAATGACAGAAACATTTGGCTGCCTGGACAGGCACCCAAGTTTCCTCTGGAACATCTTTGGCCTAAAGGCCTTGAAAATCTGACAGACTTTTCTGCAAAGCAGGGATTTTGAAGGATTGTCCTACCTTGTTTTGACAAAGTTTGCCAGCCCCTATCTTTCATGTTCTGCTTGTCCAGTTTGGGCAGAATCCTGTCAGCAGTTGAGGCAAGGGCAATCTTTTTGTCCAGTGGCTAACTTTGCCACAATAAAAACAAACTCCATATGGTGGTTCTTCTATGTGTATCATCTTTTTTTGAAGTAAATTAGTGCTACCAGGAACAGCTGTACCTTACTGCCATGAAAATCCTTATGTTATTGAAACCTTTTAAATGTGATATTCTGTAGGTCTTTGAAGTGTTTGAATATCACCTATCTATCTAATATGTATCTCTGTATGATCTTAAAAACATACCTAACATGACTACAAGTTTGATTGTTATAGATGACTAATTACTAACCAGTATTTCTTTATTATCCTAAATAGATTTCAAGAACTAGAACTTTACATTACATTGTTAAATGAAGTGCATAGGTAAAATACTTTTAACAGGAGTAGAAACATATATACAGTATAAAAAAACCTTAAATGTGTATCAATATAAGCTAAGTGGTAGTAGCACACATTTTTAATCCCAGCACTTGGGAGGTAGAGGCAGGCAGATCTCTGTGAATTAAAGTCCATCCTGATCTACAGAACAAGTTCAGGACAGACTCCAAAGCTACATAGAGAAATCCTGACTCAAATATATATATAGCAATTTAAAATATTCAAGACTAGTGGTTACTCAAAGTAGACTCAACAATCTACCATTTTATCCCATCATTTCTATACCAGATCCCTGAATCTAATCTCCTTTGATGAGCTCTTTTTCTGACCATAACCTGTAACCAACCCTGCTAAATGACGGTAAACATCCATAACCCACCAAATGACCAAAAACCATCTACCCCACCTTTTGGGAATGTGGGTGTTGTGTTCTCTAGACTTATTCTTCTTGTCTGGGGCTGATAGAACTTTTAGGGAACCCTGAAAAATTGAGATATTGGTCAAGTCCTGGGAGAGCTAGCTGTATCATTTGTTGTCCAGTCTCTGTGTTATAGGAAAGTGCAAGGCTTAGCTGCAGTCCTCATGGGTGTAGTATGTAAGGTTGGACCATCTCAGCTAGCAGTTTTGAAGATGTTCTGGAGGTAGAATTTTGAGTAATTTGCAACAGAGACATTCTGAGAGGTTGAATCACCTGGGCTACTTACTTGTCTTTATTGGTATCTGGCTTCTTGACATACACACCCCTCAGTCCAGAGTCCTGATGAATTCTGGCTTATGAACTCTTAATAACTTGGTCTATTCTAACCAGTGCTGTGTCCCCTTTATTTAACATCTGCTTCACAAAAGTGAATGCATGCCAAATGCGATTATTGCTTTCCTGAGTCACCTTAAATCTAGAATTCCCAAAGGAGTCTAGTGAGCACTTAAACAGCCTCAGGGATATCTGTCATTTAGCAATTCTTGTATTGACTGGATACATTAAGGTTGGTTGTTTGAAAACCTTAGGCTGTTCCTCTCTAACCTTAAAATGTAATGCTAAAATTGTTTCTTCTTTAAATTCCTCTGCCTGGATCAGAATATATCCGTGATCTGTTTTAATAAGTTTTTCTAAGGCCTGTATCTTAGCACTCATATCAAACAACTTTTTTAGAGATAAACCAAGCATTATCAAACTGACAATAAGGATGATGAAAATGATAATTAACATTATGTCAATCCCAGTTAAGTTGATTATCCCTTCATTTAATTGTTCCATTTTTAAATCATTCATTGCATAATCATACAGAGACCTAACTCTCCATCATAATAGTGTTTACCATTTTTTAATGTGGAAAAAAAACCTCTCTCTTTTAACTATTTCCTCCCTTTAGAAATTCTCAATTGTTCCACCAAATCTGTTGCTACTGCTGCTGAAGATATGAGGCTTACTGCTACTGCATAGAACAGTAGAAGCCAGAGTGGATGTTAAGTCAGCTGCCTAGTTTAGCAGCAGCCTGAGAAGGGGTTTCAGGGAAAGCTCAAAACCCACTTGAAGAAAAGAAAGGAAAACCTAGTCAATGAATGGGGCGGTGACTCTGGCTGTGAGGAGCTCTGGCCTATGCCAGTGGGTGCAAAGTCACAGGAAAGTGATTTTTTTTTTTGGTGAATTTGTGCCCTAAAGTTGGATGGCAGATATATTGGGAATTCTAATAGGTCTTAATAATTAATAGGGGATGAAAACTGAAGGATGAGAGAAGCCGAGCAGCCAGCCACTAGTTCTTACCTCTACAAAATCCTCAGACCTAAGGGAGCAGGTTCTTGTCTCTATGAATCCTCTGGAGAAATGGAATGGGCTCCTGTCTCCTCCTGCCTTATATTCCTCTGTCTGCCCAGCCAGATCCCATCCTATCTCCACCTTCCTAGTGCTAGGATTAAAGGCATGTGACTCCCAAGTACTGAGATTAAAGGTGTGAGCCAACATTGGCTGGCCCTGTTTCTCTTTGAGATTGTAGCCCAGGGTGACCTTGAATTTAGAGATCTGTCTGCCTTGGCCACCCAAGTGCTGGGATTAAAGGTGTGTGCCACCACTGCCTGGCCTCTATGGCTTAGCTCCATACTCTGATTTTCAGGCAAGCTTTATTTGTTAGATCACAAACAAAATAGCACCACATTTAACAATAGGCTTCCTGGCTGGGCTGAGAGCAGCCTGTTGCGACACTCTAGTTATCCCAGCCACACAGAAGAAGATCAAGAGATGGCGATACTTTAGAGAGGCTGAGATGACGTGTATGTGGTCAGCTGACAGAATTGCCAGTGACTTACACATTGGCCTTCAGGGAAAACTGATCAAATTCTACTCCGACCTTGTTTTGCCCCATACTTGCCCTGTAACCACAGATATTTTAAGTTGAAGCCTTTGTGTGTGTAATGAGGGGTAATGACCGTGATTCCCTGGAGCCTTTGTGGGGTTTAAATAGGCAGAGACCGCTGATCACGTGTCGAGTAAGGAATGAATGTGTTCAGCTGGCACTGTGTACTGATGTTTCTCTTTGCTTCCTTATCCAATGTTCCAGCTTCAGCAGCCTGATTCTTTCCCAGAAGAAGCCACCGCAGGGCATCAGTCAGCCTTAAGCAATCACCGGATTGATGGCAATCTTAAGTCTTGGGTAGATGCCTCTTTACTTGCAAGAAGCACTGCACCAACTATGCTAAGCCTTTCTAAACCTCACCAAATCCACCCTGCTTCCAGTCTCTGCTCATGGCAGAGGTCTCCCGGAGTAACTTAAACTTCAGACTGGTCCCAAGGTCACTCCGATCTTTTCTTATAATCTAAATGTAGGACTTTATAAACACTCATCATTATAAAAATCAGTATTATTGAAAATAAAATAAGTTTGGGAGGGGTACAACTTTGCAAAATGGTGTCTATTTGCAGCCAGTGTATCCAGCTGCTTCTTATTACAGCCACTCAGGCCTCAGCTGGGTCTACCATGCAGCATTTGCCAAGGTTTAGTAGCTGTATTAACTTTGTGGGTTTTACCACACTGACCCAATAGTCACTCTGATATCGACTTATAATTTGTCTAGTGAAGCTTCATTATTTTTTCTTGCTTAAATTGTTTGGACAAAGTATTAAGTCATAAATACTAGTGGGGAATCAGTCCTTGGAAACTACTGATTTAATTCAGACCCTCTGCTTTTGTAGACCAGGAAAATGAGGACTAGAGAAAGAAGGAGCGTGTGGTCCCTACGCATCTGTTATGGATGGACCTGAGACTATAGGTCAGATCTTCTTCGTAGCAGTTCGGTTCAGCCATGTACATTGTCTCTGGGAGTTCCAAACTAGACATGACCTTTTCTATTGGACTGATACATTTAGCAGGATCTGATGGAATTATTTGGGCTTAATTTTGAGGTCTCATAAAGCCAGCAAAGGAACTGAATTGGTGGTAGCTACAGCTAATACACAGCTAAGGCTCTCATACACATAGTAACTTCAATCTCAACTAACCTTGTCCACCTCTGCAGTGGCTTATCACTGATTTATCCACAAGTACAAAACACTAATGTCAATCAGAACTGAATTTGTTCATTTTAACAATTGAATTATAATAGTAAAGCCACCCTTAAAAATAGTGTTATAGAGAATACATCATATGTCCTATAATTAAATCATTTAACTTATATGTTTTAATATCTATACATGGCTGTTCTTTATTAGCCTGATTTCCATTAGTATAGTAAAATATACAAAATGGCTAATGATAAATGGGAAAAAGGTTATTTTGGGTCACAATTATGGAGGTTCTAGTTGCATAACTTTGGGCTGATGGGAGGGCAGCACATCAGAGCAGGAACAAGTCTACTTCTTGCATGAGCCAGGAAGCAGTGTAAGACAGGAAGGGTCTAGGGTCACATGAAGGAAGGGGATGTCAGGGCAGAGGCCCAGGCCAAGAACCTGGAGGCAGGAACTGAAGCAAAGATCATGGAAAAATGCTGACTACCATTTTTCTCCCTTGGCTTACTCAGTTCCCTTTCTTCTATAATCCAGATCCACCTTGAGTGAATGGCACCACTACAGTGGGCAGTGTCCCACCCCCATTGATCAGTAATCAAAAAAGTGTCCCACAGACATGCCTACATCCCTCCTAGGTAGATACAAGTTTGTGTCAAACTGACAGAAACTAACAATGACAACTTCTAAAATGTTCCACCACCTCCCATTAGTTAGCTCCAGAATGAGAACCAAATCGTTAATGGCGAGACCTTTGGGGGACTGTGACAGACTGCAACACTTAGGAAATCATCAGCCTAATATAATTTTAAAACATGTTTCTTTCCCTATAGAGAAATTTCCTTCCTATTCCCTTCACTCCCAGCCCTTCAGAGCCCAGCAATCACTAATCTGTGTTTTTGTCTCTACATTTGCCTCTTCTCGACATTTCATATACATAAAACCATACCCCATGAGATCCTTCACACCTAGGTTCTTTGTATAATGTTTCCATAGTTCATCACGACATCATTGCTAATTCTTCATTCCTTGCTATGGCTCAATAGTATTCCACCATATGATTATACTACAGTTTCTTACCTCCTTGTGTGTTGATGAATATTTTGATGGTGTCCACTCTATGTTCATTATGTATGATGTGCTGCTCAGAACATTTGGGCACACATTTTCTTTGGAAATGTTTTCATTTCTTTTGGCTATATATACTGAGATGGTAATTTGATTATGAAAGATCTCTTTTGTCTGCCACCAATAAGTCAGTTTTCTCTAGGCCCCCTCAATTTTGCCAATGAATTTCTCCTCACTGGCTAATCTTGGTAGAAGTGTTAGTGAGTTAATGGGGATCTACCCTAGCTAGGCTGAGGTGAGTAGTAACAGCAATTTACCAGACAGATGCATTCTCCTGGGAATTTGACTCCATAGTCCAGGGTTTACTCATCTCTGCCCACACATCTTCAGGCGTCTATAACCTACAGGAGCATATAAACAAGTTTTTTTCCCCACAAGGGTTAAATTGCACTACATCTTTTCAGTAAGTTCTGATTTTTCCCCCGTAGACATTGAAAGGCAGCAGTACAATCACCTTTGGTTGCATCTTAAACATTTTCTTTGGATAAATAAGCATATGCTTACTTATTTCTCCAAACTGAGCCTTCTGTTAGTCCTATAAGTTAATATATTTAAATCTTCCTTCCCCAGTCCATCATCTGGAAATGAAAAGGAAAACACTCTCTGTTATATTCTTTGATGCTTCCAAAAAAGAACTTTAAACAACTTTCCCAAACTAGATGTGTGTTTTTAAAATGCTTCCATGGTATACTTCTTTGTTGGTCAAATTTCATGTTGATCAGTGATCCATGCACATTCACAGTTAAAACAAACTAATGTCTTATCTTTCTTATGTACTAACCCAAATAAATGTCTTCATACAAAGATTGAGACATAAATTTTTTCTCTGCAATTGTGAAAGACAACACAATGTGATGATTAAAAACATAAGCTGTTTTTATTGGATTACAACAAAATAAAATATGTATTAATAAAAGATATCTCAAAGGAAAAGAAGGGGCTGTGACTTTATGGAAGAAGTGGATCATAGAATAATGGGGTGGAGTGGAGACAGACCCTACAAGGAGACTATATGGGAAGGGTGGGGATTAGTGGTAAGCTCTTCCCTAAAACCATGAAGGTTAACTCAGTTCTTTTTAGGAATCAATTAGACATTTGGTTTGTCTCTTTTTGTGCTACTACTTTCTTGTTTCTATATCCTTGTTCATCCAGCATCTCTTTATAGATGAGGACCATGTTCTAGCTTTAAGAACAAGGAACCTGCTGTCAAGGTCCCTACCAAATGAAACATCTTGGCAAGTACCTGAATGGACCACTGCACCTAGAAGCAGACTTCTCTGTTGTTGCTACCTCAAGGTACAGTGTTCTTTGGTGTGGATTAACATTCTTTTCAGCTAGGACAGCACTTCTCCACTTTCCTATGATTCACAGGTCAACTTTTTTTTATTTTGTTATTTTTTTTTGTTTTTTTGAGACAGGGTTTCTCTGTGGTTTTGGAGCCTGTCCTGGAACTAGCTCTTATAGACCAGGCTGGTCTCGAACTCACAGAGATCCGCCTGCCTCTGCCTCTGCCTCCCAAGTGCTGGGATTAAAGTTCACAGGTCAACTTAAATATCTTATTAGACAATGAACACCTCTAGATTACAAATGCAGCAATGCTAATTCTGTCCCTACCATGACAATCTGTAATAGAAGTAATCCCCATTCTGTTAAATTTATGGAAAAAGGAAAGCAACTTCAGATTAGTCATCTAGTTCTATGTTCTAACTACATTGCTTGTCTTGATCGCCTCTTATATAGCTAGTCTAACAGAGTCCCAGAATACAGAAGTACTATGTCCCTAACAGGCTGGCATATTAAAATTATACATCTGTTCTGATAGCTTGGAAGATTTTTTTCATATTTCTGTCACTCAAATTCCTATTATTTATATAAAAATATATCCCAACTTTGAGGAATTAGAAAAATTATACTTTCTTTTTTATGGAAAAATTTGTACATGAGTGGAAAAATTATGTCTTGCCCACAGTGTATTTGCTGAAGGCTATTTTAATGTGATTTATGAAAACTAAAGTTTTGCAATCTATAGATAAGAGACAGAAATGTCAGAAAGTTTTGATTACAGTAGATCAAAATCTCTTCAGAATTGTTCAGAATACCCCTGTCCTCTCCTTTGTGTGAAAAAAGAGTCTAAGTTTTCCTCTATTTGCATATACATTTCCATGTCATTGGCCTATAAGTATGTTGCAGTTAGTTTCCCGACCTATATATTTCTATTTTCCTCATTAACTTGCTGAATAATATGCTTACCTTATATATAAATATTTTATCTTTAATCAGTTTTGTATTTGTGTTAGTCAGCTTCATGTGAATACCTGACAACAACCAACTTATAGAACAAAGCTTTGCTTGGCTCGCAGTTTGGAGAGTTCCAGTCTGTGACTGGTTTGCCCTGCTGCTTTGGCTCTGCAATCAGATGACTCATTATGGTGGAGTATCCACGTACTTCATCATGGAAGAGGGGGAACAGTAGGTTCAGAATGCCACCATCTTCTTTTGGGGAGTACTCCAGGGATCTATAGTCCTCCCACTAGGATACATCTCTAAAAGCTTTCACAGCCTCTCAATAGTGGAACACTTTGGAGTATGGAGCCAGACATTTCCAGCATGGACCATTTAGGGATATTAATGGACCAAATTCCAGCAGTATCTCTAAGGAGAACCATGGTTTTATCTAATTTTGAAAATAATATCTCAACAAAACATTCCCATATAATTTCATGGAAAGGCAAAGTAAACTGTAAGAAAATATCATAGGTATGAATTCAGGAGAATTATTTTAGTTAAAGTTGCTGGAGCTGAGTTCTGACTTTGAAGAAAAGAAATCTTGCACTTTTTCTGCTATAGAGAAGGTAAAAGTGGTTATTTTCAAACAATTGTTGAAAGAATTACAGAAGATAACCTATCAAAAGAACTCAAAAATTATGATCTACTGTAGGGAATTCTTCAGCTAGTACCCTTTATGTTACCTGTGCCACATGGGTGTGGCCTTTTATATTAAAAAATGCCAATGTAAAGAATGTGCTTCCTCTCTCTTCCAGCTGCTGGATTTCCCATTTGAGCAGAGGACTGTGATCTGTGAGTCTACCTCTAAATAAATAACCCTTTATTACATTCAACTTTGAGCTAGTGTGGAATTTTTTTTAGTCTCTCTTCATCTGGTGCCTCACATCAATCCTGACTCTACACCTACCAGGTGGACTGATCCAAAAGGCCCAAATGGTCCATGGCCAGAAAGGCCTTTCATCTATGCCCAACTATCTGGCTTTCACCTACTCCCCTGCCACAGAGGAGGCAATCTGCAAGCTATCCAAATAATGTCCAAGGATGGAAAAACTTCATACCTTTCAATCATATGTGCAGAATGAAGACCAGAGGCTAGGTGCCTCAATTAAATCACGAGAAATATATACAGGCCAGAAGATTAAGGCTTTACAAAAGACAGAAGTAAAAAGATTTGAAACAACTGAGGAAATTACTTGAGCTGATGAGCAGGGAAAGAAGGTACAAGGATAGGCTTTCACTAGATAGTCATAGTTAGTTTCCTCTCATGACTTGGCCAGGTTATTTATAATACAAGACTTATACTCTTTAGGATAAGATAATTATTGAAACATTTATCATATGTTTCTTGCTTGATATTGCTTATGCTGATTGTAATTCTAATTTTTATACTTGATATTTGTTATTATCGTATATAATTTTGTATTAGACTTAGAACTCTTTTATTTAAACAAAAGGGGGAGGTGCTGTAGGAAATCCTTCAGCCAGTAGCCTTTAAGTTACCCGTTCACTTGGGCGTGGCCATTTATACTATAAATGCTGATGTAGAGCGTGTGCTTCCTCTTTCTTCTGGTTGCTGGATTCTCCATTCAAGCAGAGGACTGTGATCTGTGAGTCTACACTTAAATAAATAACCCTTTATTATATTCAATTCTGAACTAGTGTGGGATTTCTTTTTAGCATCCCTCTTCAGTTGTCCATTATATTATTGCTCAATAATGAGATATACTAGAACCCATGAAATCTTAGCCAGTTAAAGATAATCACAAGTTTCAATTATTAGGTACAGCTTTACTGACAGGAGGAAAAGTTGAAGTGACTTATAGAAATAGGGATCAGGCTCATTAGAGACATCATTCTGCAGTTTTATTCTGCTTTACAAAAAAAAAGTACCCTCTGCTTGTGTGTGACAGTTGTATAGCTTTGTCTGTTTGTGGGGCTCCTAGATGTGGGATCAGTACCTTTTCCTGGCACTTGAGGTAGCCTTTGGGAACCTATTCCCCATGCTGGATTGCCTTGCCCGGCCTTGATGCAGGGGAAGGAGCTCATTCCTGCCTCAACTTGATGTACCTTACTTCATTGATGCCCATGGGAGACCTGTTCCTTTCTGAGCAGAGTGGGAGGAGGAATGGATGGGGAAGTATGAGAAAGGTGGGGGACAGGATAAGGGAAGAAAAAAAGGGAGGGGAAACTCTGATTAGGATGTAAAATAAATGAAAAAAATAATTAATAAAAAATAAATAAAAAGTAGATAAAACACTAAACTGTCAGTTATGTGACCTGGATCAACAGCTTGCTTTTGTTTGCTTTTTTGTTAGTTGGTTGGTTGATTTTATGTGTATTGATGTTTTTGCCTGCATACATGCCTGTGTGAGGATGTCAGGTCCCTGGAACTGAAGCTACAGACAGTTGTGAGCTGCCATGTGGGTGCTGGGAATTGAACCAGGGCCCTCTGGAAGAGTGGTCAGTGCTCTTAACTACTGAGCCATTTCTCCAGCCCCTAGCAGGTCATTCTTTATTGACGTGGTCCTGAGAAAGAGGACCAAAAGATCAGAAGACAATGAAAATAGAGGATAAGAAAGTTTGGAATCAGGAGGTCTTACACAAGCTATATCTTATGCCAAGTATGTTTCTGGTTTTGAAAAGGAGCTACGCTCCTTCTGCATTAACCCAAGCCTTGTGGGGGGGGGGGGAGCCTTGCTTGGTCATTGCAACTCTCAACAGTGCCGGAGTTTCGAAAGCAAGGTCTTTCAGAGGACATTTGGGTCACCTGGGTTGCTTTGGGTTTGTCTCTTGCTTCCTACTCCACCTCTTTCACACAGGCTTCTTCCCTTCACCCTTCTGTGACTTGTACTAATGGAGGATTGTGAATTATCTATTTCATGATATCAGTGCAGAATCCTAGAGAGGGATAAAGTGTTTTCTGAAACATTCTAGGATCCAGCATGACCTCACATTTTTGCCATCTCTGTCCCTGCCTGGATGATGGAGAATGCCCTTCCTAAAATTTCTAGGTATCTCAATTAGAAAAAGATTATAAACCCAGAAAAGGTACAGGCAAGAAACAGAAATGCAAGACTGCTCTGAGGACCTTCCATCGAGAGGAACAGTGTTGCTCACATAAGCTCTGCAGCTCATGACCTGGAATTAGGTAGGTGAAGTCTCAGAAAGTAAGACTTTTCTATTTTGGTTCTTTCTTTCCTTTTCTTTTTTCTTTCTCTTCTTTTTTTTGAGAGAGAGAGCAAGGATATTTTTAATGTTTTATATTTTTCTTGTTTTAGCTAGTTTAGTCTAATAAAATATATTTTAATGTATAATTTCACTTATGAGCTATGTTTTTCTCCTAGTATGCACTCAGGCACATAGGCAATGAGTAAAAACTATGTTTTTTTTACATAGTTTCAAGTTTCTTAATTATAAATTTTGTACCTTTATAGGTCAAGAAAGGCAAAATTTTGAAGTTGACTTAACAACATTTCCTGGGGTCTTTTTCTTTGTCTGCATCAAAGGATTTAAGATTTCCCCAAATAAAAACTTACTGCTTTAGAGGGCTGACAAAGAGATCATTTTTTTAATCTCTTCCGCTGGGTGGGCATCGGGGTCATTCAAGTTTAAAGAATTGCTTTTGTTCCATAGCAAAACCATAACACTCAAGACTTGCTCATGTGAGGTTCCTGCAGGGAGGAGCGATGCCAAGGAGCTCAGGACGCCAATGATCGCTGCCATTTCCTGCAACAACAAAGGAATGCCACAAAAGTCTATCGAGCGACATGAAATAAGGAGAGATTGTCCC
This sequence comes from Neodon shergylaensis, assembly GCA_025134845.1. Classification (NCBI taxonomy): domain Eukaryota; kingdom Metazoa; phylum Chordata; class Mammalia; order Rodentia; family Cricetidae; genus Neodon; species Neodon shergylaensis. The sequence goes on from JABTXL010007882.1 coordinate 45,233, forward strand.
ACCCTTTCTTTAGAGAGGTAGCTTTCTAATGTTTCCTGGTCAAGAGCTGTGACCAACTTAATTCACACAGTGGATAATGCCCTGATTGTTTAGAACATTCACAGACAGTGGTTTTATGTGTATGTGTGTGTGTGTGTGTGTGTGTGTGTATGTGAGCCAACACAGTGAGGCTATCAGTGACATCACCAAGGTCAGGAGGGAAAGCTCTCTCCCTTCCCCCAGTACCGCATCAGTGGTAGAACAGACTCCTGTTTTAAACCTGTTTCTGAAATGTCTTGAACTGAATAAAGAAGATGGGGGTGGACGCTTACTGTCTAGAACAGTTTACTGTTCCAATAGACATTACAGTAGATGTTACATTCATAATTCAAAACTTGAAATCACCTATTTAGCAAATATCTTATAATAAAGTTTTTTTGATTAAAAAAAATTTCCATTAAGAGATTGTTTAACTGCAAGAAACTTTTTAAAATTTTTGAGGCCAGTGCTTGGGTATCACTAATGTACAAAGCTCAGTGATTCTAATGTGAAAAACATTCAAATCAGAAATACCTTGATTTTTAATTACATCCCATTTTTCTAAGAACAGCCAGGTTTTTTTTATAAGCACCAAACTAAAAAGCTGTTTTCTTACCCATACAGTAAGAATACACAACAGACGTTACACTAGGCTTCTATCAATACGGAAAAGCAAAACAAGGCACATCTGAAAATTAATGTTAAGCCTGTTCCATCCCATAATTCCCCAACAAAGAGTCATAAAAGTGACAAATGCCTCATTACCATATTCAAATAGAATGAATTTAAAGTCACTCGGCTTTTTAGATGATTAATCCTGACCAAGCATCTTTGGCTCTTTGGCAACTGAATGATATTAATGTACAGTAAGCGGGTGATTCATATTCTCCTCACACTCAGATGATCTAGCTAGAACCACTGCGGAGGGCGGACCGGGCGAGCTGGCCAGCTTCCCCATTCATCCACAGATTATTCTTTCGCCAGCCGGCCCAGCTCAGCAAGACCCATTCACACCCAGCTGAGACAATTGTCTTCCTGGCTGCACCTCTTCTGGGACTGCCTCCCCCATCCCCCTCATCATGTCCAACGTCTCCTTTCCTAACAATACAAGCAGCCATTTCTGTGTGTTTTCTCTGTGCCAGTTAACATTTGCTAATTATTTCACATATATTACTGGACTTAGGCCTCATGAAGCTCTGTCAGTGAGATATAACTTTCTCTGTTTTATAGATAAGGAAACATAAATAGTGAGGTTATAAAATTTGACTGTGTGCAAAGAGCTAATATTTAATACCTGATTATAAATCCACATCTGTGGATTCATTGTATCAAATTTCTACTTGTTTTACATAAAAACTTAAATCCCATCCAGATTTGACTTTGTTCTAGCTCTTATGAGGGAGAAAATATATTCGGCTACCTTAGAAAACCTCAACATTTCGATCGCTGATAATAACTGACAGCTACTGGGAATGTACCAGGCACTAAATATATTTTGTTTACATCATTTTTCTTGAAACAGCTATTCCAGACTTCAAAAACGTGTATTTATTAATTTGTTTATTATTTGTTCTGGCTGGGGAACAAAACAATCAAATTGAGTAGATTCTGGATGCTAGACAAGTGTTTCAATACTGAGCCACATTTCTGGTCTCATATGTTTAAACTGATGAAATATTTTACAGGTCCGAAGTTATGTATCCACGCTTCACTGTGCACATCATATAAACTTGATCCTTTATATTCCTAGCACCTGCACCTCTGCTCAGAGCAAAGCATTTGCTGTTAAGACCCAGCTAAGTGACCCCTTTCCTTCGTCCTTTTTGCATGTAGTATCACCTTCAGGAGTGTGATTCTCCACGACACTCTCCTCTCTGCTTGTTTCTGAGAACTCAGTTGCCCCCACCGTCTGAAGATGTGTTCCATGTTTACAGATACTGTCTGTGCTGTTTACCAGGACTTATTTTCACCTTAAGTTACTGTCTTCTCCTATGGTGTGAGGAGTTGCTTGCTGCAGTCATAGACACAGCAGATAACAAAGTGACCATGTACAATTTTTAATTGTAAAATTAATTTCAATTTCTATCATCCATACTGAATTGCATAAGCTGATTCTCATATGGTTTTGTTAATCCACCTGGTTGAGAATAAGACCGCCACCACAATGTAAAGCCAAATTTGAAGCAAGCTTTAGTTAAATACTAGGAAGGTGAATGGACTCTGGCCAGGTCCATTCCTGGGTTCCCAGGAAATGGCCATGAGTGGCACCTTGTAGAGGCTTAAAAAGACAGCCCCACAAGGCCACCGTGTTTCTCATCAGGTCCAATAGGGGCAGGCATATCTCCTGTCTACATAACTCCCGCCCACATGTGATCAAGTACATCTGATGCAAATGAGTCACATAAACATAGGACAAACAAGAACTTATTCTTAGCTGCAAATAGAACTCTTAACCTGCAAGACTCAAAACCTTCTTGTTTTGGTCTCACAGTTTCAATTCCCTCTACCTGTGAAGGGAAACCAAAGCCATTTAATACAAAATGGCAGAAACATGAAGAGCTCTTTAGTTAACAGCATCTTTCTCCTTTCTTTTGTACTTACTGTCTTCACTGGGGCTGTCCCCAGACATTGCCTTTTGATATACATAGAACACTAGGCACTAGTTTGTGTCAGATTTAGAAAGAGGAATAAGAACAATTGAATTCATTCATTTGTTGACTTCTGCTTATGCTGTTTAACATTAGAACATGATTTCAGTCCTCTGGAATTAATGTTAAAATTTCAAGCCAAGTTTTTTTTTTTGTTTGTTTTTGTATTTTGTTTCGTTTCTTTAAAAAACCAATAAAACTAAGCTGACTCAGAAAATATAGTGTCTATTATTGGAGTAGAAATCGCTGGCTCCTTTGAAGACTAAACACTCTAGTTAGACGGGTTCAATCACTTGGCTAAGAGGCCACCCTAGGAAAGTGGGTTCATGCTAAAGAGATGGGTGGAATAATTAGCCCTTTAATGAGATACTGTCATGTTACACCTTTCCAGAACCCCTGCCTCAGGGAATAAATTTGCCAGAATTGCAGCTAACAGGGATCCTAAATCTGGCCAGTTTTCTGAATAATTCAGAAAAAAAAAAAAAACATGTCTTTTAGTTAACTTTCTCTCTTTGCTAAGCATGTTTTCCTTAAAATTTTGTGCTTTCCCCCAGTATTTTGAGCTTCCTTACTCTTTCCCAAGCTTTCCTCCCTGCCCTGTGGCTGCTCATTGCCCACAGGTCTGACCTCCCTCCATGCCATCAGTGTTAGGATTTTCCTCCTTCCCTCCTTCATTAGCCTCTTCCATTCAGGCAGCTCTGAGGTTTGAGAGTTTGCCTACCCCAGGAATTTTCTTTTAAGGTCTAATAAGATTGCCCTTGTACTTTGATATGAGTTTATTCTTAAATTATGTTATTAGTGAGATTAAGAGCCCCAAAGAGGCCCACATTTTCCCCCTGTATCATCACTACCATGCAAGCATACCAATAGATTCTCTACACTCACATAGAATCTGGGAACAGTAATGGGTCTGTAGACGCAATGGAGGGGGAACTCAGAGACTGCTGATCCATTGAGTTCATGGGCCAGTCGGTCAAGGAGAATTGATGAGCTTCAAGTTCAATGAAAGACACTGTACCAGAACTTAACCTCTGACCTCCAGGTGCATGTTCCATTCACATGTATACACATCTACCTGTGCACGCGCGCACACACACACATACACACAAATACATGCACACATAGTGCAGGCATGTATATAACATAGACCCAAAGAAGGGGCAGAGAGAAGGAGAGGGAGAGACAGAGGGAGAGGAAGGAGGGAAAGAGAGAAAGAGAAAGTAATAAAGCCAAGACAAAAATCCCTTATCATAAGACCTAGTGTCAGTATCATTTTCCTGACAGAAAATTTAAGTCTCTGGCTCCCCACAAAAGGAATATAGACATACTCTTCAAATAAAAATTTTTAATGTATACCATATTTTGCCTGGTTTGACCCTGTGCTCATATTGCATGTGCTGCCACAATCACTACGAGCTGTATATGCAACTGCCCTCTTGCATTCAGAAAACACAGTGGTTTTTTTTTTTTTTTGAAGTCTACCACTTCTTACTCTTAAAATCTTCCACCCCTCTGTCGTAGATGATTCCTGAGGTTTGGGGGAAGAAGTGTGCCATGGATGCTCCAGGTAGGGCTCAACACTCCACAGTCTTGTTTCTCTGCACATTTACTCTCTGTGGGTCTCTGTGTTAACTGCTCGCCACTACAAGGAGAAGCTTCTCTGATGAAGTCTGACAGACACGCAAATCTGTGGATATAGTGAATTCTGGGAGAACTGCCCAAGTTCAAGTCAGCCAAAATCCTGTTAAGGAGAAGAGGCGGTAGCACCAAGGGTCAACCCTTGCTGAGAAAGCTGCTGAAAGACAGTCAGTTTTCTTTAAGGGTTAGACCCATTATAAGTCAAACGCACACAGGGAAGGCCCACACTCAAGGGTATTTGGGCATCACAAGTTGGACTCATCTCTTTTAAAGAGAGAACGGAAAGTTGGGTGGTAGGGATGTGGGGTAGATCTGGGAAGAGCTGGAAGAAGGAGGGGAGAACGCTATCAAAACACATTGTATGACATTCTCAAAAACCTAATTAAAATATTCTTTAAAATGCTCTACACCAGTGCATTCTTAGGCTTTAGAAAATCTACAAATGGTTGGTGGGCAGCCACCATTGGGCTATTGCTTTGGTATAGAGGATTCTGAGAATAGTTGTCTTTTGAAGATGGACTTGTAAATTCTCAGACTACATCCAGGTGTGTAAACAGCATTAATAGACCCTGAAGGATGTGGTGCTGAAAGAACAGTTCCTCCTGGAGACTCTACCTAGTGCGGGATAGCCTAGTGATACCTGGGACACACCAGCAGAGGTGATGCTTAAAAGAGCTTATACAGCATACAAACTCCGGCAAATAGTAACACTGCTGGAAGTATCAACATGGAAGACTTAAGTTAATCTACTAACAAGGCAGCCTGGAGGATGGGAAAATAATATTTGCCAGCTATATACCTGAAACAGCATTAATACCAAGAATATACGAAGAACTCAAAAAGCTAAACACTGAGAAAACAGCCCAGTTTAAAACTGGGTCCTAGAAATGAGTATAGTTCTCAGAGGAATAACAGTGTCTAATCAATATTTTTATTTATATACTTTTTATACTTCAAATAACATTTTATTAATTTTTGAGAATTTTATTTAATGTATCTTGATCATATTCACCCCCAAAATTTTCATAGATTCATTCCATCTCCCTACCCACCTAAATTTGAGTTTTTTTAAATTTCAAATCCACATAGTCTAATTTCTGCTTCTCCAATACCCATGGGTTGGAGGCTTATTCCAGAGTGATCGATATATCAGGAGTCACAATCCTTAAGGAAAATTAACTTTCCCTCTTGTGGCAGCTCTCATCTGCCAATAGCTGCTCAGCTAGCGTAGGACACAATACCCAGCTATCACCTTCATGCTAGGATTTTGTCTGGCTTGAGCTTGTGCACATCTTGCACTAATAAATACATTTTTTAAAAAAGTGTAAACTATCTTTATCCAAGCAAATTCAGATTAAAACTACTTTGAAATTTCATCTTGTTCTAGTCAGAATGGCTACGATTAAGGAAACAAAATACAGCGCATGTTGCGCATGTTGGTAAGGATGTAGAAACATGGGAACCCTCAGGATCTGTTTGTAGAAGTGCACATTGGTACAGCAAGTATAGAATATATATTGAGGTTGAAAAAAATACTAAAAGTACAACATCTGTGAAACTTCCATTACTAGATGCATGCCCAGAGAAGTTCAGTTCCTACCACAGAGACATGTGCCTATCCATGTTTGTAGATGTTCTGTTCATGATAGGACATGGAAACGGCCTAGACATGCACTAACAGAACACAGAAATCGCCTAGACATGCACTAACTGATGAATGGAAGATGAAAATGTGGTACCTACACACATGGAATGTCATTCAGTTATAAAGAAAATCATGAAATTTGTGGAAGTGGATTCAACTGGGACACCTTATCCTGAGTAACCCTGACCCAGAAAATTAAGCTTCACACGCTCTTACTGGCATGTGGATCTTAGCACTGCCTCTTTAGATTTGTGTCTTTCATTCAGAAGCCACAAAACTAGAAAGGAGCCTTTGGGGGTGATATTAAGGGAAGGGGCACGACACCATTGATATGAAGGGTAGGAGGGGAATAATGGGGAGGGAAGCTTAGAGAGGAATGGAAGGGTAGAGTGGAGCAAGGGTTGGTTGAGGGGTAACTAGCAAAAAGGATGCTTGAAAAACACATGAAGAAACCTATTATTTAATAAACTTCACAAGCATATTTTTTTAATATATAAGAGAGTTTAACTGGAGTTAGCCTACACAGGAGATAATGGTCCTCCTAGCAGCCATAGGTTGTCAAATGCAAACCACAAATGTCAGATGTTCAGTACCTCCCCTACCGTTGTTGGGCAAAAGTGTCCCAGATACTCTCAAAACAGTATGGACTTCTGCCATTGCTCTTGTTGTGCATTAGAACTTGATGTTAAAACCCTATTACTGAAACAACTCACTCTTTGATCATCGGACAGGGGGTGATCAAGCTGGTACTGACCAAAAAGATTCCTCTTTGCTGGATGGCACTGATAATACTGGACAATGCATGCCATGGAGTGTGCTGGAGGAAAATCTCATTGTCAGTCTAAGCCATGGTGCTAAAAATCAGCATGGTTCTGGCACACACACACACACACACACACACACACACACACACAATTGATCAATAGGATAGAATAAATGAAATGATCCTGATTTAAACACTTACAGCTACCAGCCTTTGACAAAATGTCAAAAATGCACATTAAGAAAATGCAGCATCTTTTAACAAGACATGCCCATGGGTGCAATAGTGGCATGGATATCATGGAGGTAAGTAATCACTTCCTCATTGGATTTAAGGCCTGCTTAGCAGGATGAGATGCATGCCTGGTAGTGTAAATCTGGCCAAGTACCCAGTATTGGAGAGTTCACAGGCCCTAAAGCCAAAACTTCTAGTATTATCTGGCTAAATAGATTTAATATCAGACAGTTCTTTAAATTCATATCTTCATACACAGAGAATAATGCAGCTCTCAGACTTCATCAGGGAAGTGTGTGGGTATAGTAGTAGTAATAGTAGTAGTAGTAGTAGTAGCAGCAGCAGCAGCAGCAACAGCAGCAGCTGTGGTTAATGTAGAAACTCACAACTGATGAAATAAGCATCAGTGAACTGCTCAACCACAAATGAAACACATGTCACCCCCACCGCCACCACACACCTAGGGTTCAGGTCCTTTACAGAGAGGTGGGAGTAAGATTGGAAGACCCAGAAGTCAGAGAAGACCAGAGTGAAGCAATGTTTTCTGAACGCGACAAGACCATTGTACTGGTCAGCTCATGTTGTGATTGCCCACACAAGATCATACCAGTCAGCACTGTATCGTGGTGAGGAGAGGGGCTCACAAGCCCTGATCCCTGACTGTGAAGCTGTTAAGTTGATGCCGTCTCAGAGTGAATTTTTAAAGAAGTGGACCCCAGTAGGGCAACCATTCTCCAGTGGATGGTCCCACATTTATGCGAATGTTGGAAGCTAGCTAGTATTAGGTTAAGGGGTAATTAACAAGCAAACAAAGGACACAAAGTTGAGAGGAAGGGGGTAAATCTGGAAAGAGTCAAGGGGAGGAATGTAGGAAAACCAACAGTCACATATATAATAACAAGAGCACCAGTTAAGGTGGCAAAATAGTGACCCCCAAAGAAGATCACAAGCTCCTTTAAAGTGGAGTTAGAATTCCAAAGAGGATGGGTTAATCTGGGGCTGATTGGTGGTGAATTAGTCTCAGGACTGCTTGGTGAGAGCTGATTGGTAGGAGGCCTAGTGGTCTTTCCAGTTGGCAGGGCAGGGAAAGCTATCTTTATCTTGCAGAAGGTTGGGGGCACCTGCTCAGCCAGAAGAAGGCTTTAGGGACCTGCTGAGCCAGCAGAAAGGCTTTGGGGGCCTACTGAGCCAGCAGAAGGGGCTGTGGGGGCACCTGCTGAGCTAGCAGAAAATTGTGGAGTGTCTGCTGATTGGTTGACCCTAAGTTGTAGTTTTTCTGGAAATGTATTGCTCAACTCTGTCCCATTCTATTGAACTGAAACTAAGGCCTGGTCTCAGCTCTGGTCTGCTGCTCACCCTGACACCCTACTGGCTCTCTCGATGACCTTCTTAGAGACCCCAAAGAATTCTGTATTCCAAAATGGCTGAGAGCAATATACAGCAGTCACAGTGTGAAGGGGATGTATATTTCCACACAGGCAAGGTTATTGATGTCCATTGTCAATCTTCTCTCCAGACATGCTGCACCTATAAACACTCCCAGAAGTGGTGGATGCCAGAAGTCATTTTACTATACGTTAACCTAACTGTGTAAACGAAAGATCAAGGGTTTGTAGATTTATATAAAAGTTCAGGTATTAAATATGTTTAGTAGTAGGCAGTATTTAGTCTTTATCTTGCCATTATCTAGCCCTGTTCTTGCATACAAAAGCAGCCAAGGCGGTATATGATTAAATGAGTGTGACTTTGTAATAAATAGTATTTGTGGATATTCAAGTTTGAGTTCTATAATTTTTCAACCTTAATTTTTATTTATCAACTGTTAATTGATATAGAAAATATTATTTTTTATAGATTTATTTTTACTGTTAATCATGGACATATATGTGTGTCTGTGTGTGTATGTCATGTGTGTGTAGGTGCCCAGAGAGATCAGAGACATCAGATCCCCTGAAGCTGGATACTAGACAGTAGTGAATTTCCTGATGTGGGTGCCGGGAGTAGAATTTGGGGTCTTTTGGAAAAGTAATGTTTGCTACTAATGGCTGAGCTATCTCTCTAGTCCCCTAGAAAAGAATCTTATTTTGGTGCCATAGGAAAATAGGCTGCTGCTTTCTTATCTCTACCAATGTTGAGTCATCTATGATAGTAATAGCAAAGACTGCTTTTGAACTAACAGTTTGCTTCCAAGTGGGTGAATGATACAGCTGAGTCAGCCCATACACACTTCCATTATTGCCCTTATATGCAAACCATGGGGAGCAAGCTCATAAGCTACACTCCTCCATGCTTTTTGCATCAGTTCCTGTCTTAGGTTCTGTTGGAACTTTTTTTGATGATATGGAAGTATAAGCAAAATAAGCCTTTCCCTTCCCAAGTTACTTTTGGTCATGGTGTTTATTATAGCAACTGAAACCCAACTGAAGACAGTCCCAACCCACCAATTCAACTCAAAGAAAAGATAGGGTATCATATTTGATTCAATGCATAATCTATTGCATATTACCATGTGCTGTGCCTGTGCATTGTTTTGTGCATTTGTGATTATGCCCTAACTATACTATGCAGCACACACAAACATACATCCATAATTACATGTTTCATAATGTGTTAATTATTTGCTACTGGACTTATAAGTAAATATGAACTTTCCAGCCCATGTCCAAGATTATAGCCACAAAAGTGAATAACCCAGCTAATAATGTTACATCCATATTTTTATTTTACACAAGTACAATTGTCAAGATCTGTATATAGTGTCTTAACTACACTTTCCTATGCATTCTGTGCTGTTTATCTATGTCTTATGTCATTCAACATTTTAGTGTGAGATTTTATTTTAAACAAAGCTAAAGTTAAATAAAGGGAAATTATTACATTAAAATATAACATTTTACCAGATAAGTAATCCATAATTAAGTTTTCATGGTACTTAAATTTATATTTTCTATTAAAAATCTTCCTATATGTATAGAATAAATGCATGGTTTTTAAAATTTTTAACATTTTCAGTCTATTTTGATGTGCCATAATTATTCCTATAACTTACCAAAGAGACTTAAAACAGTTAAAATATATATTTTATAAATTACTTATGCCTTTATACATTTTAATTTTGTAATCTGTTATCTGGGTGGAAGATCATATTAAGATTTTTCATTAGAAATAGTTTTGCAAGTTGATGTTTGAAATGTGAAAACAGCTCTTAGAGACAAGCAAATATTAGGAAATATTAAGTAAATTGTTAGACATTGCATAGTCAAAGCTGAGCAAATTTTTATAGGAGCCCATCTGAAAAGTCAATATTTAAAAGCACTTGCCTGTCTTCTAATATTGACATATTTTTACCTAACAAATTTCACATTTGTATTTGAGTATATCTTTAAAGTAAGATACCTCAAGGCAACACATGTCTAAGAATTCATGGTGGAATAGAAGGTGATCAGCTATGGTTTTCCAAACTGCATTCTTCACTTTGGTCATGCCCAAGACCAGTTAGTAACCAGTAGCAAATGAGTTATATTATTTTACCTCTGTAAAGTGAAAATTTCTGGCGACATTAATTCAATGTATTTACTCTTAGATCACAGAAATTGGTGGTGGGCCCTAAAGAAAATCAAAGCAATGTTTGCAGAGCAAAATTATTACTTGGCACAGAACGCCTATTGCTTTTCCTCCCTAACATTGCAACTCTTCATTTCCACGTCATTGATGAAATACTAGAAACAGGGTTCCTTTAATTCCCCCAAATTTGTTCAACCTCTCACAGTTCCAGAATCATGGTTCAGACTTTCAGACTTCACATCCATGTCTTTCTAACAGTCCTGTTATGCGGCACATAAATAGTCTGTTTCTTAATAAGACATGAAAATTGTGGGTACATTATTTGGCTAATTGCATGCTTGTACTTTTCTTTGTGATTCCAGTATAAATTATTCAGAAATCTTAGAAATATTTAAAGGATCCCATTTCCACCTGTTTATCTTAATAATAGTTGAATTCAGGGAACGAGGCATTTCCAGGGTGCAGCTTAGACAAGGAGTTCTTTCCTAAAAGAAAAATGAAATCAAAAAACCAGCACCTGGGCAAGAAGCCATAGACAATGCACTTATATTTTTTAAATTTTTACATAGCCATAAAGTTTTCAGTGGAGAAATTATTTACCATTTTCCCTGTGGTCTACAAATTTTAGTATCTGTTACTTATACTTTTGCCCACTTCCCACTTAGGAAGGATCCTGAATATGCACTAGTCTTTGGGTCCAGAAAGCATCTTTTAGGGAGGCACCCTTCTTGTGCTCATCTTACATGTATGCTTTTCCTTGTATATTACTTAGTTTAAACTCAAGGGAACACTGAATGAGAATTAATTCAGAAAGTATTGCATGGAAGTTTCCTTTCAGTTCTGAAAGTATTCTTAGTAAAAGAAAAATAGTTTACTCTTGAAGGTTCCTGTGGCACACTGTCAGCTTAATGAGAATCCCAGTGTACTGAAGACAAACATCTTTTTTTAATTTTAATTTATTTTTTAAAATTTCGTTTTACATTCTGTCCACAGTTCACCCCCCATCCCTCCTTCCACATCCCCCATCTTTCCTCCAGCCCAAATCCCATCCACTCCTCCCAACAGGTAAGGGCTACCATGGGAAGGAAAACACACATCTTAGAATTGTTGTGCAGGACCATTTGCCTGGGTATCTGAATTATGATCTCCTTCACTTTAGGGTTAGGATGTCTGATATTACTGCAGCAAGTCCCCACTTTCCAAGGGTTAAGGACCCTTCATATACTACCCCTGGCCAAAGACTGTGCTTGAAGGCAAATAATAAGAAAATTCCTTTATTTGAGTGCTGGGAAAATGGGTAAGTGGATAAAGTGCTCGCTGCACACTTATAAGATGCACGTTCACATCCCCAGCACATACATGAAAAGCTGGGTAAAGAAATGAGCCTGTAACTTCAGTACCAGGCAGGCAGAGACAAGCAAATACTAGAGGCTTTCTGGTCAGTTAGTCCAGACAAGTATAGAGTCTCCAGGTTCAGTGAGAGATCCTGCAGACAGTGAAGACACTGCACATTGACCCCTGACCTCCACCCATGTGCACACAGAAAAACACGTACACACAAATGCAACACACACATCAATAAACAAACAATCATTTACTTAACAGGGAAAACAGGCTTCAAAATCCCAATGAAATGGTACTCCCTTAGCAGATGGATGATGTTAGAACATTATGAGTTGCAGAGGGGGTAAAGAACGCTAGTGCACTTCAACACCATGTTTTATTACTGAAAAACAAATACAAATAGGTCAAAATTTATAAACTCTACCTGTTGAGTATGCTTGTTTACTAAATTACTATATGTCTTCCTATAGTTTTAAAACTTTAGTTGAAAGGAGGGAAAGGAGGAGAGATAAATAATGGGTTTATTATTGTTTTATCTTTGAAAAGTAAAAAGTAGAGGGATTGTTCTGTCAAGCAAATAAAGTAAGGATGTCATAATAATAATATCAAGTTTATGTGATTAATTTACAAATGAACTGAAACCATGAATAGCTTTTATAATAATTGGAAAAATAACACAATGAGTTCATTCTTGTAAAAGCTTGGGAACATGGAAAACCGCTCCAACTGGCAGGTTGGATGGTAAGATTGTGTTTTGCTTTGTTTATTTCCTGCTACATCCTGTAATTCAATTTATTGTCTGGCTCTTGTGTGGAGATCTATATTTCAGAGTTTAAATTGTACCTGTGAGTCTGCACCATAGAGACAAGTACACAAGAGTTGGAGTAGTGAATATCCATTTTATCATCGTGGTCGGCAGCTGCCTTAAGCATCTGCCTCTCTCCCACTGAAGGCAAATAGGAGTTTCTGCGCTCGCCCTGCTTTGAAAGCATTGGAGGATGATAAAGTCAAGAAGACACTCTCCACATAGAGCACCGGAAAGGAGAGTCCAGCTGTGTCCCACCTGGAGGGGATGTGTCATGCCTTATTACCTAGTTGGCTGGTGGAAAGGACTTGCTTCAAGCACGTTTGTAAGCCTTCATCTCACATCCTCGGCACAGCAGCCCTTCCCCCACTCAGCTGTCCAGCAGCCGAGGGACCACAAATGAGGTTTGGAGCTGGCAAGGAAACCGATTTCATCTTATTTTGACTTCATATTTTCAGTACTATGTCTTTCTAATAGAGTAGGATATTCTAGTTTAGATCAATAGTTCTCTGTAAGCAATTTCCTTCATGCTCAATACATGCATTTTTAGCTAAAACACCACCCTTGACTCACATTTGAGAATAATATTCTTTATGATTACTAAAGTAACTCACACTTGTTATTAAATCTAAAAATATAGAAATGCATAGGGGAAAAAACTGAAAATCACCTACAATCTTATTGACTTACTCTAAAAAATTAATAGTTTATATGTATTCTCAGTCTTTTGCCTATGTGAATATGTTTTAAAATAAAGAAATGCATAAAGAACTTAAAAGCTAAATGTAATGCTAATAACTTACTCTATAGTAGCTCAGTAGTTTCTATGTTTGCTTACTGTCTTTGCCTACGTGAATACTGCAAATATTATAATAGGAAAATTCATAAGGTAAATAAATGTATATGGAAGAGAGTGATGACTTTTATTATCTATCCTAAACATTATTATAGTTTGTATCATTTTCCTCTATAAAATTTGGCAAAGTTAAAGATATGTAGCATGGTCAGTGTAAACCTTGGGCACAGAATTAACTATGTATCTGACATCAGAAAAAATCCGGAATTGGTCTTTAGTGCTCACTGTACATAAGGAAGAGGCCAAACATTTTGTAAATACTGTCTCATTTACATCTAGTGTTTCCAGTTGAAAATAAAGATTTCTTACTTCTTTGTCCATGAGGCACAGAAAAGATGATTTGGTTTCAAATTTTTGAAACAGAAAATGATGGGTTATATTTAGAAATATTTAGATTCATTGTCAATCTTGCAGCTGCTGCTGTCGCCTGGAGCTGCTCACTGCCAGCCACAGTTAACTGGACCATACTCTTCATCATCATTGTCAGCCATGAGCCCTGAGGCTGCTTCTCTTTTGAGTTGTTTGTACAAACAGTTTCAAAACAGCAGGGGACATTTATACTCTGAGCACCAAAAAGGAAGGGTTTGGCTTTAAGGTAGGAAGGATTTGGGATTTGGCTCTAAGGTCCCCTGGTTGTTTAGAAGTTTTGCAGGATACAAGTGTAGGCACTCAGGAGACTGAGGCAGGAGTGTCACAAGTTCAAGACCAGCCTGAGATAAATAGCACAATCCTGTGTCCATCCCCCAAAACAAAATAAAAACAAGAAGCCCCAAAGAAATATTCCAGGATCTTTATGCACCAGGAAGGTGACACCAATACTATAACAACACTATCGACAGGTCCTCTCCCTCCAGGAGGAGGATGAGGAGCTTGATGAGAGCTTCATCCCATAGTCTACAGGTTCCAGCACCTTGTCCAGAGAAAATGCCAGACAACCACTGGTGATACTGAGATTTTCATCTGTGATGTCAAAGACAGAATCGCTGTATGGAAGACACTCAAATTTTTGGGTGCAAAGCAATGAGTATGATAGAAGCCATGGAGCACTTTGGGCTGAGGAATGGACAAGACAGTGAGGAGATCACCCTTGTGACCACAGCCAACTTTTATCCATCTTAAACATTTTATCTCAGTTGCAAGACCAGCCCTTCCATAGCTCAGCAATATACTCTTTAGTCCCACCTCCTTGCCATACCCTGTGACTCGTGTGCTTGTACTTCAGGTGTTCTCCAGTTCCTTTATGTCCTTAAGTTTAGTGTATTAGAGAGTTAAGTGTATGATTATACAGTAAACTCTAAAAAGTAAACAAGTTGATTATTGACACAATGCAAACTCTGTGGGAGTCTGGTTTTTACCCTTGGTTTTTGAACATGCGACTACAACCTTAGTGAGTGTCAAATTTTATGCTTGTTGTTTTCTTTTGTTTGTTTCTCTTGTGAAAATATGGTACGACTTGTTTTAAGTAGAATGTATTCTGTGTTGCCTTATAAAGACTGCATGGTGCATGCCACTGCTGACTGCTGATGCATCCTTGCTTTCTGCTGACCTATGGGTAATAGAAGATGCCTCCGGAAGACATTTCTCTGAAGTTATAATCAGATATGCTATGGACTTTCATCACAAGTCATCCCGTTGCCAAGTGGCATGGGATTTACTGCGGCGGCAGGAAATGTATATCTGATCTGGTGTGACAGGTTGAAAGCTCTATTCAGTCCCAAATTAGAGAAGATGTTCGCTATTTGGAGCGTTGTTTTGAATAACTACCTCCGGGGCAGGACAGGTTAAGCGCCTGCAGTCATAATGCTCTTCTTGTGTGTGATCGTCATGCTTATCTTCTCACTGAAAAGAGTGATGCCACAAATACCATGTGTCCCTGAGGATAGCACATCGATGTGGGAGGATGAGTATAGCACATCTAAGAAGGAGGATATTCCTTTGTATGAGTCCTTGTCTTAAAGCTAACTTTTACCCAAGAACAAGGTAGGTACTTAGGGTTGGCTTGTCACCTAACACCCGACCTCTTGTCCTTCCCGACTCTGATTTCTTTGATCCATCATAGAGTGGTGTTTCAGAACAATCAGTCAGTAGAATGCTTGAGCCCCAGTTAGAAGTACTAGCGTTGATATTATGAACAAGAAAATAGCAGATCTGAGCCTCACTATTCCTGCTGCTTATAGAAAGGGAAGTGATAATAAGCCCATCGGGTTATTATGGCTGAAGTCAATGCATATGAAACTTTGAGCATGACATACTCCTCAAAGGCTGACACCTGCAATGAGCGAGCCAGACATGTAGGAGAAATAAATATACAAACCAGTGAAACGTGACATGTGCCTAAGACCACATACTTGCCGAACTCAAGTCAGAGCAGCCATTCTTAGTTCAGTCTTTTCAATAATACGCGGCTTCACTTGCTTAATTAAGCACATGTGTGTGCACACAGCAGTTGACTTTGAAGTGTAGTGTTTGAACAACAAATATAGTTATTTGGCATGCACATCACATCATACATAGCAGCAAGAAAACAGAGCTGCAAAAAGAGGGTGCACCTACACAGCGGCATAGTCTGTCGTGCATGCCTCGCAGCAAAACACATGAGCTCTTGCAAGTGTGCACCTGCATTAGAATATGCAGCCTCTCAAAGGAAACTTAGAATATGCACCCCCTCAAAGGAAACTTTATTCTCTTGGTGCATAACTTGCTACAAGTTAGGATTTTGTCAGAATCTGAGCATTTGCTCAGAAACTTTGCTTTCAAAAAATATAAAGATACTTGACCTGCAGTATCTATTAAGGTTAGTGAACATGTTGCAAGAAATGCCCTTAGCGCAGAGAATTCCTAATAGAATTCTTTAGGCCCCTATGGCCATCTTCCCTGTCTCCCTTTGTTTCCCTTCACTAAAATTGTGTTCCACAAAGAGGGACCTCGCATCAGTGCACAAAGCAAGGTTCTACAACTTGAAGGCACTAAGAATAATATGAAAGTCGGTCACAAGGAAACAAGTGTCTGAACACCGAGGGGGAGGTGCTGTAGCCAGTTTCTCATATGAAACTCTGGGTCCGTCAGTAATAAGCAGTCGTTTAACAGGATCCAGTGCTTGGAGGATGTTTAAGAAACAATGCATTATTTTCATAGTGCACGGGGTACTTAGCAAGTGTCTTCTATTCTCTGCATCTAGGTATATACCCTATGTTAACATGCTTGCCTTTGCTTTTAATTCAGACTAATTTTTATCACCCCAATCCTCTGTGAAGGCCATGGGCCTGCCATTGGCTCTCTCATGCTACAGTTGGTAGAGTTCTGTTCCGCTCTCAAGTCGGGACTTAGTGCTTTGGTTCATCAAATCCAGTGCTGATGTCACTGAAGATCACCTGTGTCCACAAAAAAAAGGCTGCTACATACTCACACACGCTGAGTCTATATGAAACAGTTACAGAAATTCCATAAATTCCCAATTTGATACCATCATTTTAAAGGCGACTCATGGAGCAACTCTGTGTGTTATGCAGAACGTAAACAAAGGTCAGCTCAACAAAGCAATCATGCATTGGTGGAGTTTGGGAGGTGGGAGGAAATTTAAAGAAAAATTGGGTCTGTAAAGCAAAGCACCAAATGTTGGGCCTAGATGGATGACTGTCAGGCATGGTGAGGACAGGCCCCATCTGTCTGTATAACTGTTGTTCAAGGGGTCTGTGAAGAGCAGAAAGGGACTTAATTCATGTCAACTGAGTAAACAATGCACGGATGAGAGGGGAGCAATTAAATCGGGGCACTTACTTATTCTAGGTTTAGGATGTGTACAGGTGCATTGTGAATTCTGTAGTTAGTAGATTCTATTTCATGTGGCAACGATATAGGCAAAACGGAAGGCAAAGTCTTCACCTGTCCAGTTTTTGAGGTAAATTTAGGCTTGCGTGTGAGCCTAAATGAGGGATTCTGAGAGGTGATTACTGGCTTCAGTCTCTGTGTGAGGTATGAGCCTGGAGTTTGTTTGATGGACAAGGTATTAATTACAAACATTTTTCAAAATAAAATCTGGAAATGTATGCTTGTCTGTGATTCAATGTAATTGAGCCTGAGGCAAATTAAAGTTGGGTAAAAAGCAAAGTCTGGGATGGCATACGTGAGTTCAAAGTGGGTTTAGGTGAGATAATTACAGACATTTTGTGATTGCTAGTGGAGTTAGAGGATTTCCCTCTCTCGCTGGCACGGGCTTGTATATGTATGCATATTTATGCATGCGCCTGTGGGAAAGGTTTACCCGTAATCCAGTTCAGGAACTTGTGTGAAGGTGAAGGTTTGTGAGGCAGTTCTGGGACTGAGACCTGGTATAATTTTGAGATTGGATGAGGCAGTCTGGACTGCGGATAGGACCAGGAAGGAGTCTGTGGTAAGTTTGTGTAATTAGTTTCCAGATACAAACATCTTGGGCAATTTTTCTTGTGTCCACAAAAGAATCAAAAAGGTGTGCGTGAGTGTGTGTGTGTGTGTGTGTGTGTGTGTGTGTAAGACAGGAGTTCAAATAGGCACAGAGTTTGTGTGCCCATGTAGCCGAGTTTTTCAGCCTGGATTATTTCTAAGACATCTGAATTGTATCTGAGTGTGAATCAAGTCCCAAGAGCCGGCGTGACCAGGGAGCGTGTGTCCGTGTCCGTGCGTGTGCGCTCGACAAGTTTGGATCTGGACCTGGGACTGGAGCTGAGACCACATTAGGACGGCGGAGTGGGGGATGGGGTGGCCGAGGAGGTGCGACTGGAGCAGGCGGGCGGTCCCAGGGGCTATCGCAGCCGGGGCTTAGGCTAGCTAGCTTGGCTGGTTGGGGACAGGCAGGAACCAGAGCAGCACTGCCGCCTCTGGCGCGAAGGCTCAGGCGCCTCCTCCCGCCCCACCACTGTGGCTCTGTGCACGCTGCCGGCCGCTGCTCTCTACAGCCTCTGAAGAAGAAAGCCCGTGAGCCGCTTTCTCTTGAACCATGGCTTCGGGTCGAAGGGGCTGGGACAGCTCCCACGAAGATGATCTGCCTGTGTACTTGGCTCGGCCGGGCACCACAGATCAGGTCCCACGGCAAAAGTACGGAGGCATGTTCTGCAACGTGGAGGGCGCCTTCGAGAGCAAGACATTGGATTTCGATGCTTTGAGCGTGGGACAGCGCGGCGCCAAGACTCCCCGGAGCAGCCAGGGCAGCGGCCGCGGCGCGGGGAGCCGGCCAGGGGTGGAGGGGGACGCGCGCAGGGGTCAGGGTCGGGAGGAGAGCAGGGAACCCGCGACTGAGTTGCCCAAGTCCGCTGGGGTGGAGATCCGGAGTGCCACCGGCAAGGAGGTCCTGCAAAACCTCGGTCCCAAGGACAACGTAAGTAATCGGGGCTCTTTCCTCCTCTGGCCTTCGCCCCCTTCCCCAACCTCGGCCGCCATGGCCCGGGCACAACTTTCTTGCTCACACTTTACAAGGAGATGGGCGACGAGGCTCAGAAAAAAAAAAAGCCATCCGCCGGGGCCCCAGGATTCTCACGTGTCCGCAATTGTCTCATCTTCCTGTGTGCACGGTAAGGGTTTCAGGCCTGGGTCGTCACCCAGGGATGCACCCCTGACCGGTTAGTTCTAGGTGGGTGTGTCAACCCTGCCAGTCTGGGAGGACTTAGGGATTCCCAGCCTCTCTCTCTCCCTCTGAAGAACTGACAGCACAATTGTCTTGGTCCCCCTTGGCTCTAGATTAAAACTCAACTCAGGTCACCGGGGCAGAGGTCAGATTGGTGCTAAGAAAATGGGGTCATCTCTAGAGAGTGTGGATTAAAGCAGAGAATGAAGAATCTTCTCTCTGACTTTTGAAACTTTTGGGTGTGGGGCCACTAAACAGCCGAATCTTCGTGCCTCACTTCTGCGGTTCCATGACATTTCACATCTGTGTTTATGAAGAGTGTATTTGTGTACATAGCTTGGCACACGCCTGGGTCTCATGGGAGGCAGCTGTCTCTGTAAAAATATCACATATTTGAAAATAGATGGGGGTTTTAAGAGCGCATAGTAAACCAGCACGAAGTGCCGGCCCCCTGCCGCTCTTACATGTGTCAAAGCTAATTTCTTCTCTGTGTGTTCTAGAGAAAAATCTCAGGCCATGCTGAACTGTCTGAGGTTACTGGGACGACTTGTGTGTGGATTTCATAGAAAGTCAGAGGCAGGATTCAGAAACTTCAGGGCCGGTGGGGGTCTGGAGAAATCGAAGTTCAAACCATAGGGTCTGAGTTGGGGAACAGTAGGAATCAGAATTTTGCCCTCCGCCCAGTCTAGGTAATGGCTGCGCAACCCACCCCCTCCCATGGATTATTCCTCACTAATGCCATCATGAATAATATCCTGCAATGGAAATGTCTGCTTCCCAGTGATTACCGTTAAGACTCATCCTGCTCTGAGCTGTTTTTCCATTAAAATGCAATGAGGTGGTGAAAGGCCAGCTTATCTCTCACCCCTTCAATTTTTGGTAGTTTTTTTTTTTTAAACAAACTTTTAAGTACTGTTACCATCCAGGGAAAGCAGGACCCGAAGCTAGCGCTGGGTGGAGAGGCCCTTTGTAAGGCATCCCTTGGAATTACTCATCTCCTTTATGGTTTTCACATCCTCTTCCAGTGTGAGACTCCTGTAGGCCGGCCCACCAGCCCTTTTAGGGAAGTCGTCTGGTATCTTAGAATGATTTTGGCAGATTTCACAACTGAATAGCCCTTTATAGAAAGGTAATTGCTTCTCTACACGTCTAACTCCATCACTCTACAAATGGTCCTTTCCTGGCATGAAGGGGGGCAGGAGGGTATGGAAAAGGTCAGAAGCAATTGCTGTGAGTCAGTATCGTCCCCCTTGCTGGAACAGCCCTGATGTCAGGCGGATAATATGCTTGGTGTGCAAGACTGAAGCAGGGCAGCTAGAGAGAGGGAAAATGTTCTTCCTTGAAACCAACGTTCTTCCGTGAAACCCAGCAATTCTCTCGGGTTTGCTCCCTCTCATGAGCTCTGTACTTTGGGCTCCTAATTGAAAAATAATAATATGACTCAGACAGCAGCAGGGTTTCAAGAGCTACATGGGTTTTTGAGTTCAGGCTTGCTGTCTGCTTCATGCAGGCCATGTCATTATCTCTAATTTCCTTTAATCACACTGTTTAAAAAAAATACACACAGAGGTTATCTAGTTCTGTACTTGAGGGTCCCTTGAGGGTAGGGACTGTGTGTTTGGGTTTATCTCCGAGCCTGGGATGCCTAGCATATTGAAGGTGATTGAGATGCGTTTGATATTAAAACTCCTTATTTAAAACATCTGCTTTGCCAGGCGGATGCGAGATGGCATCTACACTGGCCTAAATACTGCTGTCGTCATGGGGGAGCCCACGGTCTCATGAAGCAACTTCTCAGATTAGAAAGTTACCCAATTCGCCTGCCTATATAGTTTCTGCAGGTTGCTCTTGGTTCTCATCTTAGAAAAATAAGCATTTCCTTATTTAGAGACATTTTCAAAGATTTTAAATATGTGTTTTTGACTCTCATGTTTGTCTGAAAAAAAGAAGTGTAATGGCATAGTAGGAAGACCTAAACCTCAATGGCTCAACAAAACAATAACAGCCATTTTTCTTTTTCTGTACCTGCCAGTTGTCTACAAGTGTCACAAGGGAAGTTCTGTTCATAATTGTACATCAGAGATCATCTCCACACATCAGCAGTGGAAGGAGTCTATGGTTACTTGCATACAGACCTGGAATCTTTCTTGCAGAAGTACTAAGTGTTATGGAAGCTCAGCTTTAATTGGCTAAAGCACATACTCGGCTTTAGAGGAACTAGGGAACTACATGCTGACCATAATCCTGTAAGACTAGAAATAATTTATAAATAGCTCTATCTGTCCAAGAACTAGGGATGGACTACGGGGGGTGAAGGTGGGGGAGCTGGCTTCAACTCCTCACCAATAATCTAACTTAATCCTGTAACTAAGTCTTCTTCTGCTCTTGAATTTCCATCCACAAAATGAAAACAGTGACTTCTTCGTTTATAATAAGAGCTTAGCATATATTCAACTTCATTTCTCTTTAAATGCTTGTGGGCAATCTTCTCTGTGCACACACACACAAGTGCATACACACAAATGTCTCTGTCTATCTGTCTGTTTCTGCCTCTGCCTCTGCCTTTCTTTGGGGTTTACTCTGTAGCCCAGGGTATGTAGGGAAGCACTTTGTAGTCAAGGTTCTTAAACTTGTGATGACCTTCCTGCCTCTGCCTACTGAATGCTTGGACACGAGCAGTTCGCTTTATTGGTCTTGTTATCCATAGCTCCCTTACCTTCCTCTTGTAAGCGCATTCTACTGTTGTGATTTCTTTCCCAGGCTGTGATGTGTTGTATAAATTTTCTTCTGAAAAGACAGTGCCTTGGCTTATGCACTGAACCCGGAGCTCCAGATGGGATGCAGCCATGGCAAAGTGCATTAGGCTGCTTCGTTTTCTGGATTTACATGCAGCATATGCTTGCATTGTTGAGATTACAGCTAGTGATTAAGTATTTGTGTCTTATTGTCTTCATATTAAGCTCCTTGCTCCTTAAGCTTCCAGAAACTCTCTCAAGCTTCTGTCACACTGGGACAACCCATTTCATTATGATTCAGATGAATTTTTTTTTAAAAAAAGCAACCTATAGACTTTTAGTTTCTTCCTTGTAGATTCAGCATTGTCTTAGCTCCTTCCTCTAGTTGATCATTGCTTTTGAAGCCATAGTCTACGACTCAGCACTACCAGCTTCATGCCATCTGCAGCCTTGAGAGCAAGAAACTATTGCAGGTATAAGGAAGTTGAAACAGACACCAAATAATCCCAAATCCCATAGATGGTAAGTAGAGAGCAGCAGAATCTAAAATCGCTCTTTCGTGATCAGCGCTTGCTGCAGATGGCGAGTGGCATTATTATTCTCATTTTAGTAGCCTGAGCATTGTGCCAGCTCCAGGAATGCTACAATAATACCAAGCAAAGGCAAATCTTTCACCAACACCACTAGAAAACTGCTGTCCTGCTGCTTACTCAGTACTTAGAGAAGCTTTGGGAGGAGTCGCTCAACCCATGAGAACAGCTGATGCAAAATCCTCGTTTGTCCAAGTTGATCTAAATCCACTGTGAGATTATTGAGAAGAGTACTGGTGGAAAAAAAATCAAGATACACCTTGTCTCTGACATACTAATCACCACACACCTCTTAAGGGAATGAGTGTTTTCAGTAAATTCTGGATAGGTTAATTAACAAACGTGTTTGGCTGAATAAAAGTGTAAAAAGCTTGTGGCATTATACAGGGAATGCACCATTTTTGGTGTCAGCCACCACAGAGCTAATTTTATGATTCTAGACCTATATGTAAATGGTTATCTGAACAATGTGCTCAAACTTTTCTCATGATAGAAACTCATGCAGCCGAAGTTTTCCAAGGCTGGCTCACACTTATAAGATGACACTAAATGCATAGGAAAGCACTTTTAAGTAAAAATTGTGTATTCTTAAGATACTTTTCTGCCCAAGTGTAATTTTCAAAGCAACAAGAAAATTACCAAAAGGAGAAGAATTATGACACAGAGTCTGCAAGAACAAATGATACCTCAAAGGCTTTGCCATCCAGGAAAATAAAGCCATGACACTTTGATTACATGGGTTTGTTCCTGACTCAATTCCAAGGGCCTTGGCTCATTGCTAGTTCCCTGTTTCCCATGTGAGGTTCAGTACAAGATGTTTCCCCTATGAAGTCAGCCAAGGCTCTGGGGGTAGAAGAGAGAATTTGAACAAAATAAGATATGTGGACCCTTACTTTTTTTTCATCCTGACTTTTAAGTGTTCAAATTTGGTTGGTGTTCCCTTCCTTGCCCTGTGAAAAGAATGGCCACTGGAAATAGAAGTCCAGATTTACAAAGGTCCCTGGCTGTCAGTGCCCAAGCCCAGGAGTACCCATGAATCAGAGGAGAGTACTCTAACACAAGAAAGGACGTATGTTTCCTAGGGAACAGAGATCTTGCTTTCCCAGCTCAGAGGATAGCCTTGAGTTGAGTGTTTCTGCACCAGAAACTGAACTGTTTGAAAACTCTCAGCACTCCTGGGAAGTTTGGCAGTGCATTTTGAGGAACATACAAAACATGTCTTCTAAGTAATGCCGCAATTGGCAGGGTTCCCTCCTGCTAATGGTCTCTGGAAACTGGCTTGTGCTGACTGTTCTTATAATGTATAATATGGCTGCAGTGATGTCTGTTAGGGTTTCTGTCAGCAACTCCTGGAGCTGATACTAGTCATGATTTATTTCTGCTGGGCAGCACTCTGTAGAGGTGTCCCCATGAGATGCAGAGAAAGTTTCCTGGAAGTAGAAAACTGACTGGGAGGAGTGCAAGCTGAACCTCCACTTCTGCTTGGATAGGTTAGAACTTTCTAAATTAAACTTCTAGGGAAATAATGTTGAAATATATCTCTATTCTTTACGTGACCTCTTGGCATTTTGAAAGACAGTTCAACTTCATCAGGAGAATAATAAAAAGAGGTGTGGAGAGCAAACCAAACCAGAAAAGTTATTCACAGTCTCAACGTTCAGCCATAACCAACTTACTAGCTGGAGTTTTGCCAACACATCTCCCTTCTCTCTGAGCTTGGAGATTATTAGTTCCCTTCCTAAAATGAGGTGGTGGTCCAGATGGTGGTCTGATTTGGAAGGTATTATCTAAGTATTTTTTAGCATGTTTAATATTCTATATATTTGTGTGCACAAATATTTATATATAAACAAATACATGTATATATGCATTATATACAAAATATTGTGTTTATAGAGTATGAGAACTCTAAAATGCAAGCAACAATGGCAACTGCAAAATAAGAGTGTCACAGGCAGGATAGATGGCCCAGTAGGTAAAGTGTCTGCTGTGCACGTATGAGAACCTGAGTTTGGAATGCAGTACTCACATGACATCCAGGTACGGTGGCATGTATCTATAACTGCAGCACTAGTGCACTCTAAGGGATACCTCGCTAGTCATCTATCCAAATCAGAAATCAACTGCCAGCCTCCACCTTTGCAAGACCACACACAAACATAACACACACACACACACACACACACACACACACACACACACACACACACCAGGGAGAAAGGAGAGGAAGAGAAGAAATATCACAAAAGATACCAATATAACTCTTGTTCTTTTTTCTCTTTACCCTAGTGGGTTTTGTCCATTAAGTGGGCTAGTGTTTGGAAGCTTGTGTTCTCTAAATTGAAGACACAGACAGTGCTATGTTCCAGCATTGTCGGTGACAAGCTCAGTGTTGCCCAGTTCTTTAGTGATGGATGCTTCCTCTTGAATAGTTTCTAGGAGAAATTTTCAAAATGGTGGAGCAGAAACACGTATGAAAAGGCCAAGTAGATTTTGGTTTGCGGTGTTCATCATTCTCAGTGTGTGGGATTGGACTAAAAAGGTCCAGCTTAGTCAGGTGGTGGGAGTGTAAACCTGTAATCCTGGCACTCCGGAGGCAGAGGCAAGCAGATCTCTGTGAGTTCAAGTTCAGCCTGGTCTACAGAGAGAGTTCAAGGGCAGCCTAGGCTGCACAGAGAAACTCTTATCTCAAAAAAGAAACAAACCAAAAAACAAACAAACAAAAAAACATAAAAAGAAGTGTAGCTTGAAGATTCCTTAAGTAAAATGAGACTTCCCAAATCACCCTTTCCTGTTTGTTTGTTACTAATTTATTCACAATTTTTTGAATTCCAACTGTACAGGTACACATGGAAAAAACAAACAGATACATTATACTATGTACTGATGCATATCTGCAGTTCCTGTAATTCAGGAGGCCTAGGTAGGGGGGTTGCTTGAGGACTGTGGGACTCACTTAAGCATCACACTGAGAACTATCTCAGAAAAGAAAGGATGGAAGGGAAAAAGACAACTCAGGAAAACAATTAGAAAACATTTTTAAAAATGCAAACCTACATTTCTTCATAATATTCCAAGAGAAACCCCATGAATACAATAGTGGCTTTTTTTTTGGCTCATCTTTGAATCACACACACATACACTTTCACATTAAGTGGGAAGATGCAGTATTTCTATGTTCAGATTCCCTTTTTGTGTATACCAAAGTTTGAATGTGGTTACCCCCACCCCAGTTTGTAAGTTAAAATCCACACCCATAATGTGACGGTTGTTAGGGAACAGGGCATTTAGGATATTATGTTCTCAGAGAAGAGCTCTTGTGAATGTATGGGATTCAATATCTTTATGAGAGAGATCCCAAAAACTGCTTTGGTTTTTCTACCATGTGACACAGTCAGAAGGTTCGTTCTAAAAGTCAAAAACCACGCCTTTCCTAGACAGGGAATCTGCCTTGATGCTCCACTTAAGTATAAGGAATTTAACTTAAGTATAAGTTCTTACCTTAAGTATAAGTTCTGTTGTTTAAATGCCACACAGTTTGGAGTGTTTTATTACAGATAGTGAAATGACAAAGCTACTCAAAAACAAAGAAAATCAAAACAAATGGCAACAACAACAAAACCCTAGCAAATACTTACAGCCTCTTCAGGTAGAAACACAGAAACTCAATACCTTTTTGCCCCCAAGAACACACCATAGTCTTTCATGGCACTACCCCGCAGGAAAGTGTCACATAGCCCACAATTGGCGAGGTCATCCTGATGCATCATTAGCACCCAAAACTCTATAATTCACAGTGGGATTTCCTCTAGGTTTTGTACATTCTATAGATTCAACAAATGTACAAACGTTTCTCTACCATTCTAGCACCTTACAGAATAGTTTCACTAATGATTGTACTGTTCCTATACAGTCTTAACCTTTATAGTATATCAGATGCAAGTCATCCTGGGGAAAATGGTTCTAGAACCACAAGGACACTGACATCCATGGATATTCAAGTCCCTTAAGTCTGCTCTCTCTATC
Source organism: Neodon shergylaensis (assembly GCA_025134845.1). Classification (NCBI taxonomy): domain Eukaryota; kingdom Metazoa; phylum Chordata; class Mammalia; order Rodentia; family Cricetidae; genus Neodon; species Neodon shergylaensis. Next base: position 71,695 of record JABTXL010007882.1, read on the forward strand.
TGTTGGCAGGGGACTAGTGGATGTAGGAAGATGACTGTAATTAGGATAATACGCTATCTATCCTTTTCATATATTTCCATATAGGATTTTTTTCACTGAATTATATAAATGTTATTTCCTCTGTATCTCTTCATGATTGCTAACTCATTTCTTTTTAGTACTTAATAATAATGTGTTGTTTGGCCCTTTCAGAGATTATTTATTTTGCTCCCCGGAAAGGAATAGGGGTCGTTCCAAATTTTGGAAATTACACATAAAAATACTTTACATATGTTAATGAATTTTTTAGAACAGATATTTTAATTTGGGTAAATACCAAGGGACATAAATGATTAATCATTCAGCAAGTGTGTACTGGAGCCGGTGTCAATTTGCATGCTACCCAGTCAGAGTCTTGCTACTCAGAAAGTGCAACAGCTTTGGCAGTTGTCAATCTTCTACATCTAGTAAGTGCAATGGCATCTTGTCATGTTAACTTGCAGCTCTCCAGTGGCACCAGAATGACCTGAAGCATCCTTTGATCCGCAGCCTTGCCGCTGTGGATCATTTGTGGGACTCGGTTAAGGTCTCTGGACCAAGTTTTAATTTCATTGTTTGTGTTCTTATTGTAGGGGTTTAAGAATTTTTTATGTTTTGAATAACAGTCTATCAGATATGTCTTTTGCAATTATCTTCTCCCATTGGCTTTTCTTCTTGCCTTGATATTATTGCTCTGAATGCCAGTGAATCTCAGCTTACCAAGTTAGCTCTTTCGTGGATTGCAAAATTGGTATTGTTTCTGAAGCACTGCCTCGTTCCTAAGGTTGTCTGTATTGTCTCTTGTGTTATCTTAGACTTTTGGAGTTTGCCATTTCTCGTCTCTGTCTGTTCTGTTTGAAACAAATTTGTATGAATGAAGTAAATATTGTATATGTTTTTTCACATGGGTGTTCAGTTATTTTAGCACCATTTATTGAAAAGACACTTCCTTTACTCCATTGTATTGTCTTTGACTCTTTGAAACAACCAATTGACTATGTGCCAATCTATTTCTAGGCTATTGATTGAGGTCCCTTTATCAATATATTTGTTCTTTTGTCAATATCATACTGTCTTGATAGCTGTAGCTTTGTACTATGCTTCAAAGCTAGTTAGGATTGGTTTCTTTACCTTTATTCTTATACTAGCATGCATTGATTATTCTGGGCCTTTTCATTTCCATATAAACTTTTTAGTAATTTTGGAATTAGTCACAAAATTATTTCCTGAAATTTAGGCATGTATTGAATATGCAGATAGTGGTAATATACTGATAATTTGACAACAATGAGTATATATACAAAGATGGACAATTTGCTCATTCATTCAGCTTTTACTTCATGTCTTTCATCAGCTTTCGTCATATATTTCTTATATGCCTTTTGTTAAACTTACAGCATTTTATTTGGACAGTGCTATTGTAAATAACAGTGTTTATTCAAGTCCAGCTGTTCTGTGCCATTATATAAGAAAGCAATTGACATTTGTACATAAATCTTGACTCCTATGTTCCGTCTATCCTCATTAGTCCCAGGAAGAATTTTTGAGCAGCAATTTATTTTCATTTTCTACATAGATGATCATGTCGTTAATGGAAAATGGTGGATTATTTCTATGGGAATGAATTTTCTGAATAGTGCTGCCTGTAACTTGCCCTTACAAACCAGACTCTTACCCAACCTGTAGCCAAATCAATCGTGTGTTTTGAGTTCATTTATAACTATGTGCTCATTCTGCTTATGTACAGTATAGTCAGCTATTTAGGATTAATTAACCTTTAAGGAAAACATTGTAATCAGTCTTTCTTGCATGCAATGTAATTAACTCCTACAAGCTCAGCTAGGTTCATGCCTAGCTAATTTTTCCATGCTCCCCATTTCTTCCCCATGGCCTATTCCTGTCTCTGACTCAGAATGACGTAGGTGTGTGTAAGATGTGGTGATTCGACCTAAGCAGCAAGACACTGAAAACAATATCCCCCAAATGCTGAAAACCACATGTGGGGTAGGTATAAACAGATAATATCTAGTTGTGTATGCACTGTACTGAGTCTATATGGCTATAAAAACTTCCCCCTTTATGAAACTCCTGTAAAGATTGATTAAGACATATGTTCCTTGCCTGTGGGTGAAAAGCACCAATGGTTGGCTTCTTTTCTTTACTGTGATACCACCTCAATTTCTTTCCTCCCTATCTGTTTTCTTTTATTTCCCTTTCCTTGTCTAATTGCTCTGGCTAGGGCTTCCACTATACTATTTAGTAGCATTGACAAGAGAGTATATTCTGCCTTGTCCTTGGTATTAGTAGAAATGTTTTGTATTTCTTCCTATTGAGTATGATGTCAGCTGTAGGTTTTTGTGCACAAGTCTTTATCAAGATGAGGGTGCTCTTCCTCCTTTGTAATTTTCTCAGTTTTTATCATGAATGGTACTAGATTTTGTAATTGCTTTTCTGGCATTTATTCATATAATTATGAAATTTTTTTCGTGTTTACCCTGTTGAAATTATGTATTATATTAACTGACTTTCAAATGTTGAACAGCTTTACAAATTTGATGTAAATAATACTTGGTTGTGATACATAACTTTTATTTGTATGTATTATTGTATTTGATTTTTTAATTTTCATTGGATATTTTTTAAATTATATTTATAAGAAATACTAGTGTATAGTTTTCTTTTTGTATTCTGTGCCTCTGGCTTTAGTATTACAATAATGTTGGTCTTAAAGAATGAGTTAGAAAATGTATGTTTTTATTTTTGGCTCTAGAGAATTGATATAATTTATTTTCTAAATGTTTGGAAAATCCATTCTTCACCATCTAGTCTTCATGCTTTGAGTTTAAGGTTATTATGTAGGTCTACCCTCTTAGATTTTTTTACTTCTTCTGGTGTGAGTTTGATAAAGTGAACGGGTCCCTTTCATCTACACTATCAAAGTTGTTGTTCATAATACTTGTTTATTAATCTTTTACACATGAGTTTGCTAATGATGTCTGCTGCTTTCTTTACCCCACTATACTCCTAAGTATCACAGCTCAATGGAAGCCAACATGTGACATTGGCTTAACTAAGAGGAGCATTGGAAGTGACATACCTAGCAGTGACAACCGAGATCAAAAAAGGAAAACAGAGTTTGGTCAAATCTACAGGGATGTAATGGTATCAAAGCAGAGAAAGAAAATATCAGAGTCTGTGAGATGCTGAGAAGAAGCTGAGAGCTAGAGCCAAGGAGAAGAGGCATGAGAAGGGAACACACACAGGTGTCATTCTGCACCCCAGCTGCCCTGCCTAGTGATCCTTTTCATTGGCCTCTGTGGGTTTTTGATATATTGATTGAAAGGCATTCACTAAGGAAAGATATTATTTAAAGAATGGTTCCGGAGAAAGGGCTGAACCCAAGTCCACAAGACCCAGGGTCCTACACAGTGTTACTGTAAACGATCTCTATTGAATGCAAAGCCATTTGGTTTATTTCCAAGAAGCTAAAATATTCTAATGAAAAAAATTTCCATGGTTATGCGTGGTTATAAGTGGACTAGGGAGGGATTCTTTTCCTCTGGGTAATATTCCCACTTCCTGGCACTTAGATCGCAATAAATAAAACAAGGGCAATTGAAAGTTGTGTGATAAATAGATATTGCTTGAGAAGAAAAACATAGTTGATGAATGACAATATATCATAAGTTTTTTAGGCATTTAGTTTTCTTCTATACACTACCCAAGGAGAAATTATGAAGTCAGTCTGAGGTATACCATAAAAACTTTTCAGTGAGACTTCAGGACGAGGAGTGAGACTGGAGATTTTGAATTGGGTATAAGGGGTTTTCAAAGAATATCCAATATGCATTCTATCAACTAAGACTTTGTAAATGAATGATACCTTTCATTTGTGCAGGAAAAAAGTTTGTGAACTTTCCCCCATAAAAGCCAAATAAGTACTTAATCCTTTATAAACAATAATATATTTTTTCAATTATTCAATTGCATTTAGCAAAAATATTCATAGGAAAGAATACACACACACATATACTGTATGTCAGTGATGTTTTATTCACAAAGAGTGGCTTATAGATAGTTTGTCAATCTCATATATTTCTGACTATAAGAAAAAAGTCACAGGTGTGTGTGTGTGTGTGTGTGCATGTGTGTCTGCCAGTCTTGTCTGCCTGTCTGTGTCTCTCTATCACTCTGTCTTTTGTCTCTCTGTCTGCCTATCTGTGTGTCTCTGTGTGTGAATGGCTGTTTCTGTATCTCTCTGTCTCTTTGTCTCTGTGTGTGTGTGTGTGTGCACGCGTGCATTGCAGTCAAGAACAAAGCAAGCCCTAACAAAAAAATAAAGGAAAAGATTTAGTACTCTGAGGTAAACATTGGAAGTGAACAAGGACATGTGAAAAGCAGGTTTGTTGAAAAACAAAGCCAGGAGAATGGGGGAGGCTGAAGAGGACTATCTGTAAATCACAGAGGGAAAGCAACAAATAAAGGAAGTCTGCGTGATTAGGAAGGAGGGCTGCAAACAAAGCTTTGCTGGGATGCTAGGAAAGGGGTAACTAGGGATGCTATAAATATCAGCAGCTGCATGGCGAAGAGGTGCATGGAAGGAAGCCCTCATGGAGTTAGTTAGTTCATGATATCATTAAGTGCTTGGAGACAAGGTTAGGCTCACTCACACCTAAGACATGTCAGCCGAGTGAAGAAATAGTTTTTGGAGAGCTGAAATTATGACTTACTCAATACGTGTGGTTCAAACTTCGTAGGGAAAGAATCTCCTTTGGGAGAATGAGATGTTAGCCCATTAGAAGATGTGTGTTTCCTGTTCAGTATACTTGTCCTAGATCAGAAAGCCAGCTGGGACTGACTGCTGGCGACATTCGGTGAGCATCAATGACTCTATTTGCTTTTTTGCTTATCCTTTGGCTCATTCACGGGCCCAGCCCATCAGATTTACTGAGCATCCGTCATTTTCCCATGCATGGGTCACTCAACAATCTGTGAGATTCTTAAAGAGACTGAATAAAAATGTAAAGGCCTTAAAAGCCTTCAAGTATGATGGCTCAGAGGAGCACCGAGTGCTCTTCAGGTCACAAGATGAGGAAGGCAGAAGACTGGTGACCTCAGAAAGATAGGCGCCATAAAGCAGATTCACCCAACTAGACTGTGGGTTCCCGAACAGAAGCAACTTTAAATTTCAGTTCCGAAGCTTGGTCCTACCATCTTACTTAACATGGGGGGAAGAGATCTTGAGAGGGGAATAAGGATGAAAATTAAAATAAGTGATTATTATATGGAAAAAAACTTTATTTTAATTGTGGTAAAATACATAGAGCACTCAATTACCTTTGAGTGATACAAGGTATGTTTATAAGACAGTAGTAATCATGACAAATAACTAGTTCTGGAAGTTTCCAACTACCCCCAAAAGAAGACTGTATGCCCTTCCACATCCACCCTCTGTTCTTTCTTCCCTCTAGCCCCCAACAACTACTAGTATGCTATGAATTTATTTATCCTGGATATTCCACATGAATAGGTTGTATGTTATGTGTGATTTTTTCTGCTTTCTTTCATTTAATGTAATATTTTCATAATCAGCCTGTGTTCTCTGATATATCAGTACTCTATTTTTATGGCTTGGCAATGCCCTGCCATGTGGGTATGGCAGCGCTTATTTTTCCAGCGTGAACACTGGATTCTTTCCACATTTTATTCATTGTGAATAGTGGTGCATCAGGCACTTTGTAAAGTTCTGTGCATTTATTAATTTAATCTTGTTGTCTTCATGCACATTCTCAGAGGGAACCACCAGAGTTATACCCACTTCATGTGTCAAGGAAGAGACATCAGGTCTATGTCTCTCATGATGGAAGTTTTGGATGTGTATTAATTAACACAATTGGTAGAAAATACCTATAAAGAGTGGAATTTTGATCTAAATTTCCTTCTTCTCATGTGAACGCTCTTTCCGGACTCTCTCAGCTTTACTGTGCATGAGAGGGAGGACCTGTCACATACTACCTGATGCCTTCTGCAGGGTCCACTCCAGTCATTTATATTTAGTGTATTTGTATACATCAGTTTAATCAAATACCTCTGTTGAATAACACAAGAAAGCAAAGAAGAACGGGAGATTGTGTTTGAAGAAGTCACTCTGTGTACTTTTTAAATAGTTTTTATTGAGCTATATATTTTTCTCTGCTCCCCTCCCTTCCTCTCCCCTCCCTTTCTTCCCTCTCCCATGGTCCCCATGATCCCAATTTACTCAGGAGATCTTGTCTTTTTCTACTTCCCATGTAGATTAGGTACATGTATGTCTCTCTTAGAGTCCTCTTAGTTGTCTAGGCTTTCTGGGATTTTAAATTGTAGGCTACTTTTTTCGCTTTATGTTTAAAAGCCACTTATGAGTGAGTAAATATGATGCTTTTCTTTCTGGGCCTAGGTTAACTCACTCAAAATGATGTTTTCTAGCGCCGTCCATTACCCACAAATTTCAAGATGTCATTATTTTTTTCTGTTGTGTACTCCATTGTGTAAATGTACCACATTTTCCTTATCCATTCTTTGGTCAAGGGGCATTTATGTTGCTTGCAGGTTCTGGCTATGACAAATAATGCTGCTATGAACATAGTTGAGCACATGTCCTTGTGATATAATTGAGCATCTTTGGGTATACACCCAAAAGTGGTATTGCTGGATCTTGAGGTAGGTTCTTTCCTAATTTTCTGAGAAATTGTCATACTGATATCCAAAGTGACTGTACCAGTTTGCACTCCAACCAATAATGCAGAAGTGTTCCCTGTTCCCCACATCCTCTCCAGCATAAGATGTCATCAGTATTTTTGATCTTGGCCATTCTTGCAGGTGTAAGATGGAACATCAGAGTTGTTTTGACTTGCATTTCTCTGATGGCTAAGGATGTTGAACATTTTTTAAGTGTCTTTCAGCCATTTTAGATTCTTCTGTTGAGTGTTCTCTGTTTAGGTCTGTACCCCATTTTTTTATTGGACTATTTGTTCCTTGGATGACCAATTTCTTGAGTTCTTTGTATGTTTTGGATACAAAGAAAAACATCAAGACTCTCTTAGGCCACGACAGTATATAGGGATGTAAAAATCACATGCCAGTCACAGAGAAGTAAGGAGGCAGGCAGGTGAGAGTCTGTCTGTACATGAAAGGTGCAGTCCATGTTTTGTCTCTGTATCATCTCCACATTTGAGAACTCTTAATAGTTTCTGACCACTCTCCCTCCTAATGTAAGCATTTCCACTTTGCACTTCTTCTGGTTACTTGAGAATATAGTTATCAAATCATACCCAATCATGTGCAGTTAGAGCTGGGTCTTTTGTGTGACACTGTGGCAAAGTAAGACATTCGGTGATTCTGATGCTATGCCTCAATTTTCCTGACTCATATCCAGAAACTGTCAGCTGTTATTTCAGCTCATTGCAGTGAGCACTGGCCTTGGGCCTGCTTCTGCCTGTACTTCAGAGCCTTTACAAAGGGCTTGAGAAATAACCCTCCTCTGTATTGTTTATACAAAAGCAGTATTAGCTTGTTATTGTTGCTGTTGATAGGAGCAACTTCATGAAAACTATTCATTGTTTCCAAGGACTTGGTTGGTGCTTGATTCCAAATTTATTTCTCCTTTCAAGTTTCATCTCCTTGTTTAATCAGCAGTGGTGTGGCTCCACAATAGCTGGGATATTGTCATAATTTCCATAGAAACCATCTGCAAAGCTGCAAACATAGAATTACGCCCTCCCTGCCGGCTGAGGTAGGAAGGCCAGAGGGGTTACAAGAAAAAAGGCTCTCAGGGAGCCATAAATCACTTGGTGAGGGAAGAATTGGTGGGAGAGGAAATCACATTAGAGGAAAAAAAAAATTGTGATTGGTGTAGTCTTTGCCAGAGGGTGAAATCCCCTAACGAAGTGGCCAATGGTGCGGGCTGCTCTCCAAGGCCAATGTCTGAAGTAGGTTACTTGCTGGAACCTGGTGCTCAGGAAGCTGCAGACAAAGGAGTCTTCCTCTGGGGGCTGCTGATCTCACAGTCCATCAGTCACAGGGCAGATAGCCCTAATGTCCTGGTCGGCTCCTGGGCACGACAGGAGAGAAAACAGAGTCTAATGCATTCACCTGCCAGGACACACCTTTCGCAGGACTGTCTCAATCCACCTGCATAGTGTTCCCAAGGGCCAGGTGCTCTACTCCTGGGTTACAGGTGAAGAAGCTGGGCAGTTCTCCCTCCCTCTTAACCAGATCTCACTGCCCTCTTGAGTGTTTTGGGGCCTCTTTCCCACACCCCCAAAGCTGAATGAGAATCAACTGTGTGTGTGTGTTTCTGGGTACATCTCTGTTTAATAATGACTCTACTGCAATGCAAACAAATATTAGCTAACTCTCCCCCACGAGCCTAGGGTCGGAAACTTTGAGTGCACTGTCTTTAGCACCCAGCCAGTACCAACCCGTGGTTGACTCAATAGTCCTCAATCACCCTTTTGATAAAGAAATGAATAAGAAATTTCCAGCTAATTTGTTCAATCAGTCATCTTTATAGCTGTGTCCCTGAGAGTTAGCTCAGTGTCTAGTACGTAAAAGCCTCCAAAAAATGTCTCAATGGAATAGTGAATGAATCGGCCAGCTCATTAACTGGTATTATCACTTCATTGGTGACACCAAGCTTTTCTAGTTATACACATAATGTTATTGTAACTAGTTATACACACAATGTTATTGTGACTGGTAAGGTGTTCATTGTCATGTCTGGCTAAGCCCACAACATTCTTTGAGTAGCTTGCTATTGCTTGTTTTAAAAGGGGCAATCCATTATATAACAGTCATTATTCTTAACTGATGGTCACCCCAGCCAGGTACAAAGAACGCTTATGGGTCTGACATCCAGAAGAGCAGTGTAAGAAGTGGTTACATCACTCACTGTGTAAACTTGGCCAAATACTTTCCTCTTTCAGAGTCTTCCAGTCTTTGTTTCTCCCTTTAAAAAAGTAGTTGAGTTCAGTCTGAGATTTTTGATGATGCCACCCTCTCGGCTTTTAGATGACATCTTAGTATGTTATCCAGGCTGGTTTTAAATTCACAGGCTGAACTGATCCTCCTGCCTCAGTCTCCTGATTATGTGGGGCTGAAGGTGCACATGCCCTTGCCCAGGTCATCCCCTCCTTCTAGAAGAGTTATCACAAGTAGTCCATAATCCCATTGAAAGTTAAATAGTTTTGCTGGAGGCCCTCCCTTCTCCCCACTTTGTCTCCCCTACCCCACTCCTGCTCTTTGTCTTCCAAGTAGTTCACTGGGAAGCAAGAGCCTCAGCGCACATAACTTGGTGTGTTCTTATTTTGTCTAGCGAAATATATTTAAGTCCCTGGCTTCAAGGTTCAAGAATTCTGTAGACCCTGGAGCTGAACCCTAAATCTCATTCAGCAACCTGACAGATGACCTGGGCAGCCTTTTCCAACAAACAGACATCCTGGAAAGGAATGGTTTAGAATCCAGGGTCAGGATGTCTCATTATTGAACCCACAACCATCAGGTCCCCAAACTATATTATCTTTAAAAAAGTCACCCACTTCTCAGCCAGCATCTTCATCTATACATTAGGGATGTTGTTATTTTGTGATTGGATTTGGTGAGACTAGAGATGGCAGCTACCATTTTCTATAATTCATAAATTACTGGTAAATTATGAGGGAGAGGCAGGCTACCTGTACTAAGTGTCCTTATGTGGTCTCACTGATTACATTGAAAAATGACTAGCCTCAACAGCTCTATTTCTCATGGCTTTATTTTCCATTAAAAAAATCATGAGATCAGGGGTAATGTTTCCCCAGATAAAGTGTTCAATCTTTATCCCACGAAAGTGGGGAATTCCAAGCTTGGTGATCCTCGGGAGCAGGCCTACTATGTGTGTGGCCATCTATGGTGGGATCCCCATCAGAGCTGCCAGTCAGGTGCAACCAGTGCCAACCATAAGACATGTTGGATCATGCTTTTGTCTTGAGTGAGAAAGTTCTTTATTCCTAATCATGAGTCTCCTGCTTTCTGTTAGTATCTGTGACATAATAAGAGACTACCTTTTAGGCTATACGTAGTTAAACAATTTAAAACTCTACAAAGTTCTTGACATGGATATTATACTAACTGAATCATTACAACAACACTCCTTGGTACCATACATCATAGATAGAAAAAGAAGTCTCAGCAGTGTTAAGCAGCTTGCTAAATTTATGTGACCAAACTTTGTGTGGCAGAACTGAGATTAAGCTTGTACTGTCTGAAAAGCTACACCCATACCTATATTTTCTCTCTAAATATTGAAATGACTTTAAAAAAGCAGGATACAAGTGTTACTATTTTAGTAGAAACATAGCCACTTATTCATTTCAACATTTGTATATTGACTGTATGGTCTTTGCTCCCCACAGCAAAGCTGGGTGACTCAACTTAAGTGGAAAAGGTAGCTTTAATGATGGCCCCGGTGGACACTGGCTACACAACATTGAATGAGATGTTTCACAAATCTGTGTCAGTCTGTGTTCAGTCACTAAACAGACAGCCTATCAAGAGCTTCAGCCAGAAATGTTTCAATACAGAGAGCTGATTAAACATGGATCAGTCCTGGTGCCACCAGAGGAAACAGCAGCTGCCTCTAGCTGCCTGAGCCAAGAGGTGAGGCTACCCTGGCAGGGGGAGTCCTCGGGTGTCTGAGGAGCAGCCACCCAGATGCCTTGGTCCATCTGAGTGGGTCTGTCCAGACTAGGAGTGACTTGGAAAAGGCACTGTAGGTGGAGACTACAGCTGTTACACAAGGCTGACGATGTCAGAACCGAGAAACCAAGAAGTCACCTCCCTTTTTCTTTGACCTTCTATTTTTTATTTTTGGCCTTCTCATTATGGAAGCTAATAGGAAACTAGCTGATTAATGGTTGCCCGTCATACAGTGGCAAAGTTTGAGCCAAATACAAATTATGAAAGGAATACGTACTTGGAGCTGAGTGACAGGCACAGAGCGCTCACCATCGCTGTCTTGGTTTCCTTCTCTGTAAAAGGGGTATTACCTATTCCATCAGACTGTCCTGAAAGATCCTATGAAATAACCACTCAGAGTTTCTTGAAATTTAATTCAAGTGCTCACTAAATGCAGGCCTTTGAATTTCTTGCTTCGCTGTTTACTTTCTGTATAACCCACTGCCTCTGCTCATTTCCCAGTGGGACTCTGGTGTCAGGATTACTGAGGGATTATCAGGCCATCTGGGAAGCTGTCCTTTCTGAGCTCCATGTGCTGAGCAGGCTTAGGCCTCAGCCCTTGCCCCGTGTCAAGATGGGAACCTTCTCCCCAGAGAGATTTAATTAGTTGCTTGTCAGAGCAGTGTTGATGGATAAATGCTTGCTCTGATGTGGGATTCTCGGTTTATTTCATTTGTCATTCTGTTTCCTCTTCGCCTCAAAAATTAAAGTTCCTTGCCTTTTCCTTCTTTCATCTCTTTCTGTCTTTGGAGATAAAATGCCCCTCAGTGAGTTAGCAAGACTCATCCTCCCAGGCAGCTAGCTGACTTGAGCTCAGGAACCCTATGGGACAGCTCCTCAGGACAGACAATGACGTGGCCCAAGACTGTCTATCAGCCTCAGCATGAAGTTTCTGGATAGAAACTGCAGAGCAGATACAGCCGTGCTAAGATTTGAGTCCCTGCTCAACACTTAGTAGCTTTTTCACCTCCAGGATCCTCACTTTTCCCCTCTATGAAATGACTGTAACAGTCACACAATATAGAAAAAGAAAATCCTTGTAACCCTGTACACTCAGCATGCCTTTTTCAGACCCCCAGAAAATGACTGCTATCATTACCCTCTCTATATACCATTTCTTTATGAGTTATTGTTATGCTTAGAGTGCAATTTGTTAATTTATGTATACTACAAATGTTTACTGATTTCCTACAATTGCTAGACACTGTGTAAACAACTGAACTAGAGAAGAAAAATTAGCATTCTTCAAATCCAGCCTCTTCAAAAGAACTTCTCTGCCATTAAGGTGCAAACAGTTTGAGGAGCAGGTGACAGAAAGGCGGGCCATAACCAAAACTTAAAACACAATGTGGTAGACGCTGCCACGGCAGCCTGCCCACTGGCAGACAGATGGAAAACTAAACCAGAACTTGGGGGACAGAGAGGACCCCTCATACCCTCATCGCACATTTGAGATGGCCTGGCAGAATATGGATGTGAGGTGTGGTACTAGCAATGTATGCTGTGGGAAGGGTAGGGTGTGGGGCCCCAAGAAGAGATCAGTAAAAGATGAAGAGCAGCATGTTCAGACACCTGAAGGCATGAGCTGAGCAAAGCCAGAGGCCAGCCAGGTCTGCATTTTCAGAACCTGATGGAGAATTGGCAGGGCATTTTAGATGTTCTTGGTGGCCTTCCTCCAAAGGTGCCACCTGGTTCTTACAACACACCTCTTTTATTCTATGGCATTTGTCTGGACAATAATTATCTGTCTCCCCTTTTACTAAGGCACATCTGATCGTTCTGAGAAATAAAATATGTCCAGACTGAAACTTTATTTTCATTGCTCCCTTACAGATGCAGCAATGAACAGCTCAAATAGAAATCCCAGGAGGCATTAATACATACTGCCTGGAGAGTAGGTGAACCACCTCCAGTGGATATAAAGGGATTCTTTGAACCTCCGAGCTATCTAGAGACATGTTGTCTTCTGCAATGCCCAGCCTCGAGTAAATCCTTTACTGAAAACCATTTGGTATAAGAGTAGTTAATTAAGAACACAGAACACCAGATGCAAAAGACACAAATTCCAGTCCTAGATCCAACTGTAATTCCGGATAGCGTGTCTAACTATCCACTTAGACAAGTCCCATGGAAAATAGAAACAAAGCCTCTTCCACAGAGACATTGTGATCGTACGATTAACTATGATAGTCATAGTAGATGACATTCATTGCTTCCTGTATCCCTAGCAATTTTAGACATTTTATATGTATCATTTCACTTAAGACATAAAATTTCACAGTAACCCATTAGGACTCCTATTTATAGATGAAGAAAATGAGAATGGAAAGATTAACTAAGCTTTTCTGGGTCTTAAAGCTTCTAGAAAGGGCATTTTCAGGACAAGACTCATCCAGTTGCATTCATTTTGCTGCAAATGACGCAATTCCATTCATATTTATGGCTGGAAAACTCCATTGTATATACAAACCATTGCTCAGCTGGTGGAACGTAAGTTGGTTCCATAACGGAGTTAATGTGAATAGTGCCGCTGTAAGGTCTGATGTGCTGGTGTCTCTGTGTTGTGTTCACTTGGAGTGTATTGTCTGGAACAAAAGGCCCAAAAATGTTAACATAATTTCTATCTAATAATTGACAACTTATTTTCTAGAGAAACTCTGTCATATTTGTATTTCAACTACCATTGTAAGAGAGATTGTCATTTTAATATATATTATTGCCTTTTAGTAACCTATCCTATGAAAATACAGGATCTTTGGGGTGCTGAGATAGTCTGCACTTGGGTCACAGTACTTCTTGCTCAGCTCTGTGTGGATACTTTAAAGCCAAGTAAACTTGGGAATTTGAATGGATGAATTTTATGATTATGTGATTTTTAGCTCAGTAAAGATTTTTTTAAAGGTTGTTACAAGAGAAGACCTAATTGTAATATAAACTATATCTCATTTCTTTAGAAAATTTGCAATGTAATAAGAATTTATCATGTGGCATGCATTCTGTACATGGCTTTATATGCATCAATGTATGTAACCCATTATATGTAATTCAATTCAGTCATGAACACTGCCACATTAGATCACAGAATATATTATTAACTGTGGTGATGTTCCAGTACAAACTGCTTAAATTCAGGACTCATCCCTAGCTCGCTTGCCACTTAATCAATGGAGACCTCCAGATCTTTTTCCGTAAACAAGAACGTTGAGATTACCTTTCTGTGTGAGGGTCAGTGAAATAATGCGTAAGAAGCACTTAGGATACTGTGCTATATCATTATCATTATGAAATTTATGCAGACATTTTCCTTTTAGCAGCCCCTAATTGCCTGATAATAGTATCATGAGAGAGTGAGCCATGAACATTAATAAAAGATGACGGATTTGCACTGTGTGCATGGGAAGCAAGAGAAACAGCCGACCCTTACGGGTCTCCTAGCACAGATCCTGTACTTACTGCACACAGATTTGTACATTTCGTCCACACAATGCCACGTGAAGAGCCTGCTATGTGTCTTCATTTTATAGGAGAAGAAACAATAGGAGCAGATGAGTTAGGGAAACTCCCCAGATTCAAAGAACAAGCATCCGAGGCAACACAGACAGAAAGTTAGATCTTTCTCCTCTCCAGACCCCGTGATTTTCCTCCCTCACACACATAAGGACTGATGGGAGACCCTTTTCAAATATTATAGTTAATAGGATATTAAGATTTTAAGCCTTTCTTTCCTCATTATGTAGGAAACAGACATTAACATTTCAACTATTTTGTTTAGGATATATGTATTATGTATTAAAATGAAACGTGAGCCAGATATCCTGGTGTGCACATGTAATGCGAGCATATGGGAAGGGGAGGCAAAAGGATTGTGAGTCTGATACTATTCTTAGTTACAAAGCAAGATGATATATGGGGAACACACACACACACACAGAGGGGGTGATCTCTAATACAGTTATTGAGAAAGGACCCCAAGGATTTACAAATTGTAAATTTGGAAATAGGCAAATCCAGAGAAGGGGAGGTTGATTTTTCAGCGTGTCTAGAAAGAAATGGAGACGTCTACTCTAGATATTAGAAGAAAACAGAGTACTCCTTGCCAAGCTCGATTTAAACATAAACAGAATAAAGAGACTTCCAAACTAAGAAGCAGAAAAGAGAATTGATGGCAAGGATATGACACGCAGCCATTTCCTAAGTGTCAGCACCCTGGGATTCATCTTTGCGTTCTTTCTTTTTCTTCTCCAAAGTCTTTCTCTTCAGAAACGGCCAACAGTTGTAATGGAAGCAAAAAGGGAACTCTAAGAGCAGCCAGCTTACTGAGAAAGACAACAAAGCAAAGTTGCTTCCTTTGTTGTGAGCCTCAAAGGTATGCATCCCATTCCTCAGGTTCATGGAAGGACTTGGCTCTGAGTCTCTTCTGGAAGGGAAACTCCTTGGAAGCTCATTTAGAAAATTACATCTTTTTGATCCCTGATTCTTGGGGGAGGCAAAATCACCCTGCTCAGTTACACTGGTGACTGGCATTGTGCATGGAGATCTCTGGATGACAGCCCACTAAAAGACTCTCAAAGCTCTAAGTGACTTACTTCATGTGTTGGCACGTTGCAACTTATTTTATTTATTTTATTATGAGCAATAAAAACAGGGTCTGTTTCTGATTTGGTTAAAAGGAAAATGTCTTGGGTTGTACCAGGGGCTTCTCTCAACCATGAGAAGTAACCTTAAACTTGGCAGAGATGCCCTATGAGAAGGAAAGGGTGTGATCTGCAAGTTCCAGGAGGATGCTGCAGAGACCAGCTTTAAATGTGTTTCAGTTTGCATTGCTAGTAATGGCTTGGAAAGAGGCCATAAACCTATTAGGGTAATTATATCCGCAGATGAGGGTAAATAAGATGGTGCTATAGACACCAATCGGAAAGAGACATAGAGCAGAGCAAGCTACGGAGATTAGAAATGTGGTCAGGAAATGAGCAAATGAGACCAGCCTGGAAGCTGGAAACATGCATCTGGGGAAAGACATGATTTGAAAACCAGAGGGTTCTTTCTTTCTTCCTTCCTTCTTTCTTTTCTTCTTTCCTTCCTTCCTTCCTTCCTTCCTTCCTTCCTTCCTTCCTCCCTCCCTCCCTCCCTCCCTCCCTCCCTTCCTTCCTTCCTTCCTTCCTTCCTTTCTCCGCTCCTTTCTTTCCATTTTTCTCTTTGTTCAACTTCTCTTTTAATGAAAATTGTTTTCATACAGTATATTCTGATTATGGTTTCTCCTCCTCGACTCCTCCAAGTTCTTCCTCCTCTCCCATCTGGATCCGCACACCCTTTCTGTCTCTAGCTAGAAAACAAATGGGCATCTAAATAGAATAATAAAAATGAAGTGGGGTCAAACAAAAGCAAAAAAATCAGAATAGGAAAAAAAACAGGAAAAAAAAGCCAAAGGAAATGAGCAAGATTCTTATCATTAGGCTAGTACTGGGAAATCAGCAGAGGTAAGTAGGCATTTGAGCAAGTGTTAGTCCTGGGCGTGCTTGTAACACAATGGGGAAAAAAAGAATACTACAAGCTGGTGTTCATGTGACTTTTTTAAGATGAATTTTTTCTAGTCACATTCATTTCCATTATCTCACTTGATCATAAGCCCAAAGAGGTTAAAGGAAGAGAATGGATTCCTCATTTGAAGAAATAAGAAAAGGCCAAGTGAATTCCTTAAAATGAAATGTTTTACTAATAAAAGACACACAACTAAACATCCAAGTCTCTCAACTCCCTATTCTTTTCACTATATTATCTTACTTAAACCCTGGATCTCACCACGGTAATTCATGGTTTCTGGTGTTGTACATGATTTTATTTCCTTTGAAACCTAGTTTAGTATTACTTAATTTTTGATCATGACAGAAATGTACTCTCATCTCATCACTGAGATGAGGCAGGACAACATGTCAAGGTTGATAGCCCTCTGAATTTGAAGCTTAAACCTAATAATGATACCACTAAATAGAGGGTTTAGGGGTGAGCAAACCATGTGCCTTGAGGGCTCAGGCAGAGAGAGAGAAAGGCTATATAATATAAACCAGGAGAGAAAACACTGCTTATGACAAACATGCACATTGTAGTATTCACTTCACCTTTGAAAAATTAATTTCCTTTCTATTTTCTTATGTTCTTGTTACAGCATATCTCTCTTAAGGGCAGCCCTGTTATTTTGTCCTATACGTAATGATGTGTGAGTGTCTAGGTACTCTTATTTCTTCTTATCTGTGGAAATTAGGTTAAAAATGGAGTGTAAAGTGTTTTAGAATTCTGACAACAGCATGACAGTTTTTTTTTGCTGTGTACATGCAAGTTTGCTTGTGTGTGTGTGTGTGTGTGTGTTACTGACAACATTTTAATGCCCCTACTTTCTCTGACAAATGTCTGTTATTCTGTATAGGTAGGTGCCACACAACCATGCCTATGCAATGACTCCTTAGTCTTATTCCCTAGTGACAAGATTTCAGGTTAACGGGCCAGAATACAACCAATCACATTCTTTCCAGCTGGAAATTGGAGCCAAGATTTGCTCATTTTATTCTCTAAGAATGTGATTATAATGAAGAAATGCAGAGTTGCCAAAGGCGGAGGGAAGTAGAGAAGATAGTGTAGACACAGGAGCTGGGAGAATGATGGGATAGCCTTAGAAAATTAAAGACCACTACAGCTGACTGAGTTCAACATAGTGGATACCTGTGCTTGCATCATTCCCCATGGCCTGTTTCCTCCCCCATTTGTCTGAGATTGTTACGTTTAACTTTTTATAGCAATGTGTTATCTTTAAAACAATAGATGAATTGAACCACATTCTGTTAATACACAAGTAAGTCCATCCAAAACATTTTCCAGAGTTAGACAGATTGCTCAGTGATTAAGACAGCTTACTGCACAAGAATCAGAGACTGAGATTAGATCCCAAGAACCCACATTAAAAAGTCATGTATGATCACCCACACACTCATAACCTCAATGTTGTGGGTTGGGGAGAGGAAACAGGAGGATTCTTGGAGCTTGTCGATTTCAGACAGCTCCAAGGTCTATAAGAGATCTTGTCTCAAAAGAATAAGACAGAGCAATAAAACAGGACACTTGATATCCTCTTCTATGTTCATATGTATGTACCACACACACACACACACACACACACAAGCCTGTGTCATCCCATGACTACTTCAGGATTTTGCAAAGAACTAGGACTCATGTACAGTTTAAGTTTCTTTTTGTATATATGCATGCTTTCATTCAAGTAGTATGTATTTATATTTCTTCAAAGTTATTGTTCACCAAATACCACACTGATGAAACATCAATATATTAGATGCTGTAGTACAAACACTGGCTAGACTGATACATAAGCAGACCAGTCGCCCCCAAGAAGTCCAAAGGAGATGCTTATAATAACAGATACCAGCAACATACTTTATAATTGCCATGCTAGAGGTCAGCAGCAGCTCCAGGATTCACCGGGGACCCCACAGATAGTATGAGAAGATTTTCAGAAGAGATAAAGCTGCAGGTGAGTCTTAAGGGTTGTTTGACATTTCTAAAGTTAATGATGGTAACAATGATTCCAGAGAGAGACCATGATTTGGGCAAGTACCCGAATAAGAATAGCAGGATGGGAAAGAGGAAGCTCTGAGTTTCCATAGTTACTGGAAAACAGCAAGCACTTCAAGACTGAAAAGAGATGAAGTGATAGAAAAGAGTGGAGGTTAGACATAGAGACTCATATATCATATTGAGAATCTTGAACTTCCCCCCGAGAGAACTGACATAGAATTAAGAAGAGGCATTTATGATGAGAAACTTGTATAGTGATTTCCCCTGAGTTGATTCAGTCAGGTGAGGGAAGATGTCATCACTACACTTTGCTGCAGAAGGCACAAGAGAAGATTCTGAAATCTATCATATACTTGTTGGATGCTCCAGGTACCTTAGGGAACAAAAGGTACTACTTGAAGATGCTTTTAATTAGACATCAGTGGAAGGAAAAGAAAGAGAAAGATGAAGGCAGAGTTACATAAGGTAGAATGAAGCCTCAGTTGGTCTGGCTGGGGATTATGAAGGAAGGATGAGACTTAAATTCTGTCTTCTGTTTTGATAAAAGGGCCAGGCCTTTGCAGCTTGTCATTTAGTGTTATCAGATGTGGGTTACCCCCAAGGCAGTGTTATCTTGGGCTTGGTAGATCTCATTACTTGAAACAGGGTCAGACGGTGATTAGTAGCTGAGTCTCTTGACTGTAGTTCTTGCGAAAGCTAGCCAAGGAGGATCTGAGTAGTGTACCATGAGGCTCATCATGCTGGAAGTGAGGGCTGTGTGTTCACTCCGGTGGACAAGCTCCATAGGTAGCTGCTCAAATCAACCTGAATCTCAGGGAGAGGGCAGTCCAGAGTAAATACTAAGAGGAAGCAATATTATATCAATGGTGAGGGACTGCATGGTCTTTTAGGGCTCATGCACCCTGTGAGGATCTCAAAAAATCAGAGGCCTTTCTGTCCCCTAAAATGGGTCGAAACATATATGCATGGAATTTCTGGATGTTTATCATCTTCTGATTAAGTTCACTTACTGATACTATATCTTGAACAGCATCACATACATAATGTTTTAATTAATTGAAATAATTAGATAATTTCTGGAAGCATCCACAAGATGTCAGGGCCTATTTTTTATTTTACCTACTTTTTACAACATTTGTACATTTAACCACATTGTCCTCATTTTACAGAGGAGAATGTATCCAGGGCTACCACAGTCACTGAAGGGCAGGGGTAGAAGTTGAATCCTGATCCATGTAACTAGCAGATTTGGAGTCCGTGTCTGGGCTCTAAGGTGGGATCCCTGTGTTCCTACAATGGCCCAATAAAGACAACAAATGGATTGTTGCCAGAAGGGAGGAAACAAAGAGGTCTTGTCGAGGAGTTTTATTGAAACCATCCTGTGGCAACCTTCTGTGATGTAGAGTGTTGTTGAGGAAGAAGGTGACTATTGGCACTGGCCAGACAGTGCCAGAGTCTGGACTGCAAGGCTGAACTACAAGGCTGTCAGACTGCAGGTGCCCCAGTAGTCATAGGAACTCATCACACTACTCCTTGTCATAGGTTATGGCTCAGTCATTTTTCATTTTCATTGGTGGTGTAATAGAAAAGAGAAAGAGTCTACACTGTGCTAAATGCCTGGCTATTTTTTCATCTTTTGAAATAAATTTTATATAACTATTCTTGGTTCTGTCTATCAGGCTTCTGTGTGTGTGTGTGTGTGTGTGTGCATTTGTGATGTATATACATATTTGCTTGTGCAAATGTGTGTGGATGCACGTGTGTACTTGTGTGTGTAGGCTACAATATTAGATGTCTTCGACCATTGCTCCCCACTTTAATTCTTGAGACAAGGTCTTTCACTGAACCCAGAACTTTTCAGTTCAACTAGCTTGCCCGACCAATGTGCTCCAGGGATCTGCTTGTCTCCACCTCCCCAGCACTGGGATTACAGATAGGCATGGCTGCACCTGGCTTTCCTACCATGTCTTTATACTAGTGACACAACTCAGTTATCAAGTCACAGTAAGAGAGTCATCAGGGGGTTAAAATGTTAGTGAACTTCCTATGAAAGCATAGTGTCTGTCTTTATCTGTGTAGGATATTTTATAATAAGCATTCCAATTATCTACTCTCATCCTGAAAACTTCTACAGTTACAATGCGATTACATACCTTGGACCGACTTACAAAAAAACTTTCAACAGAGCAGAAAGTTGTCTGTAATCAGAGATGTGTAAAGAGAAACTCAGCTTTGTAGTAGTAGAATAGCAAGTGTAGATTCAACTTAAACTGTATCATAAATGTATAGAATTCATTAACTTTCCCCTTCTCTTTCTAAACAGAAAAACTGCAAATCAATCAGTGTACAGTCATCAGGAAACTGTTTATGATAGTATTCCTCTTTTTTAAATTATTGCATTTATGGTTTAGTTGTGAATATGTGTGTTTGTGCCTGTGTCTGTGTATGTATCTGTGCAGATGAGAGGCTGAAAAAGAGTGTTGGATTCCCTGGAGTTGGAGTTACAGGTGGTTGTGATGCTCTCAGTGTGGATGCTGGAACCCAACCTCAGCTTCTCTGCAAGAGCAGCAAGTGCTCTTAACTGCTGAGCCATTGATCTCATCCCACATTTTCTGCTTGTCTCATCCCCGCAGGTAGGGAAAATAGGAAGGCAACTTGGTGGATTCTGTCCCGGCTTCCATCCTGCAGGTTCTTGGGATAGAATTCATGTTACCAGGCTTAGCAGCACGCTCCCTTCCCCTCCGAGACATCTCACCAGCCCTGTAGTGGTGCTTTGGCAAAACTATCATACGAGCTATTTCCAGAGCTTCTGCCTAGGGAAAGAAAGTAAACCCATGGAATGAAATTTCTGATGAAAGCGGAGTCAAAGTTCTGTGGGTGTTATAAAGGTTGTTTCCCACAGTGGCACTGGCTGAAGCCCACGCTGTGACAGAACCACCATCCCACAAGCTAGCAACTTTTCTGCATCACTTTTCCTTTATGCTGGGAGTGCCCCGGCTGTCGTGTGAATACTAGTGTCCCTCCAAACTTCACTTGTGCAATTTCAGCACTCAGTGTGATAGTAATAAGAGCTGGGGTTCTTGAGGAAATGAGGGATCTGCCATAAGGCATAGGAATAGAGCCCTCTTAAAAGAGGTTGAAGAGAACTAGTGGTCCTTCCTATTCCATTCTAGAAGGATACAGAAAGCACTGTGTACCAGGAAGAGACCCTTAACCAACACAGAATCAGAGAGAGTATTTATTTGGGGCTTCTGGCCATAAGAAGCATGAGAAATTTCTGTTGTTTATGAATTTCCCAATATACAGTATTTTGTAACAGCTGCTGACATAGACCAAGATAATCCCCATGACAGGCAGAAGCAAACCGAGTATCAATAACACAAAACAATTGCTTCTATTGTCAACGAGCCCTGGAGGGTTTCACAGGTTATTGTCAAGTTTTTGCAGCTATCAGATAGCAGAAATATAGCCTGGTTATACTTTCTATAATATGTAGTAATGAAAAAGGCACATTTCATAAGGGTCTGTACTCCATGTTTCAGAAAGTCCTTATTAGGTTGGAGAGATGACCCGGTGGTTAGGAGCACTGGCTGCTCTCCCAAAGGGCCTGGGTTCAATTCCCAGCACCCATGTGGCATCTCACAGATATCTGTACTTCCAGTTCCAGGGGACCTGACGCTCTCACACAGGCATACATGCAGGCAAAACACCAATACGCATAAAACAGATAAATAAATATAATTTTTTTTAAAAAAAGGAAAGTCCTTATCTAACTGTGTGTGGCTGTGAAGTTGAGATTTGCTAGGCCCTAGGAAGGTATGGTAGCAAGCTGGCATGGAGGCGGGAGAAGCAAGCTGAGAGATCCCACCTCAACCCTGAACACAAAGCAGAGGAAACAAACTAAAAACCATGTGTCAAAGCCACCCTAACCCTCCCCAGGGATATACTTCCTCCAGCAAGGATGTACCTCTTAAATCTCCCCAAACAACTCTACCAACAAGTATTCAAACTTCCGAGCCTATGGAGAAATCTCATTCAAACCACCACACCTCTGATATGACATTATACAGTGTCAGCTCTTTTCCGCTCAGCTATTCTACCCATTTTATAGATGAGGCAAGTAGCTTCGTAAGACTTTTCGGGGTTGTTAATCCTAATGGCAAAACATTGAGAACAATTTAGAAACTCTAACAATGTCCTGGGTTTTGCCTCTTGTGTTCATGTCATTAGTGAAAAAGTAATGAGTAGATGGTTAAAATTGCCTGTGTACTCTGCTTGGGAGCTTGTGATTATTTGACATTGGGTATCCTAATATACAGAAATGTAAAGTCTCTATTAGGATTAGAATACAGAGGTAGCCCGCTCAACAATGAAGTATTCATTTATTAATAAAAGATATCTACCCAAAAGAGGACTGATTCTCAGCATCTCAAGGACGGCTCCCTAGAGATTTCCTCAGTATCACCTGGTTCCAGGGCATCTGTTTCATCTCGCCTGGATCTCTGAAGGCAGAGAGCCAGAGGCAGACAGAGCTTTTAGCCCCAGAGCATATACCATAGCTGAGTACAGGAAGCGAAAAAGAAAAAAAATCACACAGCCTGAGTTCCTTCCTGGAAACAGATAAGAAACCTGGAGACAAGCCCTGGGGCTACAGCCTTTGTGCTTCAGCTGTTGTGAGTCTCTATCCACGAATGAGGCTTGCGCCCTTCATCCAGGGAAGCTCTGTGTTGTGTTCCACACAGTGCGTGCTGAGGGTGCCGGGATCTGAATCCATTCACTGGAGTCTTGAGTTCACTCAATGGCGCACCCGGCAACTCCTGCGCATGTTCTGAAATGGGCGGTTAGAAGACAGTCCCATCTTTCAGAGATTCCATCTTGTGGTTCAGGGTTCCCATGTGTCGAGTGTGGTGTCCTGGGGGAGGAGGCCGTGCCATACAGACAGTTCGTTGCTCCCCTGAGTCTAAACAATGGGCCTCCAAATGATCTGGTGCCAGAGATTCAAATGACCACAAACCAGGCATGTGGTGTAAAGAAAGAAAACCCCGAGCCATGTAAACGAACCCAGCCGTGGGCATTCCGGTTAGTTGAAGATATGTTACGTCAGATGGCAGGGAGGGTTTGTCAGTAGTGTATGCAGGCTGATGTATGAGCGAGCTAGAAGTTGCCAGGTCCCTACAGTTTTTACATCTCTACATATGCCAGCAGTGGTACAGCACACACATATTGTTCTGGCGCTTGGAAGGCTGAAGACGGAGAGTTGTGAGTTTGAGACCAGTTTGGGCTGCAGAGAGAGACCTTGCACTAGAGGAAACAAAAATTCAAAACAAATAAGAAATATAAATCTGAATATGAAATGTATATGTGTTAAAATACAGTTAAATAGAAAATTATCTCTCCTTTTAAACATCTGATGTCGCTCTTTTGTGCTGTTGGTTTGATTTTCTAGGAAACAGATTCTGTGGACAGTATTCAGGAAGTTGATCAGGGAGTGTTCCTGCAGTTACCCTCTGCTGAAGGGCAGGGGAAGGAAGGGAAGGCCGGGTTGGGCAGAGAGACAAGTGAGCTTCCACTGAGCAGACAGGCAGGCCAGAAACTGCAATGGAGCTCACATTAGTCAGCTATGGGAGCAGGCTGTCCTTGGTGGGCACTTCTTAAGCGACTACAAGGTGGCCATTGAGGGTCGAGAGCCTTGAGGAGGATGAATTCACTCAGTGGAGGGATCTGGGAGGAGCTCCAGGGTCTGCTGTAGACAACAGAAAAGGCAGAGCTTTCCTGCCTGAGCCATTCCTCTGGCCCTCTATACTTGCTTCTCTGTGTTAATTCTGAAAAAAACTATTCCAATTTTTAGATGACTCCTCTCTTGAGAGCCTCATGGCCTTCCTTCCACAACTGGTCTTAGACCACAATGATGCCATTATTGTCTTCTACCAACCATTCAAGACTCCCCTCCCTTTTGTCTGGATTAAGTGGTTCACCTGGTGTCAGGACTTAGAGAAGTCCCAGTCCCTGGTCATCATGCCCTTCTCAGGTGCAAGTTCTCTGTGCCTCACATGCTTCCCAGTGTAGCATCAAGGTTGGGCAACTTGTTACCCTGCCGCCATAACATAGCAGTAGGCCCTATCTTCCTGATAGGGTCCTATTATAATATTGGCTTTTTTGATGATGATGATTACTATTATTATTATTATTATTTGCACAAAGCACAGCTTGCAGTTCCAACTTGTATTTCAGTAGTACCCATGCTCTGCCCCCTGGTGGAAACATTGCTTCTTTGGTGAAAAGACAGGAATAAAAGAACTACAGAAATAGAAAGTATGCATCTCCCAATGGGAGTGAAGTTAAATCTTCTTTCAGCTCTGGTTCTTATTAACCCTTTTTGGACATCTTTGTGAATCTATTGCCACTTAAGGGTGTTATATAAAATGTACATTGTTTCCAGAAAGTTATTGCCCAATCTTTCCTATACATTCTCTCAGAATGATGTGGTCATGTGGTATTTGACATAACACATGGTACCTCAGACCCTGTGGCCTTTTTGCAACTTGATTGCTATTACCCAGATTCTTTGTTATGATTTGATATTACGTGGGATTTCATGCCAGTACATCACTCAGTCCTGAGGCCCTCATGTAGTGGTATCTTTGACACCCTAGGAACAGGAATGCCAAGCCCATACTAAAACGGTTGACTTCCATGAAGATGAATCACTGCATCTTCAGATGTATTCATTCAACTTGTAACCAAGTGGCTGTTTGTGTCTTTGCCAGATGGTACCATATTTGGGAACCAACCAGTATTGTTCTCTGTTGTTGTCAAGGTAAACATTGATTGCAACAGTAACCAAGCTAGTGTTGATGAGTGGGAGTTCGTTTCTTGTAGATCCTTTAGCCTGTCACAGTGTCTACTCCACTGATGATCCCACTGTGGCACCGATGTGGCTGATGGCAACAGACAATCACTTTATCTACCTTACTGTTCAGTGCCTCTCTCTGAATGGATGCTCTCTGGAAGATTTTAATAGCCAATATGTAATAAACAGATCTTCACTCCTGATACCCACCCAAATAGGCATACCCATATGCTTCTATCAAAGGCTTTTCTAGGTCCCGGTCAACACTCTCTATATAAAACACCTATATATAACACTTATATATAAAACAAACCTGTGTGTTTTCTTCCTTCACATTCTGTATTAGAGCGTACAGACAGAAAGGCACTTAGCAACAGTAGTCAGTGACGCGAGAAAGGCTGACCAGCTCATCAGGCTGAATTGGTCCTTTACCTCTCCTCAGGCCCTACCAATAGGTCCACTTCCATTGGTTATGAACAACTGATGGAGTCAAATTATTCTAGGATGCTTTGGTCTAATAGAACCTAGTTCATGGTGGACTTGTCTCTGCTCAGGCTTCGATTTCTACCAGCATTCCGTATTATTCAAGGATTTAATTTTCAATTATGGTAGATTTCTCTTATACCAGAGTCAGAGAATCTAAGCTATCAATCTCCTACTATTATATAGCCTCTAAGAGACATCTTTTCCCATCCTGGTACTATCGCAGTTATTGGGTCTTATTGCCAAAGCGTCAGGTTTTGTTCTCTAGGTCATGCTGTGGGACCCTTTCTTATTCTAGACACCATACAGGAGAGAAATGGCTTTGTTTTGTTTCCATGAGTAGGTTTTAACACATTTGGGGATATAAAACATGCCATCTCTAAAACCTGAGGAGGTTTTTCCTGGCTTGTGTTGCTCTCTGTGTAAAGACTGTTGCTCGGAGTAATGACCTGCCCTCTACTTTGGAGAGATTGGGTCCAGAAACATTGGGAACCATTTCCCTGCCTTTATAGTTCATGTGTCTTACCAACGTCACCAATGTACTTGAAATTTCTTACTCATTTAGTTGGGTTTGTATCATGCCATCAATGGAGTGTACCACTTACGTGCTCAAATTATATAGCAGCTTAGATCTTTCATACTGTGTTGTGGTGGAGAGAAGCATAAATTAGTATAATCTGGGTTTAGGGCTGTTAGTACAACTGTTGTCTGCTCCAAAACTTCATAGACTGTTCGTGATCCCTCTTTCTAACAGAAAGTCATCCATTTGCTAAATTGATGGCTCTACACAATGGACTTGAATGAACAATGATCTGCTTAGAAAAACACATAGCCTCTTAGGTTTGGGCTATTGCTTAATTCAGTCTTTCTCTGGAAGTTGTCTGGCTTGTATGGTTTCCAGATTAGTGAATTAAATGGAGATTTTTAAATGCGCATCTTCCATTTCCATGAAATGAAAATAAAAATAAACTTTAGGTAAGAATGGGGGTTAGTTTCAGAATCCACTACTGGGTCTTCCCTGCTTGAGGCTAAGAAACCAATGTGGAAACTGTTCTGTCATTTTTGTTCTTTACAATAGCTCTGTGAGAATGACCACCACGTGGATCTGTTCATCTAAGGGGCTAACCATGAGCTATGGGTCCATTTGTTACCTCTTCTACGTGGCTCCACTCTTACAGAGGACCTTTGTTGGTCCTCATGGCTTTGGTTTTCAGTTTCAGCTGAGAGTCTGTTGTCCATCAGGCACCAAGACATTTTTGTGTACCCTCTCAAGATAATGTCATCCAACAGGTGTCTGAATGTCAGAGGCTACCTCCTGCTTCTGTTGTGGCAGAAACGATTCCTGCTACCAATCTTGACATAACATGAGAATAAGAAGTATTTTCTAAGTTTTTTTTTATATGTAACTGAAAGAAATAAAACTATGTGTGCAAGCCCCACCACTCTTCGGGAAACATCTAATTCCACCTCCCTGGTTTTCTCACATGGGGATTTCAGCTGAACGTTGTGGTACAAGAGTGATTTCGGAAAGATAGGAAGATAGTGGAATGGGACAGTGAGGACACGGTACACACCATGGCCTCATCAAAACAAAACAGTACCCTGGACCTCCATTCCCAGCCTTGAACCCATACAGAGTTGGAGACATGGGTTTTCTTTTCTTTTCTTTTTTTCTTTATTTTTTTTAAGGAAAAGTGGCTCACAATAACATCTTTGCAATTCAAGGCAATTCAAATAAATCAACTAGGCCATGACAAAGCTCTCTGTGTGTCCATCCTACGATGGAGCAGAGATGGAGCTCACCGTGTAGCAACCCAACCCTTCCCTCCCAACCTCATTTACCGGTTTCAGGCCTTTGCAATGAGCTACAGACAAAGCTTTTGGGTCAGGGAAGAAGCCTTCAGGATCGCAGCCCACTGAAGAAAAGATAAAAAACTTCACACACTAAAGACTGAATACCTTTGCCCAACCTATTGTGAGTTTGATGTTGGAATTAATTACATGGATCAAAGACAAACTTATTTGTCAGTTTATTCCTTGGCTTACTATGTAAACATCAAATAATATTAGGGAACTGTCTCTTTAATTTCATTCTGTCACATTGGAATTACAGACTAAGATTTTCTTTGTTTGAAATACAGGCAACATTAACACGTCCAAATAACCTGATGAGATGTCCTATGAATGAATGTTTTTCTATGTAACATGATAGAAGTTAAGCTATCTCACCAAGGCCTGGTGGATAGATCCTGCTCCTGCAGTACTTATCTAGATTTAGATTTATCTTTGAGCTGTTTTTCCTCCATCTTTCAAATAAAAGCCAAAAGGAAATGTTTTCTTATATTAATAGCACAAAATATAAGTATTTTCAAAGCCAAAACTGCAAGTGGCATAGGTAGTTTAGACATTTTTGGAGATTAAAAGGTAGACATAATTTTCCAGGCTTTTCCATTGTGTATTTAATTAACCTTTCTCTCCATTGGTTCTGCTCTGTTCCAATCTCTATAAAGAAACTTCAGATGATAGAGACAGATGAATTTACTAAGCATCAAGACATCAGAAGTGGGAATTGCTGTTGCTTAATTAACTTCAGTCTTCTCTTCTTTCTCAACCGCTTTAGACTCATGCTTGATCTTCAGTTTCCTTGAATTTCTTTGATATGTCTCAGCACTCTCCTGAAAACATCATGGTCCAGTTCTCCACCATTCCTACTCCTACCTACAGATCGAAAGATAGTGAGGCTGAAGGAACGTCTGTCACCACTGCTGATACTCTCTTTCAAGGCATGGCCACTGATTGAAGTTCCATCCAGCTGCCCATTAACTGCCCCACTGCCCCTCATCCCTTTCCAGCTCTCCTCTAACTTCCACTGCCGTTGTCTCAGTGGATGGCAGAGAAAGCACATGTAAGAAGACAATTCCCAAACACTACCTCTTCTAATGTGCGTAGCAGCCTGCCTGGAACTGTGTCCTCCAGAGACTGGGGAGGACACATCTTCTTGTTAGCTTGGGACAAACCTTCCACTTGAACACTAGGTGTCACCTGTGCTGTCTGTTTTAAGAATTCCATGAAGAAATAGTCTCATTTCTCTAGTGCCTCCTTATTGATTCTACCATTTGCCGTACAAATACATTGTTAATGTTTTGCTGAATTATCATCTGCTTTATGTGCTAGCTACTGCTCCATTTCCCTCTCTCTGCTTACAACAAAATCCTTTGAAATAGTTGTCTGTATTAGATGTCTGCAAATTCTACCCTGATTTTCTCCCAAAAGATTTCACTGAGGTTTGCCCAAAAACAACAAGAAACCCTCTCTGGAACATACAGATAATTGTATTCTGTAAATATTACTTTCATAACTTTTAAATGGAGGCTGGGAATTAATCCTAGAACTGCGCACAGGATGGGCAGGTTCTTCACCACTAAACTAGCCCCAACAATCTTTCACTAACTTAATACATCACATAGCATACACATACACCCCTCATGTGTATATGCACACATACATGCATATGACCCCACATAGCACTGTAAGATGGCTAGGGAAGTGCTCACTTTGGAGGAACTCTGGTCAAAGCCATGCAATCTTGAGAGTGTTTTCACCTGTGAGGAGTTGATTCTTTGTTATCATCATCTCGGCTTTCCTTTAAAAGTGAAGATTTCTACTTTCCATGACACTCAAAACGTCACACACTGATGGTGGTGTCACCCTGACACACGCATGTGTTAGTTCCTCTTGTCTAGCACTGTTGGTTCAAAAGACATTGCAGCTTCGAATCCCAGCTGCTCATCTGCTGTCCCTGCTCTTCACGTGATGTTCATAGACACCTTCCAGACTTTCCCATTTTTTCTCATTCTTTCCACAGATTTCCTAGGCCAGTTTCGTCTGCTTGACTAGACAAGACATGAGGGGAAATTTCCCTTCTGCCCATTAAGGTTCCCAGGAATACACTGACAGGTTAATTGGAAAAAAAGACATGCACGTTTATGATGTGCACGTCATAACGGTGTAATGATGCACCAACTGTATGTAATTCAAATACTTGTATATCTTGGTTCTGCGGGAGAGGGAGAGAACATAGATTGTAGACAATTTTTAGGGGTCTAGAAAATAATTTTAGTGGAACTAAATGGGTTTGGAGAGCACACAATGGCCAAGGACAAAGTCTATATGACCCAGGAAGTGAATGGTAGAGTTTTATTGAGACTGAAGTCGGCACATGTGTGACAAGAACATCCAGGTGCAGTGACAGACTTCTGTGTGCCTTCATATCATCTGAGCTTCATCTTTGGTTAAGGAAGTTTCAGGCAGGAGAGTGAAGCACTTTGCTTTCCTTTGGTAGAGCTGTCCAGGGAGACAGGGAACTTGGCAGCAAGTTTTCCAAGCTTCACCAACAGGAGAGAAGCAAATGGAGGTCAGAGGTACCTGTGTTTGTAGTTAGGGCCTAAAATATCTTGACCCATCAAAGTACTCATCTTTGGGACCTAGTTTTTGGAACCCCAACAGCATCCTCACCTTCACTGAATTGCTTAAATGGAGATAGATAGATGATAGATAGATAGATAGATAGATAGATAGATAGATAGATAGATAGATGGATAATATGATCCTCTCTTATAACCCAGCCACATCCATCAGCAGTACTGATGTTTTTACTTCAAAGGACACCCAGTATGAGACTGTTATTTTGGTACAGGCTAGCATCATCTCAGGGGCCCTCTGGTGACTCCTGTGGGTAAACTCCTCTTCAAACTTACAATGAATTTAATGACCTCCTCTTCCTCTTCCTAACCTCACTCATCTCCAATGTATTGGCAACCATTTTAAATACCATGTAAATGTTTAGACTCACCTCTTTTCTTAGAATGACAGCTTCATGAGAGAAAGGATTTTTGGGGATCTGGTTTGTTTAAATATTTGTGCTCCTCTTACCTTGGCATCATGGCAGAAATTCATTAAATTGATAGTTGAATTATGCAATAACTCATCACAAAGCCACTCCCCTGCGAGACAGGTAAACACAGTCTTCAATTTATAGAAAAGGAAACTCCCTTAGTGGTCTAAACTGAAGAGACACCATGACCAAGTTAGTCCTTATAAAAGAAAGTACTCAATTGGAGACTTACAGTTTCAGAAGGCTAGCCATTACCATTATGGTTCCGAGCATGGGGTCACACAGGCAGACATGGTGCTGGAGAAGTAACTAAGAGCCTTATAACCCAATTCACAGGCAGCAGGCAAAGAGAGACACTGCACCTGGCATGGGCTTTTGAAACCTCAGAGCCTATTCTCAGCCACACACCTCCTCCAACAAGGCCACACCTCCTAATCCTTCCCAAACAGTTCCACTAGCTAGGGAGCAAGCATTCAAATACATGATCTGAGAGGGGGTGGGGAGGGACATTCTCATTCAAACCAGCATGGAAACCAAGTTTTAAATAGCAAACGTGAACTGGGGAAAATGATAGAATCAGGAAATCAGCACAATGGACTATGGGTCAAGGTTCCTTTCCCTCCAAGTCTGGGTCCTTAAGCAACACACCTGTCTGGACCCCAGTCCATGCTTTCTTCCTTGAAAGCCAATATCAACGGTTTTTAAAATCTCTAATTAAAAACGTTTGTTTTTCTATTGCTGTGATAAAATGCCATGGCCAAAGTAACGTTTTATAGAAAAGGGGGTTTATTTGGACCCAAGTGCAGTGACATACTTTCTTCAACAAGACCATTTCTTCCAAGCCTCCCCAGACATCAGCACCAACTGTTGATTAAGCATTTAAATGCAGAAGACTGGGCGGGGGAAATCTCATTCAATCCACACAACCAAGCCCTTGGTCTCCTCTATGAAGAAGCTTTGATGTAAGCTTCCTTAAAGCCATGGCCTTGCAATCAGTGTTCAGGGATAAGATGTATTCTACTCAGTTATTCTTTGGGCTGCATGTGGCCTTGGAATTTGGGGGTTTTACCCATGTTAGCAAAATGTGTCTCCAACCATCTTGAATTGAATTCAGAATTAGAAAATACTAAGATGTAGAGAACTAAAACTAATGTTTTAAAATCTAGACTCCAACTATATGGAAGAGTTGCAAAAAAAAACTATTCCACCTGTATAGTCTTCCTTGAGATACATTTATTTAAAAAATTTTTATGTTGACAATTTTTTTAGCAATTTAAATGATCAGGGACCTATTTGAGCCATTCAGTGAATAATATTGACAAATTTACTACTCTCAAGGAGCCTACATTCTCTTGAGGGGGAGAAGTCTATTTTCCAGCAATAATACCAAATTCTGCACTAATAAGTCACATGATAAAATGTGCTCTGGGGATGGATAAGTAGAGATGGAAGCTAGCATGTTACAAATAGCATTCTTCTGAAGGAAAGCGGGAAGCAAACTCCACAGTTGGCAACATTACTATTCATGCTTCTAACTCTACCATCTAGAAAAATGACGGTCTTTTATAAGTACAAAGCAAAGAGTATGTGTGTATTGTGGGCTGTGTTAATAATGAGAGTTGCTGAGGTAAAGAACTCAGCCAAGAGTTACTCCTGTAAGCTTACAGAGCTGAGGATGGCTTGACAGAGAGAGGAGTTTCATAGTCTTGATGTATTTAAAGGCAGGAAGCGAATCTGCTGACAGAGTGATAGGAACGGTTAGAGTATGACTGATGAAAGGACATTGAGGATGAAGATAAGCCTGTAGCCTGAGCAACTAGAATAGAGTAGCCATTGACCAAAGTTTTTGGGTGTGGCAGCTTTGGTAGCCAAAGTTAAGTTTCTTTGGGACCGACACCAAGTCTCTATTTCTATGTGTCCGAGTCGCTCTGTCTCATAGTTTCCTGTGATACTTTAAGCCAAGTCCTACTGTGTATCCAAGGAAAAAGCATTCTGAATCCTTCTGTGGAAAACATCATGCTGATTCCACTGCTCTCTTGGCCAGACACAGAGGCAGCCTGAATTGATGGTTGCCTTGTCTTTTATACTGCTGGAATTGCCAAGGAAGGCTTTTTTCTTCAGCCATCCCAAAAACTTTTCTTTTTCTTCTTCTTTTTCTTTTAAGAAAGAGGAAGATGACTGAAGGGGACAGCTGAAGGGAAGAATTGTTTGCTGTAAGGCTCTGATGATGGCAGCAGCTTGAAATAATTAGCTGGCTATAATGCATTCCTGTGCAGGGACTTCTGCAGCAGTCTGATCCCAGGGACACACCACAGTTCCTACTGAGCATTGCCTTTTGCATTCAATCTCCACCTCAACAGGTTGATTCAACTCTGCACCATCTACAAGATCATCCAGTAGTCAAAAACTGTGACAGGAATCTAATGAAGGATGTTCTGGATTTCAGTGACATCATCCAAGGAAATAGAGGCAAAGCAGCCGGGCGGTGGTGGCGCACGCCTTTAATCCCAGCACTCGGGAGGCAGAGGCAGGCGGATCTCTGTGAGTTCGAGACCAGCCTGGTCTACAGAGCTAGTTCCAGGACAGGCTCCAAAGCCACAGAGAAACCCTGTCTCAAAAAAAACAAAAAAAAAGAAAAGAAAAAAAAAGAAAGCCATCATGTGAACAGAAATGAGAAAATGAAGTAAGGGAGAGAAGAGAGAAGAAGAGGAAAAGGAAAATGAGAAGGAGGAGGAAGAGGAATAGGAAGAAAGAATAAGAATAGTAGTAGTAATAATATATTTAAGATTGTAAACATTAAGTATTTATCTCTGTTTTTCCTAAACAAATTTATAAAGATCTCTTCTAGTACAAGTTAAGTTTGGAACAATAAAATCCAGGAGATACAAAGACAGAGAAAGAGAGAGACAGGGAAACAGACTGATACACACACACACACACACACACAGAGAGAGAGAGAGAGAGAGAGAGAGAGAGAGAGAGAGAGAGAGAGAGAAGCACACACATTACTCTGCATAGTTTCCTAGCCCATAGTTTATTCTCTCTTTGCTCTAAATATAACCCTACTCATTTGCATGTTAGTTCCAAAATTCTTTGTGATATCACAACTCCCTCCTAGTTAGTGGTTTTAGCATCTATGTAAGAGCAACCCAAAATGTGTAGGGTGTTTCTTTGACCCAGTCTTTTCTCTCTCTTTCCTTTTTCATTTTTTCTGTGTCTTGGAAAAGATTTCAATGTGTTGACCTTCATTTGGCATTCTTCCCCTGGGCCAGAAATAAATTGAGAAATTGTTCAACTTTTCCTTTGAAAATTGCACTCTGTCCAGTCGCCCATGACTAACCGGAAGCCTCGGATTAGCATGTTAGGGAGGGAGTGTTTGAGGCAATTAGCCTGTCCTTTGATTATGTGATCAGGTTAGCTCATTTCCTGTTTGTGGGAAG
This sequence comes from Neodon shergylaensis, assembly GCA_025134845.1. Taxonomy (NCBI): domain Eukaryota; kingdom Metazoa; phylum Chordata; class Mammalia; order Rodentia; family Cricetidae; genus Neodon; species Neodon shergylaensis. Next base: position 105,713 of record JABTXL010007882.1, read on the forward strand.
CAGAGGCTAGGACATTCGGAACCCTATTTCTGTAGGTGCCTTACATAGCTGTTCTGTTCCAAGAAAATCCTCAGTTTAATTGTAAGTTGTCAAGAAGTGTGGCCAGAAGGCCTGCCTTATAGCAATGTCAATGTCAGATCCCTAACAGATTGACTCAAGCTTAATGACAGGCACGGAATTTCTGTTTAGTGAACATTTGGGCTGAGAATTGGAGAGCTGGGGAGGTGACAGGAGACTTAAGAAGATTTTCTAATTTTTGCATAGCAAGCTAATTTTTTGATGTTATTAAAATTGTATGTTTGGGATTATTTTTTAGAACTCCCCCCCCCCCCGCCACCACCATCGCTGTTCCACGCATAGTGGCTTCTCCAGTCTCTCTTGGCCTTTTCAGCCAAAAGACATTAGGTACCAGCGCTTCAAAGGCCACCTTTTTCACTCTTGCAAATTTTGTCTTTCAACAATAAACCCCGGATTTTGTACTGCCTACCTGGCGGGTTGCTCAAAGACAACCACACTGGCAAAAAGAGGTCCCCTCACAACCCCGTAGCTGAACAGGGAACGTGCAGGGCTTCTGCCTTCCCACTATAGAGGTTTTCTCTGCCTTGTACCCACAGAGCAGCACATGCTCTTTCTTGAACTGTAAGAGTCAGGCAAAGAATATTTTTTAAATGCAGAGAACGAGCAAGAAGCCTTACGTTGCTCTTACACACATCCATGCCCCGAGTTAAGTTGCTTTGTATTTTTAGTGCATATATTCATGGTCTAGGAGCAGCACACCCTGAGTCAAGTGGTATAAAGTCTGATCAGGTCTCTGATCTCCAAGGGTCTGTGCCTGCTGTTTACAAATACCCTGCGAGCAGCAGAGGCGCCGCCCAGCCTTTGGTTCTAACAAAGGCGGCGGCGCCAAACTCTGTTCGCAAATGGTGGAGGACAGCCGACTCCCGGAGATGAGTCCGGTGTCATCTCCTTTTTAAAAGCATAGTAGGGAAGATGGGAGATCCGGGTATGGAATAGTGGGAGGTGTGGGTGTTCCGAGTGGTTTGGCCCTGGAGGCGCATAGGCCACTAGAGTGGGTTCGCCTGGGATTGTAGCATCCTTGCCCTGAAAAGTCCCTCGCGCCCCCTGGTGGCTGAAGAGCTGACTGGTTCCGCGGATCTAGCAAGTAAAGGCGGGGGAGCCTTGGGCGGCGGGGCGGGGGGGGGGGGGAGTGGGTGAGGCAGATGCAAAGAAGAAAATCAATAGGGATAAGAGAGAAGAGGGAGGAGTCTTAGATCAGCCATTCCTGCCTTACGGGGTCCCAGCTGGCACCACAAAAGAAAAAACAAAAAAGAAACCCCAACTCGGGCGTGAACGCCAGTGGAGGAGGGTGCGAGTGGCCGGGGGCGGGTCGGGGCGAAGGGAGACCGAGGAGATTTACTATTGTCTCTGGCAGCCACCGCGGGAGCCCGGGAGGGGGGCGGAGGCGAGAGGAGGCGGCGGCACCGGCCAGTGCACCATTCCCTCCACCTGATCTGGGGCGTTGTGCGCTGAACCAGACGCACGAGCAGCAGCAGTAGCAGCGAGGCAGGCATCCCCTGCAGCCAACGCAGCAACCATGTCCTACCAGGGCAAGAAGAACATCCCGCGGATCACGGTGAGTCGGCCGGTGACTTCTAGCCGGCCGCGGGCGGGGTGGCGCGGATGCCACTGGCGTCCCCGCCGGGTCCCTCGGGAAATAGGAACCCAGCGCGGTCCGGGTACTTGAGTGCGGCGGTCGGACCAGACGGCACAGCCGGCGCCAAGCTGGTGCAGCGACCGTGGGGCTTGAGGAAATCAAAACAAAGAGGAAAATCTAAACACTGACTCGGAGAACTTCGGGTTGTTTGTCCATCTCCACTGCCCAGAGCGCCTGCCTCACAGGGCTCAGCGGATTCCAGTCTCGCCTGGGAATGGGGCGTGGGGATAGGTGTGTGCTCCCGCAGCTTGAGGTGTGCTTTTTGTTGATGGATCCTTTGGGTTTGGCAGGCTATGAGATGACACCTTTCTTTACCGGCACTTGGCAGCCCGACCGCGCCCCTCTCCTAGCTCTGGCAGTAAGGCGCCTTGGAGAGAGGGTTCTGTGGGTGCCTGGAATACCAGTCCTCCGAGGTACCCTCCTTTCTCACATTTAAATTGATCTAGGTCTGGGTGTGTCAGATTCCAGACTCAACAACTAAAGGGGCTGCAATGAAAATGATCAACTTTATTTTACCTTAATCGTTTACCTTTTCCATGTCGTTACTATTTCTCGTCCAAAAGAAAGCTGAGTTTTCAGAGAACATTTTAGTTTGCAGTTGCGTTGCACAAGGACACTAAGTGCATGCGGTGTCCAACTGCCATTGTGTGTTTGACTGAGCCACCGGCGACTGGCTGGTGTTAGGGCGGATTAGAGAAGAGGACATGCTTTTTATCAGCTATTGAACGGTTTTCCACCCAGGTACTGTCCTGGACAAAATACCTCGCCCAGCCTGTGATTCCTCCCTGATGAGTTAGTTGACTTGATGCCCTGAATAGTGAAGACATACGACAGTCTGGGATAGCATTAAAACAAAAAGCAATAGCCCATGACATTTGGTGATTTAGCAAGAAGCAGTATGGCTGTTGTATTGAGTGTGTGTGTGTGTGTGTATTAGAGGGATGGGTGGCTACTCCATCTTTGCAAGGGGAACAAAGGAAGTGATAGTTGGCTTCTGGGAGGCTCTGCAACTGCCCCAGGGCGGACTGCTACCCGCTACCTGCTCAATTGGTAGCGATCTGCCAAGATTTTGCAACGAGCCTGAGTCTGTGTACACTTTTGCCTCTTGTGCCTCCTATGCCATTGAGTGAAGGACCTTCTTCATGCGCCTCCGGCACCGCATTGTTAAGCGGCTTATTTGTATTGTAGCATCTCACCTTCAGCGTACACCTGAGCCTTCCTTCACTTTGACGTTCGCACCCCACCCCTACCACCCCTACCAGTCGTCCACTTGATCCCACCAGGGAAGAAACACTCCCTAGGGAGAATAGCTGAGCTGGGTAGGGATCCTTTTGCCTGGCAGAGGCTTTGGGTGTAAAGGGATACTCCTGTATCACTACCTGACAACATTAACTCTCCATTCTTGGGCAAACATTGTGTCAGTGTTTGCTTGGTGCCAGTTGCCTTTGCAAAGAAATATGGAAGGTATCACTCTTTGTATTCTCTTTGAATCTAGTTGGGATCTCAGCTTTGTCTTTATATTGGTTACTTTAATGAAGTGATGAGACCAAGTCTCTCTTGCTATTGCAGCTGGAGGTCCCCTGCATTTACATCTAGTCTGCACTTGCCAAATATCCTTTTTGGGACAGAGAATCATCCCCTGCCCTGTCCAATTTTCAAAGATCTCATTCATTCTTCTTACAGACCCAGCCTGTGACATGGCATTCAGGACCACACCCATTCCTCTAGGTACCATTTCAGCCACCATTAAGGAAAGATAAAGACATTTAGCCAGGATAGCTCGCCTTAGAAACCATGGTAACTGTGACTGTGCCCTGCCCTATTCTCAGGAGGGGGCTAGGAAGGGTTCCCTTTTGTCTCTATTTGGATGCTCTTCCCAGGGGTACTTCCTTCATTTTCAGTGCGTCTCCCATTCTTTCTCTGTGCATGGGTGTGGTACTACATACAGCGGGTACTGGAAGCTGGAGCTGCATCTCCAGCAGCTGGAACAGGACTGGACAGTGGGTGTGAATTTCTTCAAGCCAGGCTGCCTGGCAGTCATTGTTAAAACCAGGCGGATGACAAGGAGGGCATGGCAGGGGGCGGGGTTGTCTTTGGGGATAAGGAATCCATTTCTAGATTTTTTTTTCCCTCATGCTTTGTGCTTGCATTTCTGCAAACAAGGATTCTTCCTTGGAATAAAACATCGTTGTATGCTTCTATGACTATAACAGATTATCTTCCTATTACAAGTATTAAAATACCTCTCCTAGACATAGGTTAAAAAATATAAAATATGGACACAGCTCTACAAAGATTGAAAATGTGATTAAAACTCTAAATACAAAAATGTGTTTCATACTGTCAGTATTGGTTCATTTTTAAGACAGCTAGCTAACCTTCTAAAATCTGAATTAACTGTCCTAATCCCTATCTTCTTTTCTGGTAAGGCAGCCCCACCCAGTAGCTCAAGTGTCACTATAGGCTGAAGACTGAAGGAGGCAGTCTTGGCGGAGCCTGACCCACTTGTCTCTTAGACACCACCTTCAGCCATCATTTTTGGTAGAAGTGAGGGTTTTTGTTGTTGTTTTGTTTAATTGCTTTCCTCCCTCAGCCTGCTTCCACTGTCCTCATCAGGCTTAAGCCTTTCTACTCTCAAGTGTGCATTGGTTTCTTGAGGGCAGGAGGTTTGCTGTTGCTGCTGGAATGGGGATGGGGCTTTGCTTGTGAGTAGCTCAACCTAGGATCTTATTTTGCCTTTTCAGGGCAACAAGGTGAAACATCTTTTCCACCTCAACATTGGTCCTCGACCCTCAGTGTCAGACACTAGTCATTCTGGGTTGCTCAATGGATTAGACAAGAGACCTTCTAGGTCAACTATCTGATACCGTGCTGGCCACCTAGTACCTAAGGAGTTATCAGTTCAATGACTGGATGATTAAATATATCTCCTAACCTGTTACTTTGTTCCAGTATTGTGTTGTGTGCATTGCATGTTTCTCCTATTCAAGCCCAGAATCAATACAGTCTGAGAGTATACTTATCCATATTCTAAGGATTTAAGAAAACCTTAAAATCTTTTATCTATTATGTTTCATAAAAATATAGCATTTGGAATGATACCTCTACCATGTTAATTTGCAGGGTTTTTTTTTTTTATGGTGACAGTCAGTCATTCTCTTTCTCTAATATAAGCTCCAACTTAAAGCTGACCACAGCAATGGGAAGACCCCTGATGTGTGAGTACCAGTACTTTCTGTGCATTTTCTTGTGTGAGCATCCACAAAAACCCACTTCAGAGTTTAGAGCCTGGAAACCTGGGTAGATCAAGTCAGTTACTCAGAGTCACACAGTGGGAGTTTGGAGGAAAAACTGGAAATCATGTTCATGGCTTCTCCCAAGGTCACACGAAGAGCCCCAGAATGCTCTCCCCTCCCCCCTCCCCACCTGCTCTGCGTCTTTCTGTGAGACAAACCACAGAGAGGTGGCTTTTTTTTTTTTAAAAAAACTAATGGATTTTTTTTGTAAGTAGTGTCTTATATGTAGAAGGAACTACATTTCTGTTCTCTGGAGGCTGAGTTACCTGTGGGATCCACAGACATTTCTGAGTGACATACCAGCTGGTAGTTTCAATCTAGAGCATAGAGCCTGAACTCTGAGATCTTGCGGGAAACGGGGCTATTGTCAGGCCGTAGGTTCAAAGGCAAGAACTTTTTTTTTTTTTTTTAAGAAATAAAAGGGTCCAGTGAACTGAAGGAGTGCCTGTGGCTTTTGGAGTGGGGGCCTAGACTTGGCTTTGAGGAAGGGGACAATACAATCTGTACCCCACATCTGTGAATCCCTTGTGCTTCAGAAGGTGTCACTTAATGGGAAGAAAATATCAGGAGGTAGAGAATTAGAGTGTGGAGACCAAAAGAAGAAGCCAGCCTATCCAAGTAAGGAGTCTTCGAAGGGGAATTCCAGAGTGAAAAGCAGATGAAAACCACTTAGGAATGGGAAGCATTTGAGCTAACTGATTGTGGAAATGTTGACTCAGGTCATGCCAGAAATATCTGTTCTGTTCCTCTATGCTCTGAGCAGGTATGCCATGATTCCCAACCAGGCTATTCTTTCTGAAGTATAATCAACATGCCCCAGGTGTACTAAGAGCTTGGCGTGCCAGTTGCTGTGGCCAAACCAGCAAAAAATACTTGGGGGAATTCCAGAGATTTCTTAAAAGAATTTGAAGCTTACCTGGTTCACCCACCAGCTGGTATATAAAAATTGTCTCTTTTCACCCCACTGGGCTGATAGGAGGGTCAATGAGCTGTGACCCCTGAACGTGGTCTGTGAACCCGGAGGTGTTCAAGACAGTAAACACCAGTTTGTTTATTTCAGAGTGTGGCCATTAATAAAGGAACATTTGAGAAATGTCTGGTTTGTAAAGAGATTCCCTTCGGAAACTTTTAAAACATGTTTTCAAACAGAAATGAATGAAAATGATTTTATATAAAACATTAATAATTTTCTTGCCTTAGTTATATTACAAGTCTGTAGAATTGTGCCTGTCGTTCTTTTCTGACAGTCAGACAAGAGGCCACCAGACTGCCTTTGGACAGATCCAGAAATTCCCAAATACGTTTGCACGGTGCTGTTTCCAGTCCTGTTCAGCTTCAATCTAGAGTGACATAGGGAGGCTCCGCCTTTCCAGCGGGCTGTTCACAACTCCACTCGTAGTGGCCTTTTCTCTACCACTTTCTTCCTAAATTAGAAAAACTTGATTAAATTTGAAGAAGAACAAAACCCCCTTTGTATCCTATATGGCTCCTTGTTCTTTCGCGCTTGGCATGTTTTATAGGACCATTTGTATCTGCTTATTACGCGTAAAAGCTGCAGTGTGTTAACTACAGTGGGGATGTGTCCCGAGGGTACAAATGTGCCTGTTTGATCCAGCCCCTGCTTTTAATCAGAAGGAACAAAAAAGATGGGGACCATCCTCCCTCCGAGGTGACGCTAATAGGTGAGCAGAAACCATCACCCCTACACCCAGTGAAGTCTTCATCAGGTTCACACACAGCTTCACCTGTCCTCCACCTTCCCTCAGGCCACTGAGAGAAACAAGTGTAAAAGGGTCTTCTATAAGTTTCACTTTCATCAAATCAATCTCAGCATATGTCTGTGTCAACATACGACATAGAGTTCCCTCCAAAATAAGAGCTCATCTGGTGAAATAAGATGAGTCCTTCCACCTGGCTCTTATTTTGAACTGAGTCCCTTCGTGGAGGAGAAATATGCCTTCTCCTGAGAAGGCCATCCTCTGAACTAGAGCGCTGGTTAGCAAGATGAAGCTCAAGCACAATGGAGCTATTATAGATCATCAAGTGACTGAGCCCAAACTAATGGAATTACCCCCTGGACCCCACCACAAGCTGCGTGGATTAATTCATTTAGCTCACTGCAGCTTGGACATACAGTTACATGTCACTACTGTGTGCTCTAGAGAAAGGAACAGAGAGATTTCCTAATTTTACTAAAGTCACGTGGGTTAAAAGAAAGGTCCTGGGTTTGTTCCATCCAGAGACAAGACTGTTACCTAAGCAAGAAAGCAGGAGTTCCTTGGAGACAATTGACTACTCCCCGCCCCTAATTCTCTACACCTGGTAGCTCAAGCAGCCAATATTTACAGGAGGGGGTGGGGTGAGGAGGTGCTGGCCAAGTGTGTAGCATCACCATTGGAGGAAGAGCGGAGCATCTACCTGTCTAAGGCAGTTCTTTCAGGCCTCTGAGTTTCCTTCTGGCTTTTGCCCAGGAGCACGTAGCAGTTCAGGATGGAAAGCAGATGCTGGTTTTTGTTGTTGTTGTTTATTTGTTTGTTGGTTTTTTGTTTTGTCTTTGTTTTTGTTTTTTTCCTGCCTTGCTTAACTGCAGATCTGGGCCTGCAACCCCTTCTCATTCTCTGGCCCTGTCCTTTTCCCAGAGAGAAGAAGCCAGGCTCTTTTTCCCATTCAGCCAAGCAGAGACCCACCCAGCACTCTAAGCCGCTGGTAAGCTCCATAATAGAATGGCCCAGGAACCTTTTTGGGACATCTGAAACTCAAAAACAAATTTCTCATGGCTTACTTTTTTTTCCTCTGCCATAGAAGTACTAGACAATAAGACATGTAGGATAAGAGAGAATTCTTTCCCCTGATGATAATATCCAGGATCTTGTACATCTTATACACTCACTTTAACTATGCTGAACTACTCTAGCCACAGCCCAGATTTTATCTGAAGAGAGGCATCCCTTAGGGAAGCAAGCAAGCTCTTTTCTGACCACAGAGCAACAGAACCCTGAAGGGAGTGTCCTCAGCCCTGCCCTTGCCTCTCATTTACCTGAGACTCTAGGCAGCCTCAGAATCTGCACTGATAAACAGATCTTTGCACTCTCTGATCCCCAAGGTCACTGCTAATGCAAATGATGCAGAGGGGGCAGCCCTTCCTCCTCTGTTCCACATGCACTTAGAAGTTATTAACTGCTCCTGTGAGGGAAGCTGGAGCAGGGGAATGTATGAGAGTTGTTGGCTTTGGCTCAGCAGGAGCAGCCAACATCTGTGTTGGATAGAAGGGACTTTGGTTGCATTTTACCCTTGAGGCCTCAGGTTTTCTTATTTAGGGAGTGGACTTAGCTAATAGACTACACCAAACAACAGCGGGGGAGGGGGTAGTAATGAGTGATAGGCCCTTTCTATAGCAGAGCTTTGGGTTAATGAAAACCAACATTATTAAAGTAATGCGATGATTCATTTGCTGTCACGGTGCCTCCTTCAGTGAAGGCTGCCATTGATGAAGGCACAAAGGCGACAATTGCCACAAATCCAGACTAGTCAAACAAACAAGCAAACAGAAAACAGCTCTGAGCCTGTACTCACCCAAGTCTTTTTGGCTGCCCGTGCTGATATTTTAAATATGATGGCTGCTGTCCAATGGAAACAGCCGCCTCTCAAAAGCCCAGTAATGCCCTGGGCTCTCTGTGAGGCTACCAGTGAAGGCCCTGCACTCAAATCTATGACCGGCACATATTGGGTCCTCTGTTTAAGGAAAAGGAGCCTCACAAACAATGCTGAATGAATAGATACATTTGACATTGACTTGCAGCATTATTTTAAATAGAGAAGATGACCCGAAAGAATGTGCCTTTTGCTCCAGTCTCTTTCGACAACTTTTGAGAATATTCATTCTTAAGACTTAAAGATAAGGTCTGAATGTAAGAAACTGGCTCACTGAGCCAACAGAAACACGACATCACTGTAGTCGAACAAGCAAGTGACTGTGGTACAGGGCCTGCCATAGGCAAATGTACCTGGAAGCCTTCCATCATGTACACTTTCTTCTTCCCTGGCCGTGCCCACTCCCAAAATCCGTGCACCCCTTCCAAGCATGTTTCAGTTGTGAACGGACACATCATTTCTCTCACTATTAACAACTGAAAGAATTCATTCAGACCATTAACTCTTCTTTCAAATAAAGGAAATTGTCACCATGACTCTTTGAACCTGAATGCAAACATAAATCTTGACGGATGCCTCTGTCTGCTTTTGTGCATCGACCACATAATCCTTAGAATTATTAGCAGCTATTAGTCTCATTGGCACATACACCATGAATTTGCTATTTTAGAAATACTGACTAAGGAGTAGCTTATTGCTCTTCCTCCTCCTCCTGATCATCATCCTCTTCCTTCTCCTCCTCCTCCTTCTTCTTGTATTAGAGTTGAATATTCACATAGAAGGCTTTTAGGGTTGCCTATGTGTTCTCATAGATTTTCAGAGTTCCAGCCCATGGCGATTGCCCTCTTTCTTAGGGCTTGGATTTGGATTGCCCTCTTAGGGCTTGGATTTGGAGTTACTCTTGGCAAACCTCCTTGGTAAACCTCGCGTATTAGTTAGGTTGGTTCACCACTGTAACCAAACGCCTGACAGAGGAGGAGGGATTTCTTTTGGTTCAGAGTTGGGTTCACAGTCCATGTCTTCAGGGGAGGGATGGCAGCTGGCAGCTCCATGACAGCGACAGCCTGAAGCTAGAACTTCACCCTTCCTTATGTCCTGACAGGGCAGAAAGTCAGTAAGAAAATTTTAAACCCAGCAAAGTTAGCAGTTTAGATCAGCCATCACACTTCCATGTTCGGTTTCAGAGTGTGGTTCGTTAAAGCACATTTGAAGGAGATCATGTCAGCTCGCACCACGGAGTGGCAATAAGTCTCTATTTTTGCTACCGTTTTCATTGTTGTAACAAAATATCTGAAAAGGGCATAGTAAGGAAGGAAAATCTTGAGTTAGGCTTGCAGTTCAAGGGAATCCAATCTGTCACGAAGGGGCAGCCTTACCGCAGGTGTCTCAATGGTGACAGGAGAGATCTCTCACCTTCGCACATCCCACTGAACGATGAAGCAGAGAATGGTAGGAAATGGGGCTTGCCCCTAGTGACTGCACACGTGAGCTGAAGAGGGACATTTCAAAGCGGATCGTTCTTGTTGTAATAGCAGTCGCCGGATCCCTTTGCTCTGCAGAAAAAAGTAAAGCCTGGGAGGTCAGTGTATTCATGGGCCTAGAACATGGAAATCATTTGCTTTTAGTACTACGTTTATTATGATGGTGACTTCATAATATAATCAGATGCAATAGAAACATTTTGATATTTTTCTGTTGTTGAGTTACTAATAGTTTTTGACTACTCGCTATGTGAAGATGTCACAGGAAATCTAATGAGAATAATGTAAGGGGAAGAAGTTTTACAAGAAGATTTAAGAAGATTTGGCATTTGCTGTGCCTTAGATTAATTGATTTCATTTAGTATCTCACTTAATCCTGAAAACAGCTTGTTAGATAGAACCCCAGCAGAGATCTTCCATTTTGTCAGTGAAGACATGCAAAGATTAAGCCTTTAGTTCACATAAACCTCAAGTGATTGAAATTCAAATTCAAGTTTCTCTCTCCGACTCAGAACTCACATTCTTTTTTTATGTTTTTTTTTTTTTAAAAAAAAAAAAAACAGGGTTGCTCTGTAGTTTTGGATCCTGTCCTGGAACTCACTCTGTAGAACAGGCTGGCGTTGAACTCACAGAGATCAGCCTGTTTCTGCCTCCAGGGTTCTGGGATTAAGGCATGGGTCTGGTAGCCACTTTACATCCTATAGGTAAGAAAATCTCACATTCCTGGAGACATAAAACTTTGTCTTTCTTCAGGATCACACCGTACCCCTTCTTGTTTCCCATGAGGTATAAGTAGAACAAGAAGTACTAGAAGCAGCAATTTGGTGACCAACAATCACTGATTCACATCCAGAAACCTTCAGCCTTCCCGCCCAGAGCCCAGTCCTAACTTATCTTCTGACAGGCACAGCTTGGCAGGGAGGTGGACCTCACTTTTATCCCCAAAGCTGCTTTCCCCTGAACTAGAAGACTTACCAGTGAGAGGTGTCTCTTGACAATGGGAATTGGATTTTGTTTTTTGTTGTTGTTATTGTTGTTTTTGTTTTTTTTTGTTTGTTTGTTTTTTTTTTTTTTTTTGAGACAGTGTTTCTTTTTGTAATAGCCCCATCTGTCCTGAAACTTACTTGTAAACAGGCTGGCCTCCTATTCATAGAGATCCTCCTGCCTCTGTCTCTGCAGGGATGAAAGGTATGAATTACCACACCTGGCCTCTATTTTTTTTTCAAGTGGCATTCCTCCTTGCTGATTTTGTGAATTTTTCTCACACATTTTTTTAGGTAGGGGAGAAGAGAATATTAGAAACTAAACTGTCACTAACCAGATCCATATATTGGCTTCCTGACCACCAATCCTTAAAATATGTCTGTGTTTAGAGAGAGGATCTTTATAAAGAGAGAATGAATCAGGTTAAATGATGCCATTAAGAGCCTATCTTAATCCAGTATGAATTAAAAAAATAAAATCACACCGCCATCCCTGCATGTGCACACACATGGAGAGAGGGAGGTACATTTAAAGATCCTGGGAAGAAGAGAAAGTGGTCCACAAACCAGGAGCCAAGGTCTCGGTAGCCACCCTTGCCAGCCCTTTCCATCAGACCTGCAGCCCTCAAAGTCACACAGGGTGAAGGTCAAAGGCAGAGAACTTGAACATTTGAAAGCTTAGCTTGTGACAAGAATCATTCTTTATAAGAAACGATACCATGCCAGGGCATGAAGTTAGAGATGGAATCATATTCCAATCTGGAAGGCTACCTGGGATATAGTTACTCTTGACCTTACTTCAGAGATGAGAGAGTGCAGGCTCATAAAGTCAAAGGCCTATGGTAATTGATGGAGCAGGCCCTTTGTTGGGGGATATTTGTACACTACATGAAAATGTATTGCTGTGATTGGTGTATGAGATCCAATGTGTGTTATATATATGGGATAAAGCCTATTCCTTATAATATCTTGAACCTGAATGAATAATGAAGTCAATTCTCTTTTATCTGGTATAAATTCAGCAGTATTAATATGCAAGACAACTCTTCCTCTATATTATGTATCAGTAACTATATTGAGGGGTTCCTTAAAATCCCTTAGTACCATGAGAATAGCATATAATTCTGCCTTTTGGACAGAATTAAAAGAACCTTGTTTCATATTATTTAATTCTTCTGATTTGTAACCTGCCTTTACTGATTTATTTGCATCAGTATACAAGGTATAGACTCCAGTTATTGGTGGGTGCATCATGTACAATTTGAGTAAGAATCCAAGTAGTTCTCTTTATAAGGTTAATTCTATCACTTTTCCTAAAAAAAAATTAGCACAAGCTCTTTACCATGGTTCATTGTCTTCCCATAATTTTTAAAATTTTATCAGCAGTAAAAGAAACTATAATCTCTGCTAGGTCTATACCTGCTAGTTGACAAAGTCTCAGATTTCATTTTATGATTAATTCAGGGACTTTTTCTACATAAGTTTTTAGATTTTTACTTGGTTTATGTGCTAAAAAGACCCATTCTAACATAGTATCTTCCCTCTGCATTAAAGTTCCTGTAGGGGAAATTTTGGAAGGCAATATGACTAGAATACGTTTAAGATTTGGATTCACTATAACTACACATGCCTCCTATAATTTCTATTCAATGACCATCAATTCTTTTTCTGCCTCAGCTGTTAATTCCTTAGGACTATTTAAGTCTTTGTCACCATTTAAGGTTTTGTTTAAATGAACTATTAGATCAGGTGTTATTCCAACAGCTCGTCATAGACTGGAAATGTCTCTTAACAATCTTTGAAAGTTATTAAGAGCCTGCAATCAGTCTTTCCTAATTTGTGCCTTTTGTGTTCTAATTTTCTGTAAACCTTTTTGTAACCTAGGTAATTGACAGAATCTCCTCTTTGTATTATTAGGAGCAATTTGTAATCCCCATTTAGGCAAAACTTTTTTTTACTTATTCAAGCATTCTTTCTAAAGTATCTGCATTTGAGTCAAATAACAAATGTCAACCATGTAATGGGTAAATTATAGACTTACAAATTGTGTGCATATTATTTCCAATGGCTGATTTACAAAGTATTGGCAAAGGGTGGGACTACTGAGCATTCCCTGTGGGAGGATAGTCCAGTGGTATTTCCTAGTAGGCTAAGAATTATTATAAGTAGGCATTGTGAAAGCAAATTTTTCTCAGTCCTTTTCTTGTAAAGATATAGTGAAGAAACAATCCTTTAAATCAATAACTATAAGAGGTCATCCTTTTGGCAATAGAGAAGACAGAGGAATTCCAGACTGTAGAGGGCCCATTGGTTGAATAACTTTGTTGACAGCTCTTAGATCTGTCACCATTCCCCATTTTCCAGATTTTTTTAACAACAAATTCAGAAGAATTCCAAGAGCTGGTTGATTCTTCCATATGTTGAGCATCCAATTGCTCCTGTACCAGCTGTTCAAGCCTACGGTTTATCTTCGGCTAAAGGCAATTGTTTAACTCATATGGATTTCTCAGTTAACCATTTTAAAAGCAAGGCCATTAGTACCTCTGAAGGTTTTTTAATTTCTTTGTATTATTATACAGCCTGAATGGCTGGTGACCTTTGTTTATAATATCTTATAATGTCCTTCCCAGAAACATGAGTTTGGGGGACTGAAGGAATGTTAACCTGGGTATTCCATTGCTGTAATAGGTCACAGCCCCATATATTCACTGTAATATTAGCTACACATGGCCTCAGCCTTCCTTTCTGTCCCTCTGGTCCTATGCATTCAACCCACTTCATGCTTTGTTTTACTTGAGATAGGGTTCCAATTCCTAGGAACTGAATATCTGCCTCTTGAAGAGGTCACTCTGGATGCCAAGATTTTGGAGTAATGATACTCATGTCTACACCTGTGTCTAATAACCCTCAATTACAATGTCATTTATAAGCACTCTCAGCTTTGATCTTTGATCATTTATAGAAGTCTGCCAAAATATGTTTCCTATTTCCTATTGGAGTTTTTTATTTATACTCCATGTCTATTCCATCATCCAGAACAGTATGGTTTTTTACACTAGTTAATGGATTGTTTAATTTTTCTGGTGAGACATGTTCTCCATTGTGACTGAGAATGACTGGACCTTGTTTAACATTGGGGCTGGCTAGAGACCCCCAAGGAGTTTCCTGGTGGTACCGGGTTGCCTTGTCTGTCTCTTGTCAACTTACATTCATTACTTCAATGTTGGCCTTTGCCACACCTCCTATATATACCAGAAGGCTGGGTCCTTCTATTCTTGCCATTCCTAGAGAAGACATTATTCCTAGGAATTCCTTGCCTACAGTCACTTCTTAGATGTCCTGTTCTACCACAATGAAAACACTTGGCATTTTGGTGTCTTCTCATACCATTGGAAATCACTTCTCCTACCTATGCCTCAATACTATAGTCAAATGTTTCAACATTCATTGCATGCAAGTTCCTTTCATCTATGGGTGCTGATCTGACCTTTAAAGTCTTAAGGATCTTCTTATATTCTAAGTTGGCATTTTCAAAATCCATGGATTCAGTTAGTGCATGTCTAGCTTCAGGGTCTATCACTCCTACTTGTACAGCCTTAGTTAATCTTTGTAAGAAGCCAGTAAAGGGTTATCTCTGGTCCTGTTTAACCCTAATATATGAATCAATCCTCCTTCTTGGTTCAGAAATCCTGTCCCAGGCATTTAAAGCTGCTGTGCTACATAGGGACAAGATGCATTTGTCATAGCGAGCCTGTTCCTGAGGATCAGAGAATTCACAAAGAATTTGATCCCCTGTTGCTCTAAAATGTTTGCCTCTCCTCTCCAATAACACTTCCAAAGCAGCTGAGGTCCATTTTCTATTACTGCTGAGATTAATTGAAGCCAATTGTGTGTGGTAGCCTTATTGCTTGAGGCCCACATAAGAAATTATGGCTAGTTTTATTTCATTTAGATTGCTCATACGTATTGGTTCCCATGTATATTTGTTGACTACCTTAGGGTACTTTGTGTCAGGTGTTCTTTCTGAGGAAATTGCCAAATATGCAGTTGAAACTCTGTGTAAGTCATCCCATTGTCTTGCATGTACTGATGAGACTAAATCCTGTTCTTGTATCTTCTGTCCCTGCTCATCAATTTCAATAAATTCCTCAATCTTTTCAAATATCTTTACTACTTTTTAAAAATCTGAATCTCCTGTCCAGTGTTCTGTTCTAATGCCCTCACTGAGGATTCCAACGTATAAAACTTGTCCAGTAAAGATAATGTCTCATCTTTGAACATAATTTTGACAGTGTGCATATTACCTTCCTGGAGAGATATCTTATCCATAACTTGTCAACAAATTCTGATAATTAAATTAAACAGCACAAATTCTTTCAGATAATTTTGTCAAATTGATGCTATTCCTCTCCATAGTACTGAGCCATTTTTAATGAGATAATACTGAAAACAAAACTAATTCCTAGAACCAAATAAAGGGATGAAGAAGAAAGATTGTGTAAGCCTTGCAGAATACCTTCCATAGTATAAACAAAATAATTATTGAACTCCTGGATGTTATCAGTAATTTTTTGTAGTTTTTCAGATCTTACCTATCATAAGGCAATTATAATGAATTCGAGTAGGTGTAATAATTGTTATTGGCCAGCAGGTGTTACATTTGCAGCCATGTGGCAGAAAGATGCTAGTAGCAGTGACCAACATGTGTTGCTTACTTGGGTACTGAAAAATACACGTTGTTTATCAAATTAAGAACAGTTATTAAGGCAATCAAATGATTCTGAGAGTTGGGGCCCAGGATAAAGAGAAAACCCAACATTTTCTATCAGTGCAAGTTGCATACTATGTGCACCATGGGGATCACAGGCAGCAGTGTGAGGGCTGGCGTGTAATGCACAGAGAGGCAGCATGTGGGTTGTCAGCTGGGGAGCACTGAGTAGTAGCTTGTTGCCTCTGAGAGGCAGCTAGATTTACAGACGGGAGTGTCCGTGCCCAATGCACCACGTGGCTCCTGGACCGATCCCAAAAAGTGTGGACTGGTCCCCACTTTCGGGTGCCAGATGATGATGGAAATTACAAAATAATCCCACACTAGTTAAGAATTATATACAACAAAGGGTTATTTATTTAGGGGAGACTCACAGATCACCGTCCTAGATCACAGTCTGTTCCACTAACTGGGAACAGGAACAAAGTCTAGCAGCCAGAAGTGAGAGCCAGAATCAAGAGAGTGAGCACATGCTTTACAGCTGCATTTATATTATAAGCGACCACACCCAAGTGGGCTGGTATCTTTAAGGCTGTTGGTCAAAGGAGCTCCCACAGCATAGTTCTTTGTTCTTTCCCCTTTTAGTCACCCTAGTGGCTGATTTTTTTGTTGATGTTGTTTACTATTGTACCACTAGACCTTTAAACAGGACACACGTAAACATCAAACAAAGGAATAGATGCATGAGTGAATAAAACATCACACTGGACCTTGGCTTTGAACTAATGTGCTCTCCCAGGTTAATTGGTTTGAGGGCAGCAAGGAAACAGGATTGAATATGAAGATAGAATGGGAGACTATTTGAGGAAGGGAAACAGATAGAGGAAGCCAAGGAGCACAGGTAGAGTTGTGGGGGGAGGGGATAAATTAGAACAAAGCACACTGACGTATGTGTATGAAAATGCCATGGATGTCTATTACTAAGGTAAAAATTAATAGCAATGAGAAAAGGCCACTTGACAATCTTCTCAGGGATAAAGAGGCCATATCTGTGTGGTTCCCTGCTATCTAAACAAGACCTCACTTGGGCTATCCTTGGGAATGAGATAAGGAAGAAAAGAGGAAGACTTAGGAGGACTGGGGGTGGGGAGTACTGACAGATACCTGTCTGAAATACTTGGCTATATTTTTAGGCACAATTTAATATATTTCACAGTGTCTATCTTTTGTCCTTTGCTGGGCATTAGAACGTTGGCCACTGTTAACTTGAATCTGAAACATTTCTATGTCACAAATGAACAGAACAATTCCAAGAGGTTGTTCTCCCAGGTTGTAGGAACATAGAATGCTAAGGATTGACCTGGAAGAAGGGAGCACGGCTTCATGGCTTTGAGAGTAAGGGTAAAGTTTGATTGTCTTATGTTAACATATTCTTGGACAATGGGGGTCAGTTTTGAATGAATTCCAGAGACTGCTACTTGTTCCTAAAACCTGAGAAATTGGTTGAAGATGGGGAAAGCTTTGCTACAACTTCTGATTGTTAAGTGGGGCCTCATTTGTATCTCCTCTTCAAGAGTTCATTTCAGTCCAGACCTTTCTTGTTCTCGAGGCCTTTGTAATTTTCTCTGTCTATATAACTTGAGGGAGCTTGGGGTTGATGAGTCAAAATAGCTGCTGCTTTAATAGGCCCCTTGGTAGTGAAGGCAGGGCTGTGGGTATATAGGTTTTTCAGCCAGATGGAAGGCTGTGACCAAGAGAATTACTCGTGACCATAATCTGTTTTGTGTAACAAGAAAGTACTAGAGGAAATAGGGCCTGCCTTCCCACCCTAAGCTCCTTTATGAGAATTATGCTGTGGTCTTTACTATAAAATAGTTAAGACAGGGCTGAACCAAACTTTAATTTTTTAAAAAAAAAAAAAAGGTGTGGGAGAGGCAAAAAGTCAAACATTTTTGAGAACAGAGGAAAGGGGAGGCATGTAGACAACAAGATTGACAATTTTCATCCTGAGATGTGGGTTCTTGTTTTTAAAGAAACCAATGTTTGTTGGTTGTCTACTGCATCCAGAATTTAGGCTCACAGAAGTCTTTTGGGAGCAACAATCATTTTCTGTAAGGCCCTTCTTCCTTTCTCTGTCAGGCTGCCCTGGCTCAGACCTATCACTTGGGTTCTTGGACTGCAAAGAGGACAAGGGGCTTTTCTTTGATCTCCTGTTCAGAACATTCAAGTCTGGTCAAGCTGCAGCTTGAGCCTGTTTCTGTGGCTGCTTTTCTCCAGCACCCTTTCTTCCAGGAACTTCCTTCCCCTTAGTGGGAGCTGGGACAGTGTAAGTTGTGCCTAATATAAAACGTGTCCACCATGGGACAGTTTTAGGGAGTTGCATAAGTCAGTGGTTGTGTGCTTTTAGCCACAATTCCCAGGAAACCCTGACCAATTTTGAAAATATAATCTCAGACTTGGAAAAGGATCCCTGTGGCCTCTGCTAATTGCTGGGCGCAACCGCCTGTCATTTAAAGGTGCCGCTCACATATTCCAAAGTCCAAGCCTGCATTTTGCTTCTGGAAATTACATTTTGGCTGACTTTCACATCTCTGAAAGGCAATAGGAGGAGAATTCACTAGGCTTCCCTGTCACTGTAAAGATCCAATAAAAGCTAGCTGTTAGACAGAAACGATTAAAGAGGAGAACTGCTTCATAAAAGAGGGTGGCAACCATTCATCCACACAGCAGCAGAGAGAAGACCTCACTTGCTGAAGCCACAAATCTATGGTTCTTGATTCCTGATGATTCCTTGTTCGATAGCCTTTTATCATCTTTCTATGGACTTAGGGATTTCTAGTGTGCTGTTAATTCAAGTTCATCCATTAATATCATTTTCCTAAATCCAGGGTCCCCATTTCTGCTATGTGTCTATTTGGTTGACCAGTTGACTCAAAATTGTTATTTAGTCTTGCATCTCATCATTTTGTTACTTTTTCCCCCTTCTGCTTTTGTTAATGAGTCTTCCCTGGGAATCCTGTTCTGAACCGTGGTGAACTTTTGTACATCACTCCCCTTTGCTTCAGCTCTTTAGGGGTCAGACTTTCCTCAACAATATGCTATGCATTTTTAAATTCATGTTCTTGGTGTCACATCAGACCATAACAAGCACTTCTATCTGTATCCATTTTGTAATTTTGCCTATATAATTTATTCAATAAGCTATACAATGCCTTGTACATTCTGCGGCTAAATGATGTAAGTAGTTAAGAGTAGAGAGTGTTTAGAATTTCCCATATTGCCTGCTGCAACCCATTCTACTGCCATTACCATGTGTCCAATCTAATGTTTCCTCTTCCAGTTCTTTCTCCTGTCCACACAAAAACACCATAAACATATTGTGTTGGCTAAGGCTTGTTATTTGATTACATCTGGGACTAACTCAAACCCCAGCAGCTAGGCACACCTGTAAGGAGTTTTCTTGATTGGATTATCTGAGGTAGAAAGACTTACTCTAAATCCAGGTAGATTATCTGAGGTAGGAAAATCCCCACGAATCTGGATCATCTGAGGTCTGAAGACACACCCTCAATCTGGACTAAATACACACTTGCTTTTAACATTTTGTGCATTTTTGACAAGAATTATATTCTATTTTGTCCATCTATTTATAGTGGAGTTGTTTCAGATATTTCCTTAGCTCATTTAACCTACTTTTTAACATAGCTTTGGCACCAAAATGATAATTATGAACCATAATTTTGAACCAGAGAGTGGCTCAAGGGATAAAGGTGCTTGCTGGCATGTAGATCATTGGAGTTTGATCTCCAGAACTCATGAAGGAAGGAGAAGACCAACTCCCAAAAGTTCTTCTCTGACTTCTACATCCATTCTGTGGTATGTATGTCACAGACGTTGTGAAAGGGCAGGAGAGAGACCTTGGTGGGTGAAAGCTAGAGGCCTCAGGTGGGCAGGAGACAAATACTCCACGCAGACAGAGCTTGAGTGAGGAGTTTATTGTAAAGGGAAGGAGCCAGAGAGGAAGGGAGGAAGGGAAGGAGGGAGGGAGGGAGGGAGAGAGAGAGAGGCAGAGACCTTCTTGCCTCTTCAGAAGAGCAGTGAGAAGAGACTGGGAGTAGGCGGGGCTTGTCTCTTAAAGGCACCTTTGCACCTGGGTACAGTCAGGGTACTGCCAGGCTCCCAAGGGGCAGGGCCAAGGTGTGCCGGGATGCTAACAACTTGCTCTCCCTAGAGGCTCAAGTTTATCAGTCTTTCTTATACCTCCAGGATCGCCAGTCACCACCAACTGTGAGCTGAACCCTTCTACACCAATCACCAATCAAAGAAAAAAAAAAGAAAAAAGAAAAAAGTTCCACAGGCCAGTCTAATTAAGACATCTTCTCATCTAATGTTCCCTCCTCCCAGGGGACCCCAGCTTGGTTCCAGTGGACAGTAGCGTGAGCAGCACAGCTTAGACTGGCATCTATATAATAAAAGTGAGACGGTAGAAGTCACAGCACAGTCACTGCTGTCGTACTTGTCCCTGTCAAACTTCTGTTACAGACAGACTATGCCCAACTCTCCCTGATGCCATTAGTCCTCATGGTTGCCCATGAGGTAAGCATCTTATCTGTGCTCTCTAGGTATGACTGTGCTTTGAAAGCCAACAGGCTGAGGCTCAGGGACAGATTAAATCCCTTGGCTAAAACCACACCTAGACCTAGTGGCCAGGACGCGAAGGCAGTCTTTGCTTTTCAGCTCCCTGACTTCTGTGCAGTTCTGTAAAGGGCGGTTAGTGCTTCTGTCTGTCCAGAGAGCAACTTCACCAATTTCCCCCAATTAAATACCCCACAGAGCTATGCCATGTTTCATCTTTCTCTCTAACTTGCAATATCTTATTTACTGATAAACTATACTTATTCTCTATTCTGGTCCCTACCCTGTCCCCTCAACTTTCTGACTCTAAGGTTACTCTCAATAATCTTCTGTCTCTAAGGAAATGCCTAACATCTGAGAAGTTCCTGACATTCTATTTTTGGTCCTGATCTTGCTGTCTTGTTGGCCCATGTTAACACATATTCTATCCGTCCATTTTGGTTCGTGCTAGGTTGGTCTGTGTCTCAATGCAGCAATAGTCTCTCTCTCTGTCTGTCTGTCTGTCTGTCTCTCTCTCTCTCTTCACACACACACACATACACACACACACATTTATTGCTGGGCAGTACAGCTCTTTAATCTCAGAGACAGGCAGATCTCTGTGGGTTCGAGACCTGCCTGGTCTATGTAGTGAGTTCAAGGACAGTTAGGGTCATGTAGAGAAACCCTGTCTCAAAAAAAAAAGCTAAACAAATAAATAAAAATCAAAAAATACATTTATTTACTCATGTACGTGTGTGTTGGGTGGTATATTCTTAGTGGGAATATGGAGGTCAGAGGACAATTTTAGGGAGCCTGTCCTTGATCTGCCACATGGATTGAATTCAGGATTTCAGGCTTGGTGGCAATTGCTTTTTACCAATGGGACCATCCTGCCAACTCCAAGGTTGGAATTCTTGTTCTTCCATCAAGTCCCTTTTAGACCAGGGGAAAAGTCTTGGTCTGGTACTAGTCTCTTTTTAACACTTAACAATCTTTGAAGTGAAACCATCAAGTGAGGTCATCTTTTCAACTTTCCTCAAGGTAGCAGGTTACAGGGGGTGTAGTTTTCATTGTGTGTGCCCCTAGGCTTACTCTGTAGGGCTTTGAACTTACTGTAGTTGGGCAGTGCTTCCATTTTAAAGGCTTTATTTCAGGATGACATTAAGTAGATAAAACATAGTTTGGACAGGGATATGCCAAGTGTCATGGAGCAGGTGAGCACATGGCCAGTCTGACCTTGACTGATCCGGCTGACCTAAAAGAACAGGAATCTCTCCTGGCTCCCCCTGTCCTGGGCTTGTATCCTCCTTCTCCTCCATGTTTCTTTACGCTGCCTGAGCATCCACTTGAGCTTACCCATGTGTAGACTCCTGTGGAAGACTGACTGTTATCAGGGAGCTGGGATTAAAGAGCCATCTATAGCTCATTCCCCTGTGCACTGTAACCCAGGACGTAGCCTTTGATAACCTGCATAACTCATCAAGGCCTTTGATAACTTGTGTCTTTAACATGGCTAATGTGGAAAGCTGGTGAGAGAAGAATGCACACGCCTGCCTTTGATGCTCTGGTCCCCATGGCTGAGCAGCCACCAGGCCCTGGTTCACACTGCTGCTAGCTCCTGCCACCTGCACCCATTTCCTTCTCCTGTGTTCATCCACTCAGGCCAAACCCAGGACTACCGGTAATGAAACAGTGCTTCCCATATATTGTGTATTCTGCATCCTGGGCTGCATTTTCAATGGAGTTTCTCATTTCCATCCAGCAGACCTCTGGGGTCCTTTGTGTGTTTGGATGACAGAAGGAAGAAAGTGGGCTTGAGAGTCTGTCAGCTCCAGCTCAGGAGTCTGGAGTGTGTTACCCTGTCAAACTGCCCTGTCCCCTGGAGGACTCTGAGCTAAGAGCCTGCATTGCTCCTGAGAGCCCATCTTCACTTGGAGATTTCCCCCTCTGCCTCAAAGTCATAAATGTCACCCAGGGCCCTTGAGACGGATCTATGTGCTGGTAAAGAGACTTTTCCATGGGGCAGGGTCTTTTGTTTGTTTGCTTTGCTTTGCTTTACTTTGCTTTTTTGGTTTCTTGACACACGGTTTCTCTGTAGCTTTGGGGCCTGTCCCGGAATTAGCTCTTGTAGACCAGATTGGCCTTGGACTCACAGAGATCATCCTGCCTTTGTCTCTCAAGTGCTGGCATGCGTCACCACTGCCCAGTCTGTGGGACAGGTTTAAACCTTGCCCTCACTCTCAGTTCCTGCTGGAAGAGAGTGGATTTCTATCTTCTCATGAAGGCTTATTTACAGAGGAAGAACACCTGGGAGGGCCTTGGGGACTAGCCCAGTGAGGGTGGGATTAGAAGGGGAAGACTTGGCTGACCTTGGTAGGAGCACAGAACAGTGGCCTGCAGCAGGCTGAGGTTTAGCAACACTGAAATTCCCTTTATGGAAAGGTCTGTTATATTCTGATTAACAAAATGCTTGTTCAGCTCTTGTTTATGACAGGAAGTTTGCAGTATGAATGATAATAAGAATAATAATTGTTCCTATGCACTGAGAATTAAGTGTTCAAGCAGACTTTAGTGTGTCACCTCTGTACCCCCAAATCCTTATCAGAACCCTAAGAAAATGACAGTATTTTCCTTATACAGAGTCCTGAAACCCAGGGAGATCAAACACCTTGTTCAAATCCAGGGAGTGGAAAGCCTTTCTCAAAAAACTGTAGTCACTCAGAGGCAGGCCCAGGACTCTCAATGCTTAGAGCCTCACTGCTACCTTTCCCTGAATCCAGCTCCACCCACACCCACCCCTCCCCACACACGCCTACCCCACTCCCACCCCCATGAGTCAACAGAGCTAACTTAGAGAGCTGGGTTTCCTCTGTTTTGAATTATATGCTTTGGGAAAGAATATCAACAAGATTGTATCCATCCAGTTTACCCATCCTGATCTATTCTTAAGGGTAAGAGTGGTTTTAGGGAGTGAGATCTAATTGCCCAAATGGGAATTTATCTAAAATAACCACCTGTGCCTTCATCTGCATCATAAAAGGATAGTGAAATCTCTTTGACAGACCAGTGTCTGTTTGTGATTTGAGTCCAGGTCACAAGAGACTTGATGTTGGAAAATGCTCTGTCCTTTTTATGTGTTCCTTTCCTCTTCCTGGGACTGCAGCATTCATCCCAAGCAGCTGGGGTGCCTGAGAATTATAACACACACAGGAGTTAAGTACTGTTCTCTGGCTGACCCAGTGACTGGAAAGAAGTCTGTGGAAGACTCTGGCTTCACCTGGCTCTGTCTTCATTGCCTCAGGCAGAGGAGCCAAGTGACATTCTTTATGTTAAAGACTAGAGGAGAAAGCTAAAATGCCAAACCACTCCAGATTTTACATTTTCTTTCTCTACCCTGATTTGAATCATCAATCTATCCACTCATTCCTGTTCTTAGCATCTTTAAAGGTTTGTTTTTATCTTCTTTTTCTCCTTCATTCTCCTCCTAAACTCTGTCTTTTCTCATTTTAATTTCTTTCACACTTACAATTTTTTAGTTTCTCTAATCATAATTATATCCTAAGGAAGAAAAATGTTTTGGCATGCTTTAAAAGCACTTGCTACCCGAGGTCATAAATCAATTCTTTTGATAAGCTGCATTAACACTTTTGGGGCATACGGGGCAGGTCTAATGCGCTGGTTTATAAGCAGAGGCAGAAAGTTAATGGATTCCTAAAGTTACCTACCACAGAGAATTGGCTGGCGGTTTAAACTCTGCAACAGTCGGATTCAGTATCCGAGAAGTGAGTCCTGGCACAAAGAGCCCCTGGTCATAAGACGTGAATAACTTTGGTACAGTAGCCTGGGGTAAAGAATCAGCGTGGAGCCAAAAGGGGAGCCCTCGATTTGCTTGCACCTATAACTGCTTTACACTATTGCTTGGAGTAAATCACTCCTGTGTGTAGCTCCTACTTAGGAAATAGGAACTTGAATCTGTCTTGAACATATGCTACTCCAAAAGGTTCTTAGAAGAATTAAATATATATATATTTATATATATATATAATTATATATATTATATATATATATATATTACCCTCTCTTCTGTTAATTTTCCATTCTGACAACACTTAAAGGAGGTGAAATAGGTATTGTTTCTCTACTCTGTGCTATTGGAAAAGCCAAAATAAATAAACAGAAAACCTTGGAGACTCTGAGAGGATAAATCCTAACCCTCAATCACACACCTATGGAAGTGTTCCATGGAATTCTCACAGTAGTAGTAGGAATACAACTGGATCCAAGCTGACCTGGAGCAGGCCACCCGAACCACACCGGCCTGCAGGACATCCAGGAACTTAGTCTTGGTGGCTAAGCAGGGTCCCCAATAGCCAATCCAGTTGATGACTTCAGACTCCGCTTGAGTGTAGACAGGAAAATAGTGACTTTTCTGTTGCTGTAATAAAATACCATGGCCAAAGGCAACTTATGGAAAGGAGATTTTATTTAGGCTTACAGTTCCAGAGGGAAAGTTCACATGGTGGAGGAGGCATGGCAGCAGGCAGCAGATCAAGAAGCAGACATATCAAATCTTCAAGAGCAAAAAAACAAAGCAGGGAAAACAAAATGGAAATAGGACAAGGGAATAAACTCTGAAAGCCAACCACCAGTGACATGCTTCCTCTAGCAAGGCTGTACCATGTCCCCAGACAGCACCACCAACTGGAACCAAGTGTTCAAATAATTGAGTCTATAGGAGACCATTTTTCAATCCACCACAAGTACCTTCCAGATTATTTCAGAAAACTCTGGAAATATATAATTCTTCATAGTTGTCATTGTGTGATAAAGATTAGGCATTCTTTATGTGGCTTTTGATGCTTAAATGCTTCAGTGCCAGGAATAGAAAATAAGAACCCACAACTCATATATGCTTTGTTGAAGATAACTTTCACAGATGTTGGTTTTGTTTGTTTTTCTGGTTTTTCATCGCATCACATGTGTATCTTTGAGCATGGTCCATGAGTTCTTAAAGAACATTGTTTTGTGCATGCAACGATCAATGGTTTTACCTGATTCAAGAGTGACCAGTAGTTCATTCTTTATAACCCCTGTGTCCCTTGGTATCCATCTCAATAGCTGCCTTTCGAATTCTTAGTGTCAAATAGTTTGCCTAGGCTTCCCTTTATAATGTAGCCCTTGTACATGGGAATAAAACACGTCAAGTGGGTTGTTGTGGGTGAAATGGAGAACAAGCTGTAGAGTCCCCAGGAAACATGTACGTTTGTGACCTGTGAGTTCAACTTTTTGTATTTCTCCTCTGCATAATGAAGACATGTAATAATAATAAACAATAACAACACTGATAACCCATGTATCAGGGCCCTGCTCTCCACCCCTGAAACTTACACCAGCTCTATTATTTGTTTTTGAACTCTCTTTAGTTCCTCATCATTAATCCAGAAAGGGTTTATCTAATGACCATTTGAAGAGTGTCCAGTGATGTGCTCTCAGTGTTGTTGATTCTCCTTGGATCCCCTCCTGCTGTCCTTGTGTGAACATCTAGGAAGGCCATCCAGAGAGCAGTTGCCCCTTTGCTGATGTTTGGTGCTCGCCAAAGATAGTGGATTATTTACCACACCAGGAGTCCAGGGCTTAGGATTTTCAGGTGGTTCCCGTTTCCAGTTTAGTTCAGGTAGAACATAGCCCCTCTCCAAACATCAGTTCAGCACAGCTTTTTGCTGAAATGATAAAAAAGAGCATTGAGCAGAGGTAATGAACTTGGAAAGTTACCATGATTATATCTTGAGGAAGTTCCTATGTGAAATGTTGCCCTCACAGACACACAGAACTGGGCATTTATTTCTCGTTGCTCTGTGCCTTTGCTGTAGGCTGGCTAGTGGTTGTGTTAGAGCTCTGTGTGGAAATCACAAAATGTAGATTTTGTAGACAGGCCAGTGACTAGGAATGGATACTTTCTCAAGCATACTCTAGTTTGGAAGCACAGACCGAGAACAAATTCATAATCTTGCAGTATTGTTAAAGCGGTAAACAACAAGAGCCTTCTTGACTTTTTTTGTTTGTTTGTTTTGTTTTTCTTTCAAAAATTGATTTTATTTATTTTGAGATAGTTTCACTATGTAGCTCTGGCTGTCCTGGAAGCTGTTATGTAGACCAGGCTGGCCTTGAACTCACAGAGATCTACCTGCCCTTCCTCCCAAGTGCTAGCATTGAAAGCACCACACCTGGCCCAGTTTTTCTCTCTTTGAAGTTAAACGCTACAGTCAAGTCATATAATTTCTGAGTCATATGCCTTTCTGCTACATTGACAAAATACAATCCCTCGCCCATCTCTCACTCTCTCTCTCTCTCTCTTTCTTTCCTTCTTTATTTATTTTTTTGATCAAAATACAACAGTCCTTTAATGAAGGTTAAAAAATCAAAAGGTACATGTTCCCAAGATGAACCGTTAACAGTCTAGCCAGGAGAGAATACATATGACTCTGTAGAACATTAGAATAGTGCCCAACTGATTAAAGTAGAAGTAGGTAAAATCTGCAGGAGAGTTGGACAAGGGCATTAGCAGGGAGAACCCTCCCGACAAGAGGCTTGGCAAAGAAGGTGTTTTTTAGATGCCAGGTGAATTCGCAAGAAGTCAGCGAGATCCTATCTCAAGGGCATTCAAGCCCGATGTATAACAAGAATTCCTTCTTTATAGTTTTAGCACTAATCTAAATACGAGACAATGCAGGATCAGAAGTGGGTAGACATGTTGACAGAACTCAGAACAGGAGGCGCTTATAGACCATGCATAGGGGCTTCGTATTTGACCGCCATGCTGCTGCTTTGTTTCACACGGAGAGTTCTTCTAAGTCCTTCAGTAATTGGTATCTTAAAAAAAATCTGCTCCCCTGGTGATAAGATATGATGAAACTTCTTATTCTCATGCAATAATTGGCAGCAGAAGTTAAGAGGTAATTTTCTTTATCCCACGTGGGGCCCAAGTGCCATCTGTCATTTTATAGCCTTGATCACAACTTTCATGTCTGAGTCTGGAAGTCATCTGTCAATGTGACTTCTTTCTCTGAACCTTCCTTCTCTTTGAAAGCTGTATTCTCCAAGTTAAATGGTTCTGACTGGGAAACCTTTTGACCTTGACCCTGGTCCATATCCTAAGCTAATAGTTCTCAACCTGTGGGTTGTGACCCCTTTAGGCATCGAAGAACCTTTTTTTCAGGGTCATCTAGGACCATATGCATATCAGATATTTACATTACTATTCATAACAGTAGTATGCTCATTGTTATGAAGTAGCAACAAAAATAATTTATGGTTGGGGTCACTAAACATTAGGAATTGTGTTAAAGAGTCACAGCATTAGGAAGGTTGAGCGCTGGAGTCAAGAAGAACATCATCTTTGAACACTGAGACATAGAACTGCATTTTCCACATTGTCCTCCTGCCTCTTCTTGTAATCTTTCCATGTGTCTCCATGTATTTTCGCTAAAACTTAAACTCTTAGCAATCCCAGCATGAGCTCATTCCATTGGCCTCCTTGAACACAAAGTTTCTGTAGATTGATGGTTTTTCCAAGAAACCTTTTTTTTTTTAACCTAAAGACCTTGATACATGTTGTCCATTCTACAAAACATCTCCATTGCCATCCCATGTAGATTCCCTTCTCCTTACTAGACCTTTCATAGTTTCTGCCTAAAGTAGCCACACTTCCCTGGGTCCTATGACAACTGAATCCAGTTCTACATTATAATTGATCAGTTATTACTAAACTCCCCACTTCTGTTCCATGGAGGCAGGAACCTCCTGAATCTGTTATACAGCTTCACTTTCCCCACATATGTAATAGTAAGTAATTATTTGTTGAACCAGTGGGGCTAGATGGACAGATGGATGGATGGGTGGATGAATGGGTGGATGGATGGGAGGATGGATGGGTGGCTGGATAAAACTGAAGTCTATAAACTGAACTCTTCACCAACTCCAACCAAGGTAGTTTCCATCCATGCTGTAGCTCTACTCAACCAGTCTTCTGGAAACACTTTCCTTGTCCATAGCTCAACAAAGGCACAGCTCACAGCCTTGTACTCCATCTTCATTCATAAGCTCGCACTTCATATGCATTCATTCAGTCTATAATCTACAGTACTGACTGCTTTAGTGTTCATCTGGTGTACAAAATATGTATGTGTATTTTGTGACCATCCATAGAGCATATTTTCATCGTTCAACGCTGGATCACTCTTAAATTTCATTTAAGTTGTAATTGTTTTAAACAGTTTATTATTCTAATGATTAAAGCAAAATCAGAGTGCATTCATTCATAGTCAAAGTACATCATAGAGTTGTATGAAAAATGTCCTTATGAAATTCAGTACTATGTATCATGTATATTAAAACGGAAAAAGTAAAATAGATTAAGAGACTGAGAGAAATACTGAATAAAATGAAGCAAATCTAAATTATACCTAATTTATCTCTTTCCAAGTTAAATAAGCACAATAAAATTTTTGTCTTTTTCCCAACAGTGAAACTTTACACTTTACAACTTTGTAATCTAACAGAATTGTTATGTGCCGTGAACTGAGTGCTTCATTATGACAATATAGGTAATACACATGATATACATGTGTATATATTATATGACACTTTTCAGGTGCAGGGAGTGAAACACTGGAATGATTTGAATTAGAACTGGATCCCAACAAATGTATCACATTCAAATGTGTAATGCACTAAGCATTCAGAGGTCATTTACCAATTGTCTTCTTGCGAGATGTCTAAAAGAATGAATTGGGAACACCTTGGACACATCCTTCACCTAGGTACTATGACAGTGACTCCTGTTGTCCTTCTTTTCCAGAGTGACCGTCTCCTAATCAAGGGAGGAAGAATCGTCAACGATGATCAGTCCTTTTATGCTGATATTTACATGGAGGATGGCTTGATAAAGTACGTACATGAAAACTTCTTTTCTACCTCCTCTTTGCCTAAGAAGGAGCTTCAATTTCATAAATTAGCTGAAAACACTGAATTTCATCAAAAAAATCCTTCTGAGGACCCCTTTGAGCAATTTGTATTAAATGGAATACCAGGGGCATAGAATTCAGTGTGAGGAATTGTTAATTTCAACAGCATGTTTATTGATCCCTAATGTGCTTAATAGTATTTTGTGGGCTCAGTAGAAATTAACTTTTAATCTATATAATTCCAATGAGGAGCTATTGCATTTTACAACCAAAATGAATTGGGCCATGGTGAGATTAAATAATAACTTGGCTATGGCTAGTAACTGGAAGAGCCAAGGCCATGAATCCAGGTGTTCTCCATCTGAAGCACACCTACACCGGGTGGGCGTGGCTACCGGCAGAAGAATGGTTAAATGAGGAGATGGAAGCTGAGATTTCAGAGATCACTGTGATCTTAATAAGTATGTTGCAGAAAAGTGGATGGGGTATTTCTGTTCCGGATAGGGTATTAACGTTAGTTGCAAAAATGAGCAAAACATTATATATAAATATATATAAACACATCATATGGGCCCATCAATTCTTCATCCTCTTGGTTCTTAGTTTCTCCTGGAGGAAGAACTAAGAAAATCAGAACTGGCCAATATCTGGACCAAAGTAGAATTGCAATCTGAGGCTGCATTTTTCCCAACGTGTGTTTTGA
>JABTXL010007882.1:156542-207134 GCA_025134845.1 Neodon shergylaensis
AGAGAGAGAGAGAGAGAGAGAGAGAGAGAGAGAGAGAGAGAGAGAGAGAGCAATACAATGAAGCGATGAAATTAAAATTCTAAACACAGAATTCTCAACTCTGAGGCATGTGATAAGGTTCAATATTATCACCCTGCTTAGAATGAAGAAATTGATGGAATCAGCTGGGGGATCCAGTGTCCAAGCTCAGATACAATGGAGAAATTGACTTTCTTCAATGTTTCTCCTAAATGTAGTTCCAAGGAACAGCTACTCCTCTCTTAGGGATGTGTTTCTTGTGGGAGCTGAGTGTTTTCCTTAAATTTCACTTCTTCATTTCTTCCAGGCCCCATCTTTATATCAATCATTGTTAACATCGTCCCTTAAGGCAAGGATGCATATGTGAACCACAAGTATTTTTTTTCTTTTTTCCTGTGGTAAACATTACTAATCAGTCATGAATGTTTTCTAACAAAAGCAGAAGCACTGTTAGAATTTTTCCCTACCTAGTATTCCAGGATGTCCTTACCAATTGATTGAAGTTGAAATGAAACCAAACCTGTATAACCCTGGCTCTGAAACCTCCTAAAATATGATTGTGCAAACTCTTGATGGCAGAAGGCAGAAAAAGATGAAGGTTAAAGGATTAAAGATGCCCAAGACTTATCTGCATATTTCTATCCCAAGAGGCTGAGGCAGAGAAATGAGGAACCAACCAACTTTGGAAAGAAGCATTTCCTTCTGAATCACTATCTGTCTCTTTTTTTTTGGGGGGGTGGTTCGAGACAGGGTTTCGCTGTGGCTTTGGAACCTGTCCTGGAACTAGCTCTGTAGACCAGGCTGGTCTCGAACTCACAGAGATCCACCTGCCTCTGCCTCCCGAGTGCTGGGATTAAAGGCGTGCGCCACCACCGCCCGGCTTTGTCTCTTTTTTTAAACATTCAATACAAGCTCAATACTGCATCCAAGGGCCAGCCCCATCTTAACGCATTTCATATTGTTGGGACTCCAGTACCAAGTCATTGTTCGTCATGGTGACAGATGCATAGTTGAGGGAAGCAATGATTAAAAAAAATCAAACAATGACAAAATGAAAACATATAAGAGCTCTTATCCTCCAGAATGGGTTTTACACTGTAGAGTCAAACTTGTCTTTGTAGCAGGAGGAGCTGGGAGTTCCCAGCAAAGTGGAGCACACTCAAGACTTTGGACCTCCACAGTGGAAAAGCATAGGCAATAAAGAAACCAGTACTGGGGGGAAGTCTCAGTGGGTTAAGTGTCTGTCTTACAGGCATGAGGACCTGAGCAGCAAGCGTGGTGGCCTGCCCTTGTAGTCATAGCTCTGGGATGATGAAGACAAGCTGGTGTGGTGGCCTGCCCTTGTAGTCATAGCTCTGGGATGATCAAGACAAGAGGCCCCCTGGAACTTGCTGGCAAGTTAATCTTGTCCAGTTGCTGGGCTGCCAGTTTGGTGAGAGACCCTGCCCCAAAAAGTAAGATGGAGGACAATGGAGAAAGGCATCCGACATTGGCCTCTGGCCTCTCTATACCCATATGTACACATGCATAGATACCTTCCGAAAGGACTTGTACTCACATACAAAACACACACAAAGGCACACATGCACACAAGAAATTAATATTTATTGAGCATCTACCATGTGCCAAGTCCTTCACATACGCTAAGTCCTTTCACAAGTATGGGAAGTAAACAGCATCTCATATCCTCAGTTCTAGAACAAATTCTTTGACAGTTTAATATTTCAAAACGAGCATGACTCTTGCAATCTGTGTAATCAGTATATAGTTTTATTTTCTTCATGTCAAATTTAAAATTCCTTTCAAAGGTTTACTGCCACACCTTATAACTAGTTACCTATGATTGTTTACAGAATACAAATTTGTTAACGGTTACTAGAAAAACAGACTAAAAAAAGCTGTGAATAGAAACTTGAACACCAGGGTTGCCTCACTTTAGAAACAAAGCCTTGAGGAGACTTAGAGGTCTGATTAGATATGCTGGAGCATTATATATTTCTTGTGAACCTGACATCCACTCCTTCCAGGAAATGTGGTCTTTGGCGAACCCATCACTGCCAGTCTCGGGATAGATGGAACCCATTACTGGAGTAAGAACTGGGCCAAGGCAGCTGCATTTGTGACATCCCCACCTCTGAGCCCCGACCCAACCACACCTGACTACATCAACTCCTTGCTGGCCAGGTTGGTACAGGAATATCATGTGTTCTGTGGAATCATCTTGGGGCCACCTGGGATGGGGGATAATAGTATGCTCTAGGTGGTAGATTAGAGCCTGCAGCATCATATTCTCCTTTAGCCTTGACTACAGAAAACTGGCTCTTCTACATGACACAATTGATGCCACAGTTTCAGTGTGAATCATGGTCCTAGTTGTTGATTCCTGTAATGTGCCAAGTTTGTACTCACCCTTGTCCCTTATAACAGCTTTATGAGCAAGCACTATTATCACCATTTTACAGATTAAGCAATTGATAGTCAAGGCACTTAAAGTTATTTGTTGGAACTCAAAGCGTTTGTCATGATGACACTTATCCAGTAATTATAGGGAGACTCAATTTCAGGCTACTGGTCATTTGAGTTCTTATATTTTTACATCTGTGCGTGTGTGTGTATGTGTGTGTGTGTATTTATACTAAGCTTCATGCCTACACACAAATGCTTGCCTACTTGTCTTTATGTGTGAAGCTGCCTGCTGAGGCCAGAAGAAGGGATTAGATAACATGGACTAGTTAGAGCCAGTTGCGAGTCACCTAGTGTAACTGCTGAGAACCAAACCAGGATCCTTTGCAGCATCAGCAATAACCACTAAGTCATCTCTCTAGCCCTCATCTGATTCTTGGTTATTTGTCACAGAAGACATGATCCAATTCTTCTTCTTTGCTTTCTGGATGGGTAACTGATCCCAGAGACGGGAGGAAAGTACCCACGCTCACTCACACAGCTTAGTAAGGGATTTCAAACTGAAAACATGATTCTGCTCCCTCGCCAAGTGTTACCCCGCTATCTCTCCTAGTCATGTGATGCTTTCTACTTTTTCAGCGGGGATCTGCAGCTGTCTGGAAGTGCCCACTGTACCTTCAGCACTGCCCAGAAAGCCATCGGCAAAGACAACTTCACAGCCATCCCTGAGGGCACCAATGGTGTGGAGGAGCGTATGTCTGTCATCTGGGACAAGGCTGTGGTAAGGGACTGAGGTGGTCATGGAAGGGTGGCCCAGCCTAAAATATCAATGGACCAAATCAAAGCCACAGGCACCAATCAAGCTAAGGCACTGCCCCTCAGGGATGCTCTAGAGAGGATGCTTATGGTATGGGGTAGGTCTAGACCTGATGAAATGTCCATGGAGCCAGGTTGCTCATGTGGCTTCAGACCTCACCTTCTAGATATGACTCCCGAGGTCTAGAACTCTAAGGCAGCTTCCATACATTTAATTTCTTCATCTGATTTCATGAATTATCTGTGCTTAAAATGATTGTGAATCCATTCTTGATGTTGGAAGAGCTTTATAACTTCTATCGAAATGGTTAGATATGATGCTTTGAAGCAACAAGCAATGCATTAGATTTGGTGTCTAATGCCACCAGGTCACACCAAAGGTATCCCACACTGAGGGTGTTTGAACCCCACCAGATTATAGGAGAAATTGACTCTTAGTGTCTCTTGGCTAAGTAGCATCTTTTTTTATCTTCTCTCTTTGTATCATAAAGACTGATGAAAGAAATAACCATGTCAATGAAACACTTCCAAAGCTTTTATTAAAAGTCATAAGAAATCCATTTGTACAGGTACCCCGCACCCATGTGTAATGCCACTACAGTGTCTTTGAACATTTAATTTCTTGTTCATCTACACAGGCAAGCTGACAAGACCCCTTTCTTGACTTCTAGAAAGCTGTCTTAGTTAGGGTTTCTATTGTTGTTACAAAACACTCTGTCCAAAAGGAAAGCTGGGGAGGAAAGGGTTTCCTTGGCTTATACTTCATTCAGCAATGCTGTTCACCGCTGAAGGAAGTCAGGACAGGGCCGGATCCTGGAGGCAGGAGCTGATGCAGAGGTCATAGAGGGAAGCTGCCTACTTGCTTTCTTCCCATGGCTTGTTCAGCCCACCTTCTTATAGAACCCAGGGTCCCCAGGGATGGCACCAACCACTATGGGCGGGACCCTCCCCCTCCCCCTCCCCCATTGGTCACTAATTGAGAAAATACCTTACAGCTGGATCTCAAGGAGGTATTTCCTCAGCTGAGGCTCCTTCTTCTGATGACTCTAGCTTGTGTCAAGCTGACACAAAAAATCACCCAGTACAGAAGCTTAGGGATTGTTCAAAAGCCAATTCTTTCTATCCTCAGACTTTGTTTCAGGAAAAGAGAAAGTATAAACTTTTTGTCCCTTCTTTCACATGGTTGGCTTTTGTTTGCTTTTAAATATTTATTTATTTTACATCCCAACTACAGTAGTTTCTCTTCTCTCTTTTCCCAGTTCCTCCTCCACCCTCCCTCTGTACTCCCTAATCCACTCCTCCTCCACTTCTATTCAGAAAATATCAGCCTTCCCATGGATATCAACAGAAAATGGCATACCAGGTCATAGTAACACTAAGCACCTTCCATCCATAGTATTAAGGCTGGATGAGGTGATCCAGTATGAGGACTAGGGTCCCAAAAGCTAGCAAAAGAATCAAAGACAGCCCCTACTCTCACTGCTAGGAGTCCCACAAAAAGACCAAGCTACACAACTATCACATATATGCAGAGGGTCTAGGTCAGTCCCATGCAGGCTCCCTGGTTGTTGGTTCAGTCTCTGTAAGTTTCTATGAGCCCAGGTTAGTTGGTTCTGTGGGTTTTCTTTTGGTGTCTTTGATCCCTTGTCTCCTACAATCCTTCCTCCATCTCTTCAGCAGGATTCCCTGAGCTCTGCCTAATGTTTGATCATGGGTCCGCATCTGTTTCGCTTAGCTACTGGATGAAGCTTCTCTGATGACAATTGGGCTAGGCACCAATCTATGAGTGTAGCAGAGTATTGCTAGTCATCATTACATTGACATTTTTTCTCCAGTTGTGTTTGGTTCTATCCTAGATTTCTGGGCCAAATAGCTTCTGGATCCTGTCACCCTAGACAGCGTCACGGGTGGGCTCACTCTTGTGGTGTGCGTGTGAGGCTGGGCCAGTCATTGGTTGGCTACTCCCACAACGCTTTATCTTTACAAATCCTATGTGAATTTGTTTAAAAAAGTAATGTAAAACATAGATATGCTACGTACAGATATTCTTGTCAATATGAAACCCATAACTGCTCCCTAAGATTAAGACCCTAGAGATGTCATAGATGACTTACTTTGTAAGAGAACTCTGTGATGGTCACAGAGCTAGATGTACG
This sequence comes from Neodon shergylaensis, assembly GCA_025134845.1. Lineage (NCBI taxonomy): Eukaryota > Metazoa > Chordata > Mammalia > Rodentia > Cricetidae > Neodon > Neodon shergylaensis. Next base: position 161,936 of record JABTXL010007882.1, read on the forward strand.
TAGCTAGAAAAAAAAAAGCGCTGTCCAGAAGTCACGTCTATGTCAAGTCGCAAGTTTCCACACTTGCCCTGTGACGTTCAGACTGCCCATGTGACCCCATGCTTGCTGTATAGATGTGCTCAGTACCTTTGTACTCCTGGGCCTCTGTGGTCACTCTGAGCTCGGAAACCTTGCACTGATAGAAGAGCTGGCATCCACCTGAAGACAGGCACAGACACGTTGCTTTTGTATTGCAATAGGCCACGGGAAAGATGGATGAAAATCAGTTTGTGGCTGTGACAAGCACCAACGCTGCCAAGATATTCAACCTGTACCCACGCAAGGGGAGAATAGCTGTGGGCTCTGACAGTGACCTGGTCATCTGGGATCCAGATGCTGTGAAGATCGTCTCTGCCAAGAACCACCAGTCGGTGAGGCACGGGCTGGTGGGATGGAGGCTGTGTATAGAGCTGACTTGGTGGGCCAGGCTCAGAGACTAGGGTAGACAGCAATAATAATCTAGACCCAAAGAGCTTTTGGTTTTGTCTGTGTATTGCTTGGTTTTGAAAGCAAGATCTTCTGCTCAGTCAGGCTCCAAATGTGAATTCCTGATAATCTTACTTTTGCTTCTCAAGTGCTGGTAAAAAGAGGCACATAATCCCAAGTCCAGTTTGCCTTGAGTTTTATTGGCATAAGAAAACCTTAAACTGTTTCTTTCTCCTGTTTTCCGAGGTGAAGTAGTCAGCAGAGGGGCTCTGCCCTCCTAGCCCCTCGGGGTGGGGTTGGAGGCAGAGGCAGAAAGGAGAAACTCCTCTCCACAGGCTTCCAAGATTGTAGAGGCTCAGACACACTTTATGTTTTGAATGAAGAGAAATATCTTCATTATTCACTCCAATTCTCCTAGAAGATTGAAACCCAAATCTAACACCTTAGAGAGGAACTGACTGCTTGGTAGTAAAAATAATTCTTGAAGGGATTAGATGTCAGGCACCTTGCTCTCGATTCAGTGACTCTCATGAACAATGACTACATTTGGGTGGGTACTCTTACCTTCTTTTTGAAGTTTTGCCTAGTTTCTAGAAGTGCATAGAAAGTAAATAATTTATGTAGCTGGTGGTGGAGCTGACATTCAAATCCTAGAACCAAGCCGGTACCCTCAATCCCTACAGAGCTGTCCTCCTACTGAGCAAGTGAGGAAAGTAGGCAGAAACCATGTTTTGGGTGGTATTGCCCTTCGCTTAAACACCAAGTCCTGTTGTGTTATGGAATTTGGCACTAGGAGGAGCCAAAGGCCATGTGATGCTTCCCTTACCACTCAGCGCAGGTTCCCTATGCAGCAGCACACCTGGGAGTCTTGTAGCTGAGTTTCCAATACAGCCCCAGTGGAAACAGAATTTCAATTAAAGATCTTAATAACAAGTGAGGCACATATCTTTGCTTGAGGCATCTTTATTCAGACTATGTTAGTCTCCTGTTGTTCCTTACCCAAGCAGCCAGGGGTGTCCCGAGCTTTGCACGGCTCTACTTGGTGACTCAGTTCCTAGAGATACTGAAGGCAGGGCCCAAAACACAGAAGGTAACCCCACTCCTCTTTCTTTTCACCCTACACGCATGGTCTGACTTTGTCCTCATCCCTAAATCCAGGTTGCAGAATACAACATCTTTGAAGGGATGGAGCTGCGCGGGGCACCTTTGGTGGTTATCTGCCAGGGCAAGATCATGCTGGAAGACAGCAACCTGCACGTGACCCAGGGGGCTGGCCGCTTCATTCCCTGCAGCCCCTTCTCGGACTATGTCTATAAGCGCATTAAAGCCAGGAGGAAGGTGAGTGCCAAGGAGGCATAGGGGTTAGGGGGAGAGTGGGGTCGCATTCAGTGCCTGGGACTCAGAGGGCCATCCTTCCTAGATCCTCGCAGAGAAAGGCACGGTAATATCTTGGTGCTGAAGAAGTACTGCACAGGACCCACAGGCTACAAGGAAGATTTCTAACAATGTTTTGGTCTAAGGCAGTTTTTATTTCCCCAGATAATTTCCCCAGATAATTTCTCCATGTTATCATAGTCCTTCAGTTTAAAATTTGAAGGAGTTGATATTATGATAGCATATTTTCATAGAAAAATTATTCCCGAGGGCTTATAATGAGAACAGGTTGACAACCAGGCCATCTCTCTTCCAGACTGCCCAAGGTTGCTTGGCTAGATAAAATGCCCACAATCCTCTCTCTCTCTCTCTCCCTCCCCCCCAATTCTCTCTCTCTCTCTCTCTCTCTCTCTCTCTCTCCTTCCCTACACCCTCTCTCTCCCCCTCTCCCTCCCTCTCTCTCTCTCCTTCCCTCCCCTCTCTCCCCCTCTCTCTCTCCCTCTCTCTCTCCTTCCCTCCCTCCCTCTCTCCCTCTCTCTCTCCCTCTCTCTCCTTCCCTCCCTCTCTCTCTCTCCCTCTCTCTCTCCTTCCCTCCCTCTCTCTCTCTCCCTCTCTCCCCCTGCTCTCTCTCCACACACACACACACACACACACACACACACTTACACAAACATTTACACACGTACACACGTATACATTCACATACACACAGACACAGAGAGAGAAGACAGAGAGGGGAGTTTGGGTTGATGTAGAGATAGGGCCTGGCTTTTCCTTCAGAGCCCCTCTTCTCCTTCTCCAGCTTTCAGGCATTCTTGGAACTCGAGGGCTCCACAAAGCAAAGTTAGCGCAGGCCCTGAGGCTGAGATGAAGGTGTGAAATGTGAGCGCCCTCCTCCAGTTTTGTCTTACTAGAAAAAGGGATAAAAGTCAAACTAGCCCAGTATAGACATTTTTGTTTGTTTGTTTGTTTTGTTTTTCCAGACAGGGTTTCTCTGTAGCTTTGGAGCCTGTCCTTGAACTCGCTCTAAAGACCAGGCTGGCCTTCTACTCACAGAGATCCTGTGTCTGCCTCCCAAGTGCTGGGATTAAAGGTGTGTGCTGCCACCACCCAGCCAGTATAGACTTTTTATTATTATTAAGACTTAGATTCTGGGACCACAGAAAGGCCACAGCTACAGCATTACCTGGGTGGGGAATGCCAACCCATTTCTCATCCCATGAGGGGCAGCTGCACTGTGCCCAGGTCACTGCCCAGAAGACGGGACTAGGGCTCACTCCATGGAGGTTTCATCGTGGCCCATCTTCACTGTCGGGCTCATAGGAATTCATGGTCCCATTGCCAGACTATGGCCAGCAATGCAATGACGCTTGCAATGCATGCAGGCTCTGCTCCCGTCGTGGGTGGTCTCACCACATTAATCTCATAGACCATAAATGCCCCTGGGGGAACACAGCATGACTCACAAAGCTAGGAACCCCAGCTCTTGGCATAATTCCAACACAGAACACATAGTTGATTGATACTTCTGGCTGACTCCACAGTCCCCAGGCAAGTTCACAGCCAAAGGGCAGTGGGTCAGACCACAGACTCTTCAGTTTAGGGCTTCACAGCCTGACATGTGAAAAGCCCTAAAAACTTACGGGTGGATCTCTCATGGGACCTCATGCCGGCAGCGTATGTGACCTCGTCTGAGACTCCGGTCCTTCCTGCTGGCCCTTCTCCAGCAGTCCAGATAGCAGAACTCTCTTCCATCATGTTCTTGCTTCCAACTAGCCATATTTTCGGATTCCTCTGCAGCCAACATTGCCATCTATATCAGGGTTTATTCTACACTCAGCTGTTTCCCTCCCCCAAGCCCAACACCATCTAAGAGGCATTTGATCCTAGAATACCAGTGGTTCTCAACCTGGGGGTGCGGTTGAATGATTCTGGTGGCCTATGACCATTGGAAAACACGTTTTTACATTACGATTCATGACAGAAGCATAATTGCAGTGGTGAAGTAGCAGTGAAAATAATTTCATGACTTTGGGGGAGGGGTCACCACCACATGAGAAGCTGTGTCAAACGATTGCAGCCTTAGGAAGGTTGAGAATCACTGCTCTAGATGGAATCTCATGAATACAGAGGTCTTCATGATCTCCGCCCTCAATTTCTTGTGTTGATGTCTTTATTTCACATCTGTTTCTGCTGGTTTCTCCTAGATTCCTCTCTCTATAACCTCTATTCCCTGATACACTCACACCTCCCAGAGCATATTCTATGCTGTTGGTTCACTGAATGTCAGAATGTCTGGTGATATGTTTCTCTGACTGCAGATGGCGGACCTGCATGCCGTCCCAAGGGGCATGTATGATGGACCAGTGTTTGACTTGACCACCACTCCCAAGGGGGGCACCCCAGCTGGCTCTACTCGGGGCTCTCCCACTCGGCCAAACCCGCCAGTGAGGAACCTCCACCAGTCGGGATTTAGCCTGTCAGGTGAGTGGAATGAGCGGATGAAGAGAGGCAAGGAGGAGGAGGAGAAAAGTCCAGTACCCCTAGCCTGCAGACTCAAGTGAAATGCACTCCCTGACCCAGCGCTGGTGTTCTCTGAAGGAAGCTGATCAGTGTTGGGAGCAGGAAAGTTTTTCTAATCAGCAAGTGGTCTTGGTAAGAAAGTCAAACAAGGCCTTGCCAGCTTCAAGGTCAAGTTCAAAAGCTAGCAAATTCTTCTTTAGAGATTGGACCTAGCTAGTGCAGGGCAATGGAAGTGATCACCATGACTTGAGAGCAGTCTTCTCTGTCAGTGTATGAGAACTATGGTGTGTGTGTGTGTGTGTGTGTGTGTGTTTAAATCTCAGTGTGCATAAAGCTCAGACTAGTTTTCATGTTCCTCAGCAGCAGCTTCTTGGAGCCTAGTTCCTCTCCATAGTGAAAATGATGCCAACAATCGCATCCACTGACTCCCAGGGACTGCATATTTATCACAGGTTCCCTGTATTACCCATCTCATTGATTCTCCAAGAACTCTTTACTATAGAGAATGATAAATTTCTCCACAGTTGTCTTTAAATGGGGGTATGGGGGATAAATGTAGGTTTGCGTCTCTACGATGGCAAAGGAATGTGCTAGGGGAGCAAGGTAACAAGACAGAAAAGACCCATTTACAGGTGAAGCCACAGCGTATAGAGAAAGGAAGGGAAGACGCAGGAGTAGAGACCATGGAGGAAAGGTTATGAGAGATTTAGGAAGAGCTGGAGAGAAAAGGGCTCAACATTTTGGGGTAACCCTGCCAAGCAGTTAAGGTAACTACTGTTGCCAAGCAGTTTGAAGTGTGTTCACCTTTATGGTCACACTAGTCCTTAAACATTCAGGAGCTCCTTTTTGAATGAGCTCTTCTAGCTGCATAAACAGGGGACCTTGACTCTCTAGCTTGGTGGCCTTGAACCTTCCTCTTGGCTCCAGAATCCCTCCGTCATGAAACAGTGAATTGTGTTTCTCCCAAACCACAGTAGTGAGGATGCAGTGGAATAGTCCATGGGCTTTAACACAGGGCCAGCCACAGTCAGCAGAAGCAGCAGTCTCCATGCTCTTGCAAATATTGTTTATGTGTACAGCACCAGATGAACTCTAGGGAGTAATGTGTGCTTCCCTACCAAGACAGTATGAATAGGCAAACTTGTTAAGCTTCTTGTGCACCTGGAAAGTTCTTAAGATCTACTGCTCTTAACTTACTCAAAATCTCTTTCCCCAACACCCTTCTCTCCCCTTGTTTCTCCCCGGGACTTTGTCTCCATCTGCAGGCACCCAAGTGGATGAGGGTGTCCGCTCCGCCAGCAAACGCATCGTGGCGCCCCCTGGAGGCCGTTCTAACATCACATCCCTGAGTTAAGCAAGCCCTTGCAAAGAGGGAGGCACAAGCAAGAAGAGATTTTTTTGAAGCCAAAATGGTACACCGATATTTAAGAAGGAAAGTGAATCCAAACAGTTGCGATCTAAAGAATCAATAAGCCTCAAGCCTTATGTTCCCCAATGTTATGCTCGCTTGCCTAGCTTTATGAATTGCTTTGATTTCTGTTGATGCATTACCTTGATTTCTTTGACCCCCCCCCCACTTACATGCATGCGATCAGACAGGCCACTAAGGTAGAGTCTGCATATTATAGTGTTGAGAGCATATGTAGTGCTGCATCTTACGACAAGGGGACAGATGAAGCTGGGGCGTCGAAGTGGGGACGTCAAGAGTATGAACAAAAGGCACGAAGGTTTCTTTGGGTGATTGGGTGGTGGGAGCACAAAGGGGCTGGAGTGGGGTGTGTAGGAGGGAGGTGGGTGGGCTGGGGGAGAAGAAGGGCATTGCGTGTTGTGTTGATGATGTACATTCATTTCGACGGAGAATGGCCACGCGTGGCAGCTGGATGCTGCACCACAGTCCCCTGGGATCTGCAGAGAAGGCAGGAGGTCTTTGGGTTCTGGACTTCATCACATCCTTGCCAAGTAGATTTTGTTTCTTTAATCATTTCTTAAGTGTTAGAATCCAGTCAGTTCTTCCACCTTTTAATGATGCCCGTGTTCGCTTGGGCCTCCTTCTCATGCTGCTTTCCAATCCTCTTGCTGGTTGGGACGACCACACAGGCTTCTAGAACACAGGGAGAGGTCTTTTTTCTCCCTTGGTGCTCACCAAAGATTGCCACAGAGAATGCAGCACAGGCTCTGGTCGGGGAGAGCAGTGACGTTTCCACATCTTTCCTCTCGGTCCTGGGGAGGCAGCTCTTATGCTCCTGTCTGCACACTGAGGGGAGACACATGCTCTTGCCCACTGAGTTAGGATCCTGGCAGAGATAGAGTCAAGGGTGATGGGAGTGGCTCTCTCTTGGCCTTCTCAGATCCAAACACATTCGGGAGTTTCCTTTCTGGAAAACGGGCTTTCTCAGTTATTCTTAATCTTGACCCCTGGTAGTAATGTTAGCTTCTCTGGGAGTAAAGCAGAGATTTAGGGAAGCCAGCCTTGAGTAGCGGTGATGTATAAACCCTGTTTTCAATTCTAAGCCATGTGTGTCTACTTCTCCTGGCAGGTCCCAGGGCTGGGCTGCCACTTTTTAATTGGCACTAACATCTCTAGAGCGAGATGCAGGAAGTGGCGCGATGTACCCTTCTTGGCATGGCACAGAGGAGGAGAAGGCAGCAATGTTTGCACCTCCTTTGTCTGCCAGAGTTGCAAGTCCATGCCCCTGCCACACTATTTCCAAAACCAATTGTGAACCAGGTTCTCTGAGCAAGGCAGGGTCTACAGAAGCCAGTAGGCTCTCCTGCAGGCAACATGCTATTAACCTTGGCTCGGACTTTGGTGCTGCGGAGGCCCACTTGGTAAGAAACAACACACTGTGGATTATCCTCTGAAGGTCAGAGCAGGGCTCACATGCCTTCTAAGAACTTAGGAGAAATCTCCATCTCCGCCATCAAGTGATTTTTGTTTGTTTTTGTGTTTTTGGAGGTGGAGGATTTTTGTTCATTTTGTTTTGTGGGACTGGACAATGGAGTCCATGGCCTCCCACGTGCTAGGCAGGCCTACTGCCACTGTGCTACACAGGGCCCCCAACCCTGACTGTCATAAAACTCAGAAGTAGTGAAACATGAATGGTTTGCCTAAGAATGAATTTGGAAATAGCAGAGGAAGAGGATTTCCCTGAGCAAGCTAGTTTCTGCTCCAATCATGGCAAAGGCTTGTTCAACTTCCTAACAGGGAATTTTACTATTTTAGAGCTCTCATGGTGCTTTTAATTTAAAAGAACCTTTAGCAGAAGAAAATGAGGGGGATGTAGTCTTGAATTACAATTCAAAGATTTAGGGATTTCTCCAGGAACTCAGAAAGATTTTTATAGGGAGTGTTCTGGATCTGCAGCGTGTACACTATATATATATATACCTCAATAGCCAGGCTTGGCTGCAGTATAGGTTGTAGTACCACCTGTAGCCACCAGGGGGCGGAAGCGACATGTAAATTAACTAATTCTGGGCCACCCCAGCTGTGTGGTGGTTTCCCATGCCTGAGACGAACAGGTCCCTCCAGGGCCTCTCTGGTCATGAAAAATAACCTTCTCTGGGTCATCGGCACTGCACTTGGGACTGCCACAAAGTGCTGCTGTGCTGAAACTTTGTTCCACCCAAGCGTTTCCCTTGAGGGTTTCTTGAAGCCCTCAAGGTCGGCCGGCACCATCTTGGGATGCCTCCCTTTCTTCATTCACTATTAGTAACACCCAAGCATAGAAATAGCCGAGAATCCCTTAACACCTCCTCCACTATTTTCTTAATATGATGATTTTTCTAAACAGCTTGTTCCTTGAGTTAAATTTTTATATTTAAATTCGTTCTGCTGCTAGATACATCAGACAGCACCAGTCACGGGGGGTTCCAGAAGGAAAACAACAAGGCGTGAGGGCTTCCTTTAAGCTCACTGGCATTCTATCCGAGGGTGGGAGGACATGTTGGGTACTAACTTCTCTCAAGCCGCTTTTGTTCATCCGGGCTTTCCACTCAGCCCCCTCGAAGAAAACCATGTAATCTCCAAACCTCACGTTATTTCTCAGCCCCAATGACAACCTACTGACATTCATTCTGAAGGGCCACAGATGTGAGTGGTTGAGACCATCTTTCTGGAGCGGTTAAATCAGCTCCCACAGTGGAGATATTTCTTTTACTTCTAAGTTTTTGAAAATAATAGAATTATAGTGGTCCTCCAAAATACTCTTTCCCCCACTTCAAAGCCCAGTGGTTCTTTGGGTCATTTCTTCATGATGATACTCTGAAATCTTATCTCATCTCCCAAGACCTGAGTCCTAACTCTGGACTCCCTTCTGCTCATCCTACCAAGTCCCTACCAAGAGGCAAATGCTTCTCAATATTGATTCCTGCCCCAAGCCCCCAGGTCTTCTCCCCTAGACAGCCCCAGCTTGTGCCCCGATGCAGTCACGGGCTGGCCGAGGCAGCCAGCGTTCCTCGTAATTCCCCTTTGAGACATGGTGTGTGGGTGTTCAGTTCTGTGTCTGGTGGCTATGGACAGACAGTGCGTCTCCCTGTGACCTGTGCTAGCTGTGAGGCAGCTCGGAAACTGAAGAGCTGTTTGGTTTAAACCGTGAAGAAAACTGTGTATTGAGTTAGCTGAGATTAAAGAAACAAAAGCTCATCAAGTGACTGTTAATGTAAACCTGGTTATTAAAATAATTACAAAAATTACCAACACTGCTCTTCAGTCTTTTGTGCATGCAATACCGTTTCACCTAAGATACTGAAACTCGGGGAGACTGGGAAAATTATTCAGTGGTTGAGAGTGCTTGCTGTGTAAGGAATAAGGACTTGAGTTCCAATCCCAGCATTGACATAAAAAGCTGGGTATGATCACCATGTATGTCTACAACCCTAGTATGTAGGTAAGATGGAGACAGAAGGATAACTGAGCTTCCTGACTCCAGGCTCAGGGAGAGATAGACTTTGTTTCCGTGGGGGGAGGTGATAAAGCAGAACATCTGATGTCCTCCTCTTGTCTCCAGGATCATACATATAGATGCTCAGCCACACAAAAGTGTACACATTTAACAAACACACACACGTACATGCACACACACCACATAAAAAATTACACAAGCCAAAGAGAAAGAACCCTCACAGTAAGATATAGTTGGTAGATAAACCAACAGCAAACCTGGCGCTGACAATGACAGAGGTATCTGCCTACAGTTTTCTTTGAGATTGAACCATTGGTCGTTGACCTGACAACAGCAGTTGAAACTTTGGGGAATAATTAAGGTTTTCTGATAAACAGTCACATTCATTATTACATAAAAAGCATACACTGGGGGATAAGTCCAGCTGACTCTAAGACAGAACTTGTAAAGGGTTTTGTTTTATTGTTCTTTCGTGTGCTTCTGTCCTCAGCCAACCTTCGTTACTATGCTGTTCTGTAGAGATGACCTACTTATTTCTCAAAGCCTGGGCTTGGAGGGAAAGCCCCCCAAGTGATTCCACACCAGTATTTTTCTTCAGCAAGCTCATCTCAGAGAGACCAAGGAGTATCTGAAAAAGACTCTTGACTGTGCCCACTCTTCTGGGAGCTTCCCTGTGCACATTAGGAAGTTGGAGGATCTGATTATCATATTGAGTCTTAAATGTTGTCCAGGGTTGGGGGATGCAACCTAGGGGTAGAGTATTTATTTACCTACCAGGCAGATGGCTGTTGGTTCGATCCCCAGCACTGCAAAAACAGAAGCAAACAAACAACCAAAATAACTCCCAAATAACAAAGAAATGAAAGTCCAGTTCTGGGCTCTTGGATCATTTTGGCTGCTGGATTTCCACCACATATCTCCCTGTGCTGGGAAATATCCCTGGGTAAAGTTCTTGTTTACGTAGGGCATTCAGTGGTGAGGTATCCATTGGTACATGGGTGGGACTCGAAGTGGGGTTTTAGTCTGTCTGAAGAGCTCAGACAGAATTGGTCAGACACGGCATTGCTGACTATAAGTGTGAACCCAGGCAACTTTCCATCTCAGTCCAGCTTTCTTGAAGAGGTACTTCTGCCTTAGTAAAGCTCATTCCTCGTGGAGTCAAAAGCAGTCATTGACATCTCCAGGTTTTTGTTTTCCCTCCTTAGTGAGCCCAGAAGAGAGATATTCCTTCCATAGTCTCAGCCAAAGAGGATAAGTTTGGTCCCCTTCAAGACTGGTGAAGCCTGTCTCCCTTTCCATGACCAAGGAGCAGCTAAGCCTGGTAAAGACTTGAGTGGCTTTAAAAGGAGCCATCGGCACTTCCAACGATCTTAGTTAGGACACAGTGTTTTGGGAAAGATGAAACAGCTTTTTAAAACATTGATGACAGAGACACATTGGCTAACCTTCATACCTATGGAGTCTGGAAGCGTTCAGCAGCTAAGTCACACTTGACCAGGTCAGGAATAGGAACACTGAACAGGGCTAAGAATAGCAAAGGCATTCTGGTTCCAAAGAACATTCAAGAACCAGCTCTCCAAACACAACAAAAACAGGGAACAAAAACCCAGGAAAACAAAGGGACCAGAGCAACCTGCAAAGTGAGATCACATAACTAAAGCTGGCACTCTTCAGAATCTAGCAGGCTGGATGCTGATCTTTGCTCGGCTGGCTACTGGGAACAGCATACAGGACACTAAGCATGGCCTACAAAACAGGGCAGTGGGTATGCGGAACTCAGAGGCCACGAACTCCAGGAGCTTGTGGCTTGCTGACTATGGAGCAGCTGTGAGTTAGCTGAGAGGTCCCGCGGTGCCTGTTGTTTTTCTATCTCAGATAATGGCCCTTGGAATATTTACCTGTGGCTATGGCATAAGGAAAGAAACCTTCTGTACCGTTAGGGGCACAGAAGATCTCAAAAGACACCTACGAGTTGTTTGTAAACTTGAGGATGTAGTAAAAGGCAGAAGGCAAGGTTCTGGTGGCACTCCCTCCGTGAATGCGCTAAAATGTGCAGATACGGCTCTCCAACACTGTCCCTGCTGAAGGCGCATCCTCCCCAATGTAAGCAGAATAAGAACAGGTGACCCGGGATAGCCAGACACACGCATAGCTGACAAAGGAAGGCCGAGGGCAGATTGTTACAGATGACATTTTAATCTGTGCAGGCACATTTACATCCACATAGGCTATGGCTCAACAGAAGAGTACTTTGTTTTTGTTTTTTAAGTTGGGGGCTTCTAAATCAGCCACCAGTTCAGAACAGCACAGAAAAATGAAAGTCGGAGTCTCAGTGTCTAACATTGGGCAGACGCCACAGCTCACAGTGAAGAGCAGTCACAGGTGGACAGGAGGAGGAGGCAGATGTTGACGGAACACAGGGACACGGAGGAGCTCAGCAAAGCGCTTGCCATGCCTGTCCACTGAGTGACTGAAGCACGGAAGCTCAGCATCCCTGGCAACCTCGAAAAGCAACACAGGTCTCAACCGCATCAGTACCCCTTTTCCTCATTCCTCTTCCACATGTCCACTAGGAAAGCCATAGTGAGAGGAAATCCAGTCGTTTCTGGATCTCCACTAATTAATTAGATTAACATGATTAATTTAGCAATATTCTGTGCTGTTTGAGATTCATTCCTGTCCTAAAGATCATCCCAGCCAACACCAGGGTTGCTGTGGGGTCACTGGCCCTTAGCAGGTTCCTTCCATTCATCCAGGGAGTGGGGATCGTGGCTAGGGTTGCTCCATGGGTAAGGCTGCCCCACCCCTCCACTCTGGGTCATTGGGAATTCCTGGAGATAGCAGTTCACTGCAGTATAGGGAATGGGGTCACAGGCAGGATACTCTGGCTTTCAGACCCTGCTCAGGCCTTTCAGGGGCTCTGTCTGGTATGGGAGGAAACTCCTAGGAGCGATTCTTGGATTAGCAAAAAAAGTGATGGAATAGTCACACTGTTTCTGATGTTCTCATCCTAATTCAATACTTCTTAGAAGTACAACTGAGGGTTGTTTCATCTGGGAGGTGCTAACATTTAGCTCAAATTAGGGAACAAAACCAAGAAGCAATCACCAGGAGCATTAGGTAATGTTGGGTTTTGTTTTGAAATCACTTCTTTACAATGCTCAGCAGTGGGCTGTGCTCAGGATGTTATTCTTTACAGCCAGATGCAGTGATTCTGTTTCTCCTGGTGCCATGGTCCTAACCCAGTCCTTCGTGCATGCTCGGAACATATTCTACAGCGGAGGTACAGACCCAGGCCAACGTTTTATTTCTTCTTTAATTTGAAACACATTGCGTGCCACTTATTTGACTGGCACTAGAAATCTACCTAACCTCACATTGCACCAGGACTAGCACATCCCAGTTCTGAAAGCCAGCAGGACTCAGGAAGATGCTCAACAAGAATAAAAACCAGGAATTGGTACTTCTGAGACCCCAAGGGTTCCTATCCCCACCTTAGTGTTTAAAGATGCTAAACAGTCCACATCACCCCGGAGCACACCTGCTGGCCCTGCTGGCCTTTAGAAACCATTTCCGAAAGCTGCTCTTTTGGAGGATGCCAACAAGATCCAGAAGAAGGAGCCAGGTGAAGAAAGGGAATCCATCGCATATCAGGTCCTCAATACAGACAGATAAAAGGCTGAAGCTGGGGTGTGTGTGCGGTCCCTGACCCTGGCTGAGGTGACAGTCTGGAACAGAGTCCAGTCACCTCATTTTCGCTATGTCTGACCCATTCAACGCCCTGAAAGTCAGGGCAAGTACTTTGAATTAAACAGTAACTAAACATGAGCAGACTACCACAAATAACAAGTGAGAACTTCAGAGATAAGAGTTGGATAAAAGAAGTAGGTTTTGATTCTTTAAAAAAATATGGTTGCTCTTAGTATATAGGCACTGTAACAGCCATGTCGAAAAATCTGGAGAACCATAAATGCTGGTCTTGGGTTCAGCTCCTGCTTCTCTGCACAAACTTAGTTGTTGCTGCAGTATCTACCACCTATTTCCATCTGTCTGTCTTCCCCAAGACGTCAGGTCCTTTGAGCCAGCTTGCTATCATCATGATGACCACTAGATGGCCTCAGTTTTCAGGAGTTGAAAACAATGTTTTCTAACGCCCACATCCTTCTTGATTCTACCCAGTGGCACCAGTAAGACATCCAAAGAGATCCTTCCAGATTTCATTTGCATCAGTACAGTGTAGTTACGTGACACGCACATTTACATGAATTACACTTTGCACACCATTGAAATATGAAGACGGGAAAGAGTGAGACATCAGTAATGTTTTAAGTAGCTAGGCAACTCCTGCTGGCCATCTCACAGTGAGTATAATGTGGGGACATTAGTCTCCCTGAACTTGACCTCTGGGATCTGTAAGCATCCTGTTGCTTTAAATGTAATTCTAGTCTGTGGCCATGTGTGAATTGTTCCATATTTTAGCTGGCCAATATGAAAAATAAGGGACCAGACAAAACAAAGCAAAACAAAACAAAACAAAAAGTAACATGTTTCATGACAGAAAAGCAACGGACTGGCTAAGTTTTCCTTCCCTTGCGCCATGTGGAGTTAGGAGTTTCTCAAGGGGAAGTTTCACCAGCTTCCAATTTTAACATGCAAGGTGACTCTCCTGTGAGGTATGACGTCACTGAACTGTTAGAAGCAAACCCGCCCTCATTGGGGCAGCACTCTCTGACCCTCTCCAGAAGCAGGTCTCTGCCAATCCTGAGGAAAATCAGCCCTCAAGGGACAGGCATACCAGAGATCGGCAAATAGAGTCCAATATTGTATAACTGTCATGCTGAAAATATCACAGCTTGCAGCATTTACTAAACTTCTGCTTAGCGCTTATTAAACTTCTGCTTGGTACTCCTTCCATCAGTACCAAGTTCAACTGAGCAAGGCCATATCCCTGAAGAAAAGTTGAGAGGCCATACGCACAATAGGTCCTTGCTAACAGATGCGGTGTCATCATAGGTCCCCCCGGCAAGGTCCTAAGAGTCTCTACTCCTAATCTGACCTCCATATTTATTATTGATGGAATATTCTATTCCTGTCTAACCAGGCCTTGGAATTCTGGCCTCTGTGTGATATTCTCTAGCCCCGAAGAAGCTCACTGCATACAGTGTTCATTTTCACAATGTCATCAAAAAGAATGAAAAAATAAATCTACACTGAAATATTCATCTGAAAATGAAAATAAAGGTTGTTTAGAACAGTAACTGCGGCATTAACAAACTAAAGGCTGATAGAACTCTCTACCTTCCAAGTGGTGACCTAAAACAGAGGAGGAAGTTCAATGACTGGCTTAAGGTCACAGACTCAATGTGGTGCAGTCAGATCTGAGGAGCTCAGAACCAGGGCTCCCTTCCCTGTAGAGTGTTGCCACCTTGGAAGGATATTCATTCACATTAAGTCATGAGGTGTGGAGAGGTAAGGACTGCCATTAGCTCTTCTGGATGCAATAATCAGAAGTTTCTGGCCAGGTGCCGAGAACTGTCTTCCGAAGATGATGAAGCTTCACAGATTGTTATTCCGGCCATCTTCTTCTTCTGGGTTGTTTTTGGCTTGTTCCAAGGCTAGATTTGCTTGTCTTTGATTAAAGTCTCTTTTTACTCTTGAGAGAGAGAGAGAGAGAGAGAGAGAGAGAGAGAGAGAGAGAAATTGTTCATCAAAGGAAAAAAGAATTTAAACTTTTGAAACAAGAGCATATAATTAATTTTTTTATTATTTTAAAACTTAATTAAAATATAATTATATCATTTCTCACTCCCTTTCCTCCGTCCCACCCCTCGTTTGTCTGACCCAGGCCCCTCCCAAGTTCACTCCCTCCTCCTCTTTAACAACTGAAGCTGGAAGTAAAAATGAATAAATACATAAATACAACCTGCTGAGTCCATTCAGGATTGCCTCAATTTATAAAGAGCTGAAAAAAAATCTTAAAAATCATGTGTTGGGTTGTCAAAATGGCTCAGGGGGTAGAGGCACTTACCAAGAGGCCTGACACCCTGAGTTTAATCCCTGGGACCCACAGGTGGAAGGAGAGAAATGGCTCTTGCAACTTGTCCAGTGACTGCCCCTGTCCCCCCAAATGTTAAAATAAAAACTTTTTAAACTGTCACTGTGATTACAATCCAGTTTCCCTAAGTAAAACTACGACACTAGGGTTATTTATCAGAAAAAAAAAACCACTGGCAGAAAAAAAAGGCTTTAGAAATTTCAAATTTTTTATCCTATATTTGCATAATTTTAGAATCAGAAAATAAGAGCTTAAAATCGATCAAAGCTCTGAAAGTGAAATCTGTCTAAATAGCATCATTTCAAGCCGCTGGTCTTCACCCCATTACTCACTTTTCTCTGTTGAAAATGATAAATTCCTTCTGGACGGCATCAAGGTGCTCTTGAAGAAGACAGGTCTTCAAGGTGAGCATAACAAAGAAACAGAAGCATGCTTAGATGACACACAGGGACCTCAAATAGCCAATGACCTCTATTTGCTGAACAACCTGGATCAAATCCACAAGTACAGATTGGTCACAGTTTTACTGCTTGCTGTGGGACAATGGTCTTTTATCCTGTCACTTGTATTATTTTAAATCAAATGCTGATTGGCCAGTAGCTAGGCAGGAAGTATAGGCGGGGCAACCAGGCAGGAAGTAGAGGTGAGCCAATGAGAACAGGAGAATTCTGGGAAGAGGAAAGCTTGGTCTACAGTCGTGACCCAGATGCAGAGGAAGCAAGATATGACTGCCTCTCTGAATGAGGTACCAAGCCATGTGGCTAACATAGACAAGAATAATGGGCTAATAGAAGTTATAAGAGTTAACAAGAACTCTAAGCTACTGGGCCAATCAGTTTGTAATTAATGTAGACCTCTGTGTGTTTCTTTGGGACTTAATGACTGCGGGAACTGGGCAGGACAGAAACCTCTGTCAACAACTGCTAACACAGTAGTGGTTAACCCATCGTCCGTGCCCCTGTCAGGGAGTCCTGTGCATGCACCTTCAGCAGCCTGTACCACACCTTTCGGGAGACATGATGGGAAATTAAGATGATGTCCTTCAAAGCCTGGGGACCTGTGTTCTGGTGCTGCTTGGTGCTTGTCATCAAGGTGCTTGTCATCAGACAGCCTGGGGGCCATGGCAGCTGTGCCTATCTCATTACCATAAACCCCTAACACCAGGGAAAAGCAGGTTTCCAGATGACCTCCCCACAGCAGTTCTGGAATGAACTGCCCTTCCCTGGCTTGATGGGGAACCCACCTACCTGAGAGGAGTCGCATTTCCTCATCTCCTTCTCCTTTTTGGCCAGGCGCTTCTTTTTCTTATGAAGAGGTTTGGATTCCAAAATCATTTCTTCCAGTTCAAAAGTAGGGTCACAATTGAGCCTGCCTTTCTGTAAAGAGGAAAGCATGACTCCGTCCTTAGATGCTTGCATCATTCCTAAGACTGTACAAGCCTAATACAGAGAACAGTACTTAGTCCTAAGGGGAACAGTCCAAGCATAAAACCTTGAATGCCTGCTGAGGTTTTATAACACTGACTGCCAGCATTGTCATTTATAGTCTTTGATTGTATAGTTTATTTATTTTTATACGCTTCTAACTATCCCTCAGTGAGTAATGGAGGAGACGATATTAAAATAATATTTCTAAGGTTTGAGCTCTTGGGCTCCTCAGTTTGTTCCAATGACCACATAGATCAGAACCATGACCATTCCTTGTTCAGCTGCCAAGGTCACCAACCAAATTTCAACATCAGGATTTCTGAACATGAGGCCAAGAATTTGCCACTTGCCAGGTTCTTCAAATGAGTTAGGTTATCAGAAAGACCCACGATCTATAAGGTGGAGCCTCTCACAAGAATCAGGAGTGGCTAACAGAAGGGAGTTTGTTTTTGCATCAGGTGCTATCCAAGGTCCCACATAGTTAACTCAGTATGCACCCAAGTACAAATGTCTCCCCGCTTTCCTGTTGCTCACTAAGGTAGACACTTATACTCTTGAATGTTGCCTCCCCACTCCCTCCTTTCTTCTACAGGGCTTTTACTTGACAAACTCACTGGACATCTTATTCAGCCATTCAGTGCAACACCCATGTGTTTGTGTCCCCATAACAAGTGCCTCAGTTGGACGTGAACAGAAAACTCAAGAGTCTGCAGGAGCACATCATTCTTGCCAATGTTTCTCTGCCCAGTGGTACAACTCACATCCAAGACAGAGAGGAGAGAGAAGCATTAGGAGTAGCCCTGCCTAAGCTTAATCCAGCAGTGTGCAGTGGGACACAGCGACCCTTGTTTGGGTACTCACCCCATGGGAGTTATCTCTCTGCAATTATTAGCTCTTAAAACTACGGTCAATACAGTAAAACTTAGAAAAGAAGAAGAACGATCCTGGGGGTGAAGTTTCCCACTAAGCAACTCACAGATTTCCAAGAACAGCAAAGATTACTTCCTTGCAAGAAGAAAAGAGATTGCTCTTTTCAACCAGCATATTTCTGGAAATAACTATTTGGGAGACTAGAACCTCTTACAGCACAAATCATGGCTACAACCTAGAAGCCCAGACATCAACTCCCTAGATTGGAACCCCAGTTTAGCTTCTGGCCAGTTGTGTGATTTTGGGGGGTCAATTTACTCCATGTATCTCTCTGTTTTCTCCACTGTAAAGCTAGTCCTGGGGCATTTTTCCATTCCTGGTGGGATCATCAAACGAGGCCCTGCATGAACTTGTACACAGAGTAATGTGGACAGAGGGTGGGAGCTATTAGGGCTTGTTAGACTGGACTTACAGTTGGAACGAAGCCTGGAATGAGCCTCTTCTGAAGCACTGCATCCCAGTTCATGTCACTCATGTAAGGGAAACTCTGAATGTCAGTCAAGTGGGAAAATCGTTGGTCTGGATTAGGTTCAAGTAGCTGCCAATGAAATACAAACATCATTGTCACAAGGAAGACCAGATAGGTGAACCCCCAAAATTCTTCCTAAGTGTTCTGCACCAAGCGTCCAAGGGGAGTTCCTTGCAGCAGAAATCAAGCAAGTGATTTGACAAGACAGTGATCTCCTTCTCCTACCCACATGCAAATCCCGTGGAGAGTGTGTGCTCTGGAATGACACTAGAAGTAGTGCTTGTTTCATGATGAGTACAAATGGATTATTCCCAGAATTCAACAGGACTTCCCTTCCTGACTCTCCTACTGGGAAAGTCTGCTTTCTAAATCTTGGTTTACCAAGCTCAAATCATGAAAAACAATATGAAGTGAACATAGCTTTACAGAGCTGAGACCTGAAGCTGTGTCTATAAATGATGTAAAATGGCTAGCAATTCCTTTTTCTTTGTGTTGTTGCTTTAATTTATGACCCATTGAAGCCAATATGTGATTTTACTGTACTGGGCTCACATGCAACTCCAGACCACGTACAACATAGGACTTCAACTCAACAGTAGCCAAACAAGCTCATTCACTGCTCAAGGAGACACATCCATTGACCATGTGTCAAAATGCTCCTCTTGGTTTCTGTACTTACAATGGAGTCATAGAAAGCAATGTATGGGCCACTGTCAGTCAGAAAATCACATGAAGTTGTATTGATCTCATACAACTATGAGAAGGTGCTAGAAGAGCTAAGGTGTGAAGCAGTGATCCAGGAGAGACTATCATGTGCAAAACCTGTGGTGATATTATCTGAGGCATTGGAGGAGAAGGCAAAACAGCCAAACCAACCAAAGGGCGACCAGATTTACAAAGTTTGAGAGGCTATTTATAGCCATTGTAATACATAATTTAGTTTGATCTTTATTTGAAGACCAATAAGATGTTGCTGAAATATGGGGAAGAGGAGAAAAGAGAGTGCAGTGGCAGAAGCATGCAACAAATTTGAAAGGATTTGACAGCAGCTGAACTAGAGCAATGCCGCAGAGATGATGAGCAATTAAAGTGACAGTGGCTATTGAAAGTGTAAATTAGAAGCAGATGAAGGGTCAGATACGGAGATGATGAGTGAGCCGTGGTGAAGGGACCAGCCACTGGGAAAGAGAACACTGAAGGAGACCCACGGAATCCAGGGAGATTAAGAATTACACTTTGGGCACAATGAGTTTGACAAGGCCTTGAAATATCCAGAGGCACCCATTGGTTGAACGAAGGAAGCCATATACCTGAAAATGATTACTCACAAGACCCATTCTACAAATGTGTGTTATCCTGACCACATCTTGACTTCTAGCCATATATCAGGCTGTACACTTTCTTTCTTGACTTCTTTCCAATGTCCTTTTTCCTGTCTCACCTTTTTCAGAAGGGATACCATCTCTTGTGACCAAGCAGAAGGGTAAGTCACAATTGCCGTCTCAAACATGTTGACAATTTCCTTGCTGGAAGTACTGGAGCGGATATGGTATGGTCTCTTAAGGGAGGAAAAGAGAAAGAGCCTTCATTTTTACAGGTCAAAGGTGGAAAAACGCGTCAAAGTGTTTACAAGGTAAACTTTGAAATAATAAAACCTCAACAAGAACCCCTTCGAGTTGATTGACAGGTAGCCATATTGGGTGCATGGTCAAGTGCTGTCAGAATTTCTACGGGTTTTTAAAGAAATGTCACGGACTTTAGTTTTTCATCAAAATATCCTAAGTTTTAAGAACCTGTTATTTTACAGATTGAAACAAAATATTTCAGTGGATTGAACCAGTCTCTTAGGCACTGATTTCAAAGTGTTTTGTTCATAGCTTTTAGGCATATTTATATAAAAAGTGAATAATGAAGAGAAAAACCTCAAATTATTACATATGGTTGATTACAAACAGATCATAATTTTCCCATAGCCTTATCTGAAATACAACAAAAACTAGGTGGTGTGGCATGTGTTGTAATCCCAGGACTTGGGAGATAGAGGCAGAAAGATCAGGAATTTAAGACAGGTTTCAGCTACATAGTGAGTTTAAACCAAGCCCAGGCTACCTGAGAGAGATGCTTTTAAACAAACAAACAACAACAAAAATGTAAAAAAAATTAAACATAACGATAAGATTAAGGACAGAAAATTGCTTAGAAAACATCAGTTCCAGTGTCTAATACTCTGCTTCCATGAAGTTTGTTGTGGGGAACTTGATGCTGGGATAAAAGGTTAAACAAACAAAACCTTTTCCAGAACAATCATTGTCATCTATTGTTTTGGCTTGAATAAAAGAAATTAAAATCAAAATGAAATTTGTATGAAAATCTCATTTGGAAACATGTTGCTATAATCTACTCCAAAAATTAAAAAATTTTTCTTAAAGACAAGCTGCTGCTGATTTTACATCTGTCCACTAGAGGGCAGACGTTACGATCATTAACGTCTATACTGGGTTTTTCTGTCTTCTAGGAAAACTGTAAGCAACTTAAAACCAGAGTCGATATTATGTGCACAGGGACAGGACTTCCACATTAGATTAATCACAGGACAGTTAATGTGTGTGCACACATTTATCACATGATTGGCTTTTCCCAGATGTTTAAGTAATCGCTGATGGATGAACCAATTTGGAGGAAGGGGAAGTGTTTGTTTTTCCCAGTAGTCAATTAAAAGGTTTTACAATGTAATCACAGGTTAGAGCTTGAGGTCAGATGGCCTTGAAAGCTAAACCAGGTCATTCATTTTCTGTCCCTCAGTTCCTTTACATATAAGATGTAGCTACTTCACCAGTAAAATGAACCACTGGGAGAGGCTGCTGGGGAAAATAAGAGTTAGTTTTCAAATTAGCAGGAAGTTGTTATTGCTCTACACACTTGTTCAGCCACAATGATACTTGTAATTAAATGTTGCTATTTCATTTTCTTCCGATTAATTGTATCTTGCACCATAATCACATACCGTCTTTTAGTGATTCCTTCCTAGAATGTGTCAAAACTGATGTATTGGGCTTTGTTACTCTGCTCATTTAATACAATACAATACAATACATTTAATATATTGATGAGAAGTTACAGAGTGGGAGTGATAATAAACTATGTAAGATATATATCATATTTTCAGATGAATCAACAATCTGATCACGTGAAAGAGAAAACACAAAAGTTGATATGTCTGGTAATATTTGTAGGGTAAGGTATTTACAAAATGGAGTTAGTCATGAAAGTCAAACTCTATTATGTAAGCTATTATGTAAGAAGTTATATATCTGTTTGTTTATAAAATTGTCTCAGCAGGAAGTGAAAGTATGATTTACTTTTGTCGAAATTGCTAAGTGTTTCTACATATAAGCACCTGGAGACGGTTTATCCACAGGAAAATGGGAAGATCTGTAAGTGACAACAAAATGCTAGTGTTTGGCTTATTTGTTTTGATTTTAAACTTTTTGAGTTACATAGATTTCCCCCTCTCCAAACCCTTCCATATACTCTCCACTGCCCGCATAATGCCTAAATATTTATCCTCATACCTCCAACTAAGTATAATTCTCTCACCTGTCATCAAGGAGACCATCACAGAAAACTACAACCAATCAAATTGTAGAGTTCTGGAGTCTCTTCCCAACTGATATATCTACAACACTACTGCTGCCCCTTAGGACCTAGACATCACTATGCAAGAGGCATGGCTCCACCTGGCTACTTACAGTACACTGCAAAAAAGAGGGGAATTAGAGATGAAAACTGTTTAGCAACAAAGAAGCAGAAACTGAAAACTTGCAAGTTTGGACTCTATTCACAGTATAAAACAATGCAAACAAAACAAAACAAAAAAAAGCCAAGAAAAGAAAAAAAAATTAAAAAAGGACAAAATACAAGCTCATGGGGATGTTGCTTGTTTTGAAGGGAACATAAAGGATAAGGCTGAACAACTAATTGATAAGGAAATGCTGGTTGTGAGTCACGGGCTTCCAAAGGCAGAGGCGATTATGCCGGCAGAGACAATTTGTTGGAGGTAAAGGGAACAGACAATGGGCTAGATGGAAGGGAAGGTGACAGACAACTGAACATCTTCTGTTCCGTCTTTATGATCAAAGAGAACTGGTTGGACTCTGCTGCTTTGAACTTGGGACCCCTTCTGATTTTCTTTTTCGTCTCTTCTTGGGTGGGACAGTCTAACTTATGTCTCTGCCCTTCATCATAGCTTGAAAGCATGTGATTTGTCCAGCTCTCTAGGTTCCCAGGTGCATGGGAATTCTGCCCTGGGAGGAAACATGTCCTGGGTCCCATCCACAATGGATCTGGATGGTATTCAGATGAGTCTTGGTACTCTAGAGATGTTGCCAGGGGGAGAAAATGTTATTGCTAGTGGAATTTATTGAGTGTACGCTCCATGTGAGGAGGACGTGGGTTTCGGAGAACCCAGAGAGAAAGGCCATGGTCTGAGTGTGTTCCTTATACACAGTCTTATGTTGGAGTGCTAACCCTCAACGAGATGGTATTTAAAGACAGGAACTGTGGCACAGTTTGAGACAGAATGTGTCCTAAGGGCAGAGCCTGACATTTTAAGATTAAATGACCTTTCTCTCTCCCCTTTGCCTTCTTGTGCTCTCTGCATCTTTACTCCCCCCCCCCCAATCCCTCCACCCCTTCCTTTCTCTGTGTTGTAAGGACACCAGAGCCCTGCGTTTCTCACTCTCTGACTTGGACTTCCAGTCTCTATGAGCTGTAAGAAAATAAATACTCTATGCTACCAGGTTCACAGTACACTATTTTGGTAGGCTGGGCTAACTACGATAAAACTCTGGGGGATATCTGAATTCTGTATTAATTTGTAGTAATTGCTTAAAATATAATTTTTACTATTTTTCTCTGAACCTTTTTCTAGGGAAGAGTTTCTCGCTTGAGAAATATTTTCACTGACAAGACCACTACTCAGCTTGCTAGGGAACTCATACCCAGCAGCCATGTCAGACATGGGACCAACAAGACAGGGCACAGGTTGTCTGGTGCCAACAACTCTCACGTTGATGGAGAGAGGTGTTTGAATTAGAGCCCTGTCCAGTGACTGCAGAATGATTTATTTTAAACACACACAGAGATTTACCCAAGAGAGTGAGGCCTATTGATTTCCTTTTATCAGGAGTTTTTGATATTCATATTATTAACTATCTGTAGAATTAATATTAACTGACAGATTCGGCACCACATAGAGAACACTGAAATAATCTGTGCAGAGATCTCAAGGGGTATTGTTAACACCAGACAGCATAGGTGTTTTCTGATTTCAAATAAACTGCTTGGTTCTTAGCAAATAATGCATTCTTGCATTCTGAAACAGAACCTGAAGGGGCTGGGGAGGTGGCTTAGTGATTAAGAGCCTGGTTACTTGCAATGGACCTGGGTTTAGATTCCAACACCCACATCAAGGTGGCTCACAGGCACATGTAACTCCAATTTCGAAGGATCCAATGCCCTTTCCTGGCCTCTGTAGGCACTGCACACACGTGGGGTACATAGCACACACTTGGGCACACATACATAGACATACAGAAGCAGATCTTGAAAACATTGTTTTTCTAGAATAATACGAAACGAGAACATGTGGTTCAACTGTACCCGGCCTCTTAGCAGCTCGTAAGCTGTCACCCCCAGGGACCACCAGTCAACAGCAAAGGAATAGCCTGTTTCCTTCCTGGAGCTGAACATCTCAGGAGCTGCAAAACATGGAAAAGGTTAGTTTCGCTCCCTGAGATGCCAATCAATCTATTTCCCCAACACATTCCTCAAAAGAAGAATCAGCAGCCTGGAAGGTGTAAACACTCCCACAGTTGTTTATTATTCAGTGGTGGATTGCTCGTAGCAGGCAGCACTTTCTAATTTCTTAGCTCGCCCAGCAGTCCCGTTCATCAGCTAACACAAACAAACATGCGCAAACCTTCGTGGACAAACTCTTTTCTTCTTTAGAACCTTTACACTGTGGGTCCTATTTGTCCTCAGATGAGCCACTAACTCTGAGACGAAGAAAGCTGAGGGTGCACACTGTCTTCATCTGCAAAGTCTACACTAAAGGAGCTGAATGCATTTGGCAATCTCAAACAATGCTTAGAGTTGGAGGAGACATGCATTGACTTGGGGACACCTGGCAGCATCAAGGGGGTGAATGCAGCTTCCTACTATGCGTGAGATCGGGGGTGGGGAGGGAGGAGAGAGGGCACTCAAGGAAGCATAACACTTTGAAATAATCATGGGACATTTATAATTATAGTCTCTGAATTGACTCTACTTGAGGGCAGAGTCAACATCAATTGAACCTTTAGAGATGACCCCTCAGGCTTTCTTCAAGTACTTTGTTATACATTTCTAAGAATATACTTGCATCCAAAAGGTTAGGACAGGGGACATGAAGGACAGAGCAAGGACAGCTATGGGGCTGTTGCTCACCAGGTTACACACAGTGTCTAGTCAAGCACCTAGCACTCAAAGTCAGTAGATAGAAACTTATCACACAGATGAGTGAACACGGAAGCCAACAGACTTGTGATCTTTATTTCTGTGCCTGTGTTGGATTCAAAGGCTGCCCCTACTACTTCCAGTGCCCATGAGCAAATCAGTGGGCACAGCATAATTCCTGCCCCAGCAAGGTCAGAATACTAAAAATAATTCTTTATCAGTTTAGAAATTAAATGAGTTCATGCCTGTCCAAAGGTCAACATAGTGTCTGGCATTTGCAAAAAATCAAAACAAAGAATCAGAAGCAAATGACCATTACTTAGTTCAAAGCTACACAGAGTTGATGCCACACCTCCTGCAGTAAGGTACTGACTGGGCAAAGGAAATCCTGAGGACATGGCCTGTTAATACAAGCCTGTTTACCTGTGCACTTGAATTCTAGCTAGATTTTTGTGGACAGCTTCCCATTCCAAGGGTAGCATATCGACAACCTGATGCTCAGGACTGACTCTAAGGGCTCTGTGCTGGAGGACTAAGTGGGTCTCATGCCCGGGTGAATTCATGTTTCATGCATCAGTGTCCTTTCTTCCAGTTCCAAGTCCCAGTGCAACTGGAGAGACAATGGCCCTGACCCCGCAGTGTTCCTATTCCTGGGTAGAATGGATTATAGGTTTGTGTTCCTTCTTCAGTATCATACCGCAAATCATCTCTCAGGAGACAGATGTCAAACACTGCACTTAAGAGGACATCCGGGCATTCAGAAGCATGGCAGAGACTGTGTTGTTAGGAAACACCAAACAAAGTAAATATTACACTACCAAAGTCCTGGACTCTCTCATATCAAACCATCCTCGGAGGAGGCATGACTGTTCTTTTTTATATTCTCCAGTCCGAGCACATGTCTGCCTTTCGTCTGCTATTTGCTCTGCTTCCAAACATGAAGGCATTTGTATATGCTCTCCTTCACTAAACCAGCATTCATGTTGTGCTAAGCCCCGAGGTAGTGTGATGGACACTTAAGAAGAGAAACCACGACAACACACGAAAGTGCTGGGGCATTTTAGGCCTTCAAGCAGGCAGGTGGCGAAGGGAGATGCTGAGGGCCTTTCTCTGATTCCTTGCTCTGATTTCCTGACTCCCCTTGCTCCTGAGAGGAGCCAAACAGAACTGGGAAAGCATCGCTTTCCCTCCGAATAGACAAGAGGTCTTTTGTTTGGAACTTTTTTCCTTTTTAAAGAGTTTTTCAATATACACATTCAGAAAGCATCTGAAACATAAAAGAAACAAACGACTATTTAGAGGCCAGTGCCCCTGTAACCATCGTCCCCATCAAGAAGCACAGTCTTGCTCCCACCACTATAACTAACCTTCCCACTCTGCCTAGAACTCACCACCCTGAGTTTTCATTGAATAATGTTGATTTTTATAATGATATATGAATTTCTAAATAACAGATTAATTTTGTCTATATGATATATATTTCCCTGGGGCTATGAATTAATGAAATGAGGGACTGCAAAACCATTTACTTAATTTGTTTCAAGCAATTACAATAAAGCCAACAAAGTAAAAGAGAGAGAAAAAGTGATGGAACACATCCTACCAAGTCATTTGCATGGCACCTTTTCAGCCCAAAAATATTTGTTTGTGATTTATCCAAATTGCTAGGCAATTTAGTTTGTTGAATTTAGCACTACATGGATACATGGTGATTTACATACCTGCCCTATTGTGGATAGCTGTTGGAGTTATTTTCCATTTGGGAGTATTGCAAACAATGTTGCCTGGACTACTCCTGTGCTGCTGTAATCCTGTATCACTAGTGGTGTTGTTAGGAGCAGATGTGCTGGAGATAGGGCTATGAATTTCACACTCCTATACCCACCAAAGGGCTGTGCTGCTCACACTGAGACCAGCAGCCAACGCCCCTTTTGCTCAACACTCTTTTCCACACTTGGGGTTATTACTGACTTGTTGCACGTGCCATTTTATCTCATTGCAATTTTAAATGAATTTCCATTAATTGCTAAAAGGCTTGTTACAATTCATATGCTTAATTGGGTATTTGATGATGGTCAGATTTAGAGTTTAAAGCCTAGGCATTAGGTTTTTGTCAGAAAGGGTCCCCCCCAAATAATTCTATAATATAATAAAAAAATTCAGATATGACCTCAAAAAGTGTGCAAATGATGCGCTTTGGAAAAAGAACAGAAAAACACTTTATATCCCGTATATTATAAAGCTATGGCAATTAATACTGAAAACCCCAGAGTACAGATATTAGTATTTGAAGTTATTTAGATGATGAGGAATGATTTTCAAATAAGCATTGGAGGGTTGTGATTTTACCCAGAATTTCCAAATAATTAATAACCTAACAAAAATGACATAAGACTCTTATTAGATATACGTCCAGTGAAAGTAGTGTAGAATTGGTATTAAGTAAAAATGAATAAAATAATAAAGTACTAAGTAGACAAATCTAAGATCTAGAATAAGAAGATTTAGCTAAGAATTGCATCCAGGACAGAAACCCTAAAGCAGGTCCACATGCAAACCTGAGAGACTGAACACGTGCTTCACATGAGCCAGGCCCTAGGCCTGAGTCCCAACCCTCCACACAAATGTGAGTAGTTAGAGCATATTAACAAGGAGCTCATTGCGCATGCGTGCAATCCCGGCAGTCAGGAGACAAAGCAAGGAGACTACTGCTTGTTTAAAGTCTGAGCTACATTGAAAGTTCCGGACCAGCCAGAGCAACACGCCAAGACTCGGCCCCAAAAATTGAATCGCACAACCAACAAATTAAGGAGACAAAGAACTCGTGCCCACCACAAATACCGCACACTGGGAGGTAGGAATCATGTCCCCAATACACACAGGCAGGGATTATTTACGTAATCACTAAGAAGCACAAAGTAGGGAAGGAAAACAGGATCAATAAAAAACTGAGCAAAGTCTATGGACAGGCAATATATAGAGTCACAGAGATGGGTTCCAACATCACAATGAGGTCTGCTTCTCCTGGTTATTTGGGGAGGTTGGGGTCTTGATAACTGGACACAGGTGAGGATGCAGGGAAGTATGTGTGTTACGCTCTTCCAGCATGAGTAGAAACCAGTATTAGCCTTCAGGGAGAGACATTGGCATGTGTGCTCTGTAAGCAGGAATTCTTTCCTGCAGTGGTAATTTTAGCTAATAGGTAAAACTTGTATGTTCATTGTGTGCAGTACATTTAAAAATATAGTGTAAATGAATCAATTGAAGCAACTATAAATTACAACACGCATTTGCCTTTGTGTGTGTGTGTGTGTGTGTGTCTGTGTGTACAGGTATGGGCACATTCCATTCCATGATGTGAATGTCATGGTCAGAGGACAGCTTGTAGGAGTTACTTCTTTCTTTCAACTCTGTGGGTTCCAAGGGTCTGACTCAGGTCATCAGCTTGGCAGTGGGCCACTTTCCCTGATGTGCCATCTTGATGGCCCTTACTCTTGTTTATATTGATAAAAACCCAAAGTTACGCTCGATGATACTCAAGGGTAGAAGACATTATTTTATGACAATATTCATGACATAGAAATAATCAAGTTGATGGAAATGATTCTACTACCAAGAACCAAGATCTCTATGACAAAAGGACAGTTCACAGTGAGAAGCAACCAAGTATTCAACAGCAGAGGAAACTACACACACCACAGCGGGGCCCTCTCGTCTGCAGCACATGGTGCAGAATGTGGGCTTTATGTTCTGACACAGGAAAATGAGCAGAGTTCGCTGTCGGACAAGGCTCAGGCTAAGTGGGCAGGGGGAAGAGGGTACCGTTTCCAGGAGAGGTGTGTAGACTGCTTGGACCCAGGGCTATCAGACAGCTTAGAGCAGTGCTTCTCGACTTTCCCAGTGCTGTAACCCTGTGGTGATATTTCATTTGTGCTCTAACATGCAAAACTTGCCTGAGGATCAGAGTGTGGAGCTGGCCACTAGTCAGCCATAGAGGCCAGACAGCAGGAGCACACATCTTTAATCCCAGCACTGGGGAGGCAGAGGCAGAGGGATCTCTACACGTTCAAGACCACTGTGGGCTACACTAGATTGATTTAGTCTCAAAGAGAAAGAAGGCCAGGGATGGTGGTGGCTCACACCTTTAATCCCAGTACTTGGGAGTCACACGCCTTTAATCCTAATACTAGGGAGGTAAAGACAGGAAGGGATATGGCTGGGTGGAGAGAGGAATATATGGCAGGAAGACACAGGAGCTTAAGGCATTCAGGATTATCTCTACAAGTCCTTGTAGAGATAGAGAAATCCCCATTCAGTCTGAGGACTTCTGAAGACAGGATCTTGCCCCCTCTGTTTCTCTGATCTTTCAGCATTTACTCTGATATCTGACTCTGAGTTTTTATTATTAAGACCAATTAGAATTCACACTATACAACCCTCTAATACAATTTCTCATGTTGCGGTGACCTCCCCCCCACATAAGATTATTCTAATTGCTACTTCCTGTCATTTTGCTACTGTTATGAATCATAATGTAAATATCTGATATGCAGAATGTCTGATAAATGACTCCCATCGAAGGGTCATTAGATCCCTCTCCCTAAAGAGGTTGCAACCCACAGGCTGAAAACCATTCACTAAGACCATGCTCCTAATCCTTCCTTGGACCTGTGTCCTGACTGTTCAGATTGCTCACCTCTAAAGTGGAAGCAGCCACAGTTATTGCCTTACAGAACTGTTTTTAGAGCAAGCGATCTAAAGCATGTTCTCAGAATGTACCCAGCGTGCTAGCAAATGTCAGTCATTACACCATTATCACTGCCATCTCCCCGAATGTTCCAGGCTCGATGCTTCTAGATTTGGATTTCATTTCATGCTCTGTCAATCACTTGTTCGGGGATATGATCATGCCATTTCCTCTCTGGGTTGGACTTCCTAATGTATGAATAAAAATCATAGTAAGATCTGTCTCATGGAGTTGTTTTAATGATATAATGAATATTAAAGACTTAAAGCACTTGAGACATTATGGATGCTCACGACATGACAGCAATTGTTGCTACCTTTACATTATCAAATGGATATGTACATCAAAGAAATTTGGTCTAATCCACCTTCTAAAAGTGAAAAGGTAAATGTGTTTGTACACTGATGTGGGAGTGTCATATATCAATCTGTTGATTTCATTGGTTAAGCAATAAAGAAACTGCTTGGCCCTCATAGGTTAAAACATAAGTGGGAGGAGTAAACAGAACAGCATGCTGGGAGGAAGAGGAAGTGAGCTCAGACTCGACAGCTCTGCGCTCTGGAGCAGAGACACCATGCAGCTTTCTCCAGGGCAGACATGCAGCCAGCCACCAGGTCAGACATGCTGAATCTTTCCCGGTAAGACCGGTGCTACAGTTTATTAGAGATGGGTTGATCGGGATATCAGAATTAGCCAGTAAGGGCTAAAGCTAATGGGCCAAGCAGTGCTTAAAAGAATACAATTTGTGTGTTGTTATTTCGGGGCATAAGCTAGCCAGGCGGCTGGGGTGCTGGGGACGCAGCCCCAGCCACTCATATTACAACAGTACACAGAAAAAAAACACTCAAAAGGAATCAAGAATTACTTTCTTCTTCACTTGTCAGCATTCTGCACTTTTTTCTTAGTGGACTTTCATGTTCTCTCACACACACACGTGCAGGGGCACGCTTGTTCACGCACGCGCGCGCATGCGCGCGCACACACACACACACACACACACACCTCTTCTGTATTAAGGAGAAAGCTTTAACTGGTGAACTTCTAAGTGATCTGGATTATTCTCAGTTCTAAGATGCAGAAGAAGGAGGGGCTAGAGCAGTGAGCTGAAACAGGAGGGCAGAAGGTAAGAGCTTATGAAGGACACGCCCCTTATGAAGGACACGCCCCTCATCTCGTTGTTTCAGCCTGGATTCTGTCTTCTCAGGTCTTCCTCTTTCCTTCCTTTATTCCTTCTTTCCTTCCTTCCTTCCTTCTTTCCTTCCTTCCTTTCTTCTTACTTCCTTCCTTTTTTCCTACCTTCCTTTCTCTCTAGTTAATTGCTAGCATTCTACACCAACACTATAAAGTATGTCCTAGTAAATTACCAGTAGATAGAGTTTACTAAATTATATGAATATAACTTTTAAAAGAAAAAGTAGGCTTCTATTCAGAATTCTTCATGAAAAGAGATATTTTTAAAAGAGACAAAAGTAGATGTAGGTAAAGCCATAGGCTATGTCGTTCACACATTCTTTTGGAATACAATGGGAAACATTCCCAACATGATGGACAAACAGAACTAGTTCAGCTCTTGAAGGGCCGTGAGTGGAAAAGACTCAGCACACACTTCACCCCTTGTGCCTCTCAATATCTGAAGCCAGACAAAGCTTGACGTAAGTCTAAGATTTTCATCCCAACATGACTAATTGTTACCCCGAATATCACATCCAATTGCTGAGTGTCAGACTGTCTTTGCTTAACCACGATAAGTATAGCCAGCATCATAGGGCACTTTGGGAAACATGAATGACTAAATGGATGTAAAGTATCGGACACATTGTCTGGTCCACAGGAAGAGTTGGATAAATCAACACTAGCAATTGCCCGCTGGAAACATGAAAGCTGACAGTGCCTGGCCTCATGTCTGGATTCCAATTTCCTAGTTCTATTCCATGAAGATGCCAGAAATGACAACTGTGAAAAAAATTAAATTATACAGATATTATACTTAAAAGGACTGGGGAGAGGAAAGTTGTGTTCCCAGTACTCTGTCACCATGGAAACCATCCCTAGAAACCCCAGATGCACACTTTATGATTTGGCGCCAAGAAAATAGCCTATAATATGGAAACCCAGGGAATAAACTGGACAGACCAGCAGGCTTGGATAGTTCCTTTTGTAACTAGAGTGCCGTGGGTTTTAGGCAGAAAAATGGGCTGAATTGTGTGTCCGTTATTTTAGCAGTGACAAAAAAAAAATTATTCCCCCACTGGCCATTGAAAGCCATGAAATCTGCAGTTGTTCAAATGTTACATAAAATAGGGCTTCCTTTTTCTTTAGAGAGAAGATCTTGTGATGGCCTTTCATGTAAGAGGGATCCCCATGCCCTCATCATGTGGAGAAAAGAGAATGAAAAACTAATAAGAAAAAATTGAAAGTGGCATTGTTCATTTCCTTGATTTTTTTTCCAAGTTCAGACATTTTCCTATGACATTCTCTGGCCGTATCTAGCTGGTGACATTCACTCTGCCCCTTACTGAATCCCTTCAGCATCAACAGCTTTAAGATCCTAACTAATTAAGAGAGCTGGCCTAGAGGAGAGTGGGTTTCCTTCTCCTGTGTCTGCCAGTAACCTTGCATTGTTTAATGCCATGGATATCCACCCCATGGATAGCTTATCGATCATCAAGACGTAATAAATTTTAATACTTTTGCTTATTATAAGGCTTCAAACATTTTAAAATCCAGTGTGGTGAATTCTGACAGGAGTCTCTCAGAGTTTACTCACCCACCTCATCAGGCTGGATTTCCCCACCTCAGGGTAGGGATAGAGGACTGGGCTGCCTCTTACACATCCCCATCTCTTGTTTCCTAGCAAGCACTGCTTGTGTTTGAACATGTAAAAGGGACCATGACATCCTACTGCACCAATGATGAGTCCGCCACAGAGCTGGTAGAGTTTGTCAGTTTAGCTTGCACAGCAGTGATCCAATGACTTTCTAAGTCTGCTGATGACAGAGGATCTACCCTGGAGCAGTTAGCCTGTGCTGCAACTGTTGGCATCTCCAGTGAGCCATGCAGTTGTGAGTCTCCTTTGTAAGCTGTAACCCAGCATTGAGGTTACCCCTGTGAAGCTGGACCACGAGTTTCACCTATCCCCTCCCCACCAAAAACAGTCAAGTTCTGTCTTCTACTGCTAACACTTGTCTCTACAGTCAACAAACCCTCATGAACAATGAGGGTCTGTGAACTCAGGAAACAGCAAGTTCAGCAGACAGACAGATACCTAACCCCAATCTGATTGCTAAGATCCTATTATTATAATCAAATCAAGAATTAACAGATGATGAGTGATGTGAAATTCCCCTCTGTATACTGTGATATGTTTTATTATTATTTGGCCTATGGTAGGACCAAATATAGCCAGGCTAGAAGAGAAATAGAAAGAGAGTAGGTGAAATCGAAAGGAGACGCCATGTAGCTGCTGGAGGAGAAGAACGCCAGAACCTTGCCAGTAAGCCACAACCTCATGGCAATACACCTATGAATAGAAATGGGTTAATTTAAGATATAAGACCTAGCTAGTAATATGCCTGAGCCATTGGCTAAACAGTGTTGTAATTAATATGGTTTTTATGTGTTTATTTGGGTTTGGGAGGCCGGGAAATGAACCTGCAGTCTCCTTTTACAGATGAGAATCAACTCAAGTCTTTAGGAGTGATATGGAAAAGGCATGAATTTCACTACTGTGAGAATAACATGTCTGCTGATAAACAGAAAATCTCTAGATTTTCCAGAGCAGATAGGGGTGCAGCAAGTTCTACGAAAACAGTATTTCTCTGCAGAGGAAAGCACTGACAATTGAAGATGGAATTTGTAGCTGATTTGTTGCTACAATTAAATGTAGATTTTATGGGCTATTTGACTCCTAGCCCTGCATTGTTAAATTCTTAATTGTCAAGACAAAAATCAGTTGCATATATCACTGTAAATGTAGGCATGCACATAATGGAACCATTCTTAGGCATAAATTATTTTAAGAAAAACTTAACTCATGAGATTGCTGTGAAAACAAAATTGAAGCTAATCCTAGAACTGTGGAAGTACCTTGAAAACTTTACCACATTGTGCATGCATACAATATTATTTATACAGCACTAAAATTACTCTTGCTATATGTTATGACTCGACTTATTTCTGGTTCCTTTGTGTGATTTGTATCTCTCCTACTGGCATGAGGTACCTATTGTACGTATTGCTTTTAAATGGGTCACTATCATGTTAAAATCCTTTCACAGACATAGGTAATTAGCCACTGACTAAATTCATACTTTTGTTCAGAAATCGATAGACAACTGATTAGGTCATAAAATAGAATTTGTAGAATGTGATCGATGTCCCCGTTGAATCAAAATCCAGCCATGTAACTTGCTAACGCAGATGGCTCTGCCTTACTTCAGACCCATACATTGGTAGTCCCCTAGCTAAAGCCAACCAGAAAGGAATTTGTCTGCTCCAAGTGCAAGTCCTTAAGAATATGACCTTCAGCAAATGGTATCTAGAAGAATCGGAAACACCAGATCTGTTCTTACAAATGAAAACCACTTGTGAAGCTGCTCATACCCACCCATGTAAGGCTTGGTGCCAGCTACGGTGGTGATCCGAGTCTCCTTGGGCAGCAGAGCAGCAATGTTGAAGTCTGTGATGTGCACATGCCCTGTGGGGAGAGGAAGACCAGGAGAATGTTAAACCCCTTCAACCTAGACGAACAGTCCCTCATTTAATAAGTGGGAAGATCCGGATGCTTAGCCTGTTAGTTCTGGCATGCTAGCTGCAATGAGTGCAGGCTATAAAAGTTCGCTTATTCTATCCTCAAGGCCAATGATGCTTTAAACCACCGCAGCAGCCGGAACATGATACACAGCCATTAGTATCTGACTATAAACGTGTAGTTCAACCTCAGACTGTTTGAGCTTTGGTAGGTGAGTTCATGCTCCAGAAACTCTTCTGGGCATTGTCTGCTGGCAGCAGTTTAGATTGCTTATCCTGTATATACCATATAGGCGACAGCCAGGGCCTCTGAAAGCATCACAATCCCCACAATCTCTTATGGGATCATTTAAAAAGTACAAGTAAAATTACTATTTCCTAGCACAGATATGGATACACATTTTGTTGTTGCTGTTCTCCTTGTTTTTCTAAGACCCCATTTGTATGGGGGAGGCAGTGAACTCTTAACAGTAAATTTTATCAAAGAACAACAGGCAAAATTCAGAATTTTACTTAAAGAAATTGGGGGGGGGGCAGGAGACATAGTCTGTGTCCAGATCTCTGTCCCTAACAGACCTGTTCTTTTCCTACATTGAACCTAAATTTCCCCACGTAAAAATATAGTGGTAGATTACATGATGGATTGGGACCCTTTGATTTGTGAAACACAGCAATAAACAGGTCTCTTTGGGCTGTAACACACAGCAATAAAATGTGTGTGGAGCACTTAAGTTTGGTAGGAAATATACCCTACATAATGTTCCAGGGTTCTGGCATTTACAGCTAGAAGGAAGAAATGGGCAGGGCAGTAAACTCAAGCCAAACTTGTATGTTAGCTGTTGGCACAACAGTTATCTGCCTTCCTAGGAGCTGGAAGTGTTGGCATTCCCATTTACATGTGCCTGCTGCTTTGATGGAGATGGGATTACAGAGGAAATACCAAGTCATTCTCCTTCCAGGATCCTCAGTTCAAACTCCCCACATCAGACTCCACAGTCTGCTTCTGGCCACATCCTAAGGAATGGACCATCACTAAGGAAGACCCTCACTCTCTCCATCAACATGGTTCTGTTTCGTGCAGAAAGTACTTGCTTTTCATTTGCGTGGCATTTTCATAAGATAGAAGCAGCAGCATTCATCCAAATGGAAGTGAGTTTTCTTAACCAAAACACATCAATGAATGAGGTCAATAGCTCTCTACCATAGTTCTGGCTCTTGGTTTCTTTTTACTTCTATTTAATCCATAGTTCGTGCTCCAGATATTAGACAGCTTTGGAAATTGATACAAATTAGGTAGGCCCGAAATCTCCCAATTACGAGCCTGTTCTTTAGAACAGGGATGCGTGACTTTAAGTCTAGTCCCCACCACTAACCAGCTATGTCACCTGGAAAGTCACCTGGGCTCTCTAACTGCTGTCTTCTTACTAGGTAAGGTTATGGGAAATGAAAGACAGCAGGGACTATGGGAGACCCAGCCCCACACCCGTCAGGGCACCAGAATTGTTGTCAATCATCAGAAGCTAAGGCACAGATTTGCAAAGCACATGGGCCTGTGTCTCACTTCCCTCCAACTGCAGCTAGACTGACAGGAAAATCTGACATCTGCATTGAAAACGAGAAACTCCAGAAAACGGTCATGAGCAGTCAGGCATGAAACCCTTCCCTAAAAGTTGAGGTTTTCTATAATCAGTACAAGGTTGCCTACACGTATGTTGAAGTAGAGTGTAAAGAATGTTTTGGATACACCCAATTCCTGAAGCCCGTTTTCTGGACCAGAAGCGTGAGTGTTACTCAGGAACTTGTAGGAATTGCAAAATTCTTAGTGTTTCTGAATCAGAAACATCAAGGTCCATGTCCCAACATTTAAACAAGCCCTTCAGTGACTCTGAAGTCACAGAGAGTTTGATATCATTGTTATGAAAGAAGACCTGGCTCAGTGGAATACTGAGACTGTTTCACAAGACTACAAAGTAAGAATGGGGGATACTGGCCAAAGAAGGCAAACCCAGGCAGCACTGACTGTCTCTCTGATCAGTTTGACTGAATGAATGATAAATATCTATTAACATCTGCATATGATTCCTTCACTTTTTACAATGCTGTCTCAGCCTGTCCCAGGGAAGTGCTCCCTGTAGCATAGGTGAGTGGTTTATAGCTAAGTTCATAGGATCCAGAAATGGCGGAATTGAGGTTAAGATCTAGAGACTGGTTTAGGATCTAGACATTGTTCTTGTGACACTTTGCTTCAGATTCCAAATCTCCCACCATGCTGTGTGTTCTGTCGCAAAACCAAAGGACTAAGCAACTTGGAACACGTAGTTTTTGATGCACTCAGACATCTTCCTCTGCCAGGATGCAGGGAAAATACTTTGAGGACTCATGGAAGCTCCAGCGGCGTTATAACAACTCTCAGCACCATGGCAATGCTACGCGGGTGCTTCCATGCTGAGCTTACCCTGTCAGGCTCTCTCCTGTGATGTGGGGGTGACTTCCAAGGCTGACTTGGGGGTGGGGATTCTCTGTGATGCAGATGGGAGGAATCAGGACTTTTCTTAAGAACGGGGCAATTTTATACTTTCTTCCATAACCCAGGGCTTCAAGCAACTCCTGGAATAAAATTCTCAACCTTGGGACTATAGAGCTACTAGATGCATTATCTTTGCTCTGACCCTGACTTCGCCATTGTAGGATGCTGAGTGTAAAGTTCTCCCGTACAAGACTAAGGGCTTCCTGATCTAGATTCCTGGGGAAGAGTTTCCACCTTGGATAGCAAATAACCTCAACTCATCTCACAGGGCTGTTGAGTTCAGCTTCCGCTGTCGTCATTGTCTATGCTCTTCCTCACTGTGACTGCGCTCAGACCGGGGCCCCTTTCATCAGCACCTCTCTCTAGGGTACCATATCCCATCAGCTGGCAATAGCCACAACTGCTAAAATTTTGCAAGTGTTTACAGTATGTGCAAGGGATGCCCGTTTCCTGTAATATCAGCTATTGCCAGCTGTAGCTAAGCCATCATTACCTGGGGGCCATATGTATTATATTACATTTTCAATAGGATGCTTCATTGATTTTTTTTTTCAGCATGTGTTGGGATTCTTCATGGAAGAAGCTGATAAGATAGAGATCTCTGTTCTTTCTCATTCTCAAGAGGAACTTTTACCTCCCTCTCTCGTGACTACAGATATTAAAAGCTAAATTACGTATAATGTTATAATTGCCAAAGTCTTTGAGATGCCAGGCAGGCCTTATTGTTCCTCTGGATGCAGCATTTGTTTTCTGACTAACTTAAGAAAACCACAAATTTTTTAGACCCTGTGAAAGTGATAAAATTGGATTGGCCACTTCAACTGGCAGGATGTGAAAATACATTTTAGGACAGTTTGCTATGATTCATCTAAGACCTGATGCCATATTGGCTCTGAATTAGTATAAGTGAGATATCTGGGGAGAGCAGAAACTTGAGTGCTCAAAATGAAAGCCATTTTTTTTTTACATCAAATGCTGAGTCATGAGAGATCTTCGTTCATATTGTGGAAAGAGTCTCCATCTTATATGATCTCACATAAATGCCGCTACACGCTGGGGAATATGAACAATATGAATCCTTAGAATAAAACAAAGCTTAATTCTGTTACTGCACACAGGTGAATGAAGACAGAAGTCACAGGATGGATACAATACTCATTTGGGAGGCTGGGCATAGCAGGAGGCATGTAAGAGAAATCACACAGCTGCCCTTCACAGTTGCTAACGTCTCCATGCCAGGGGTGAAATACTGAAAATGAGGTGGCAGAGACCAGTGAGCCTTCAGCTCCCAGAGGAACGTGGGAAAGCAGAGCAGCTGCTGCTCCAAAGGGCAAGCATTGGTTTATGGTTTGGCTGGTTCTCATAAGAACAACATTAGAAGCTTGGGGAGACAGGCGAGGGAATGTAGTTACTTAAAAGCAACTAATTTTAGTTCCAGAATAGTGTTGAAGTCCTAGATTTTTTTTTTTTGTAATCTAAGTGAAAATGACATCAAACAATTATCTTCTCTAGAAAGGGAGCCCTGGGATATGATTTCCAGATCAGATCCCAGACTTTTCACTTTGTCTGCTTCTATCTCACTCACGGAGTCTTCCTTTATTAATAGCAACAATTCCGAAGGTGAGTTCGGAATGGGAATACAATATGGTGCCTGTGGCTGTTGTTTTTGTTCCTTGTTTAAATCAATGTCTGGAGAGTGAAATGGGCATGAGAGGTTTCCCATCACCTGAGACACTACCTGTCCCTCAGGAAGGCTGGGAAGACTGCTCCCACATCCCAAGCCACAAAGCTTTAAACAGAATGAAAATGCCAAGAACAGTGACCTCAGACAGCTGTGTAAATCAAGGAAGACAAGATAGACCATTACAAGCAGAGTTACTTGAAGATTAAGCTTGAATGACCTTGTTTAAGCTCAGGATTCAACAAGAAAAAGGATCTTTAGTACCATCCCATCTGGAAAGGCACAGTAATTCTCAGGGAAGACTAGTAATCACCTGACTTTCATAGACTCTATCGATAGATAGATCTATATACATACTGCTCTACACAAAGCCACACAGAACATCAACATAGTCTTTGTCCAGCTGTGAAAGCCTCTACAGTATCATGGAAGTCATACTCCCCTTTGGTTTTAAGCAGTTTCTGTTTGCTTGTTTTTATGGTCGACATTGTACCATATGTTGTCACTGTTGTGTCAATGTTTATCATGATCCCAAGATGTAAGTGTCCTTGTTGTCTGAGAAACAAAGGCACAGAAACATTTGGGCAACTTGACCAAATTCTGAGAGCTAGTGAGTAGTGAACTGGGTTTTAAAGCAACCTAGCTCTGTCACTCGTACTATAAACAACACTAAAATTAGTCTTTCACAAGAGTAGGTTCTCTATGGGGCTACACTTCAAAATTAATTGATTTACTCATTTCCTTCCTAATATATAATCATCAAATTTCCAAGAAAAATTAATGAGAAAAGGAGGAAGACAATGAAGAGGAAGTAAAATGAAGAACGATGGGTGCACATGTTCTAAAAGCATGATCAAGCATCTTCTAAGAACCGAGATTGAAACTGGAGTGAAAAATGTTCCCATCGGTAAGGTTTACATGTCTCCTCAGAGTCATACAACTGATGAGATGAGAGGTATTCTTGTCTAAGGGGAGCTGTTTGTCATAAAAGGTAAGGCGTAGACCAAAACCTTATTCTGCTTAACCAACTATATTTTCCAGAAAGCTTGGTGGTACGGAGTTGCTTTTTTCTAAATAACAAAAGCGTGGCTTGTGCAGGCTACCCTTCTCTCTAGGGATGAAGATTCAGAGTGTGTTTACAGCAGGCACGGAAGGCCCAGGCCTCCCATACAAGACTGGGAGAGCTGGTGTTTTCATGAAGGTCACCTTCATGCTGTCTCAGCATTTGCTCACATCTCTGAGATTCAGAAATATGTTCCAAAATGTCAAAAGCTGAAACGGTAAAGAAATAAGACATTGGAAGGAAGTGGGGGGAAAAATCCCTTCAGACAGCCCATAAATAAATAATAACTTTGCGCTTTGAGATTAGGGGCTATGCTTAAAGGTGTTTCTTAGCTCTCGGGGCCTAGGTGGGGCTGGGGAAATCAAGTTTAAATTCAAGTAGGTAAATAAATAATAAGAAATGGATGGGACTTGAAGTTTCAGTTCTAATTGCCAATCCTGCTTATCAAAGTTGAATAACTAAGGACCTTCACAGATTCAGGTTCGCTTTGTAGAAGATTTCCAATACGGAACCAGGGTGAAACTGCCACTGTGAAATCAAGCAAGGGCAGTGGAGTGACCTGGGACTCTACAAGGCTTGAGTCACGCACTTTCCTGTTAACACACCCAGTAATACAGGACACCTAACCTGAATCTATCTGCATGTACCTCCTGCTTTAAACAATGTGAGCTGCTCTTATAGCTTCTGTACGATGGTCAATACCCATCTCCATTTGAACGTGTTTTAAGATATAGTAAGGAATGAAGGAGAAAGAGAAATAAGCCATCGTACTGAATGGTTTTGTGTGCCCACTTGATGCAAGCTAGAGTCATCTGGGAGGAAGGAGCCTCAGTTGAGGAAATACTGCCTGCCATGAGACCCAGCTGTAAGGCATTTTCTCAGCTAGTGATCAGTGGGGGGAGGAAGGTCTAGCCCATTGTAAGTGGTGACATTTCTGGGCTGGTAGTCCTGGGTTCTGCCTCCAGGTCCCCGCCCTGTTTGAGTTACTGTCCTGACTTCCTTCAGTGGTGAACAGCAATGTGGAAGTGTGAGTTGAATAAACTCTTTCCTCCCTAAGTTGCTTTTGGTCAGGGTGTTTTCTATTTCAAACTGGTTTTGGACTGGTGTACATGAAGTTAACTGTGTCCTCTGAGTGAGCTTTGAGGTAAAATCTTCTATTTACTATCTTATACTTATGCAAATTTGGGCATGCATATGATTAAAATCAGATGCATTTTGGGAAAATACATAGTAAACAGGAGCTTTTATCACTCAGTCCTGTCAATCAAAACAGAAACTCTCTTCCTAGCAACCACCATTTTCTCTTGGACTGCATAAAGATGAAGCCTCTCCCAGCACTCAGGACAGAGGCAGGCAGATCTCTGTGAGTTCAAGACCAGCCTGGTCTACAAGAGCTAGTGTGTGGGACAGGCTCCACAGCTACAGAAAAACCCTGTCTCAAAAAACCAAAACAAACAAACAAACAAGCCTCAAACCATAACTGGGGCCCTAGGACATTCTAGCTGCTGCAGGCCACTGCTTATCTGCAGTGTATCCTCTGATGTCTTTAAAGGAAACTGCTTTGCCATTTCTGTACGCACTTCTTCAGTTATCTTAATGAGATGCCAAAAACCTGGAAACACTTATCACCGACAGTGCCCACCTGCCGCACTCTCCCATGTACACCAGGCAAGCTGTGTGCCCTACAGTATTCCCTGATGTAGTATCCGTGAATTCAGAAAGTCTTTTAAACTGTTGAGAAGGGGGCTGAGGAGCTGTCTCGGTGGCTAAGAACACTGGCTGCTCTTCCAGAGGAGCCGGGTTAGATTAGCAGCACTCACATGGTGGTTCACAGCAATCAGCTAGAGTTCCGGGGGATCCTATGCCTTCTTCTGGCCTCTGCTGTCAGTGCACACACATGGTGCACAGACATACATGCAGGAAAAACACTCACACACATAAAGTAAAAAATTTCAAACATGTTAAGAAAAAACATGCTTATATCATTCTGTTGGCAAAATACTGTATTTAGCCAGTGTGCATAGACTTTAGATCTCCACTGTCACCATCAGGACTACCGCCATCTTCCACTACCAGTTTTATATCTGGGCCCAATAATACCATTTTTAACTACTTTAGTTTTTTTTTAAATCATTTATTTTCTTTACTGAAAAAAATTGAACATAAGACTTGCTATCTCTTATGTGCAGATGGAATTTGCCCTCACGGGATGCAAACTATGAAAGGAGACACTAACAAAATCATCTCAGTTACTTGGTGGGTACTGTTACCTGGCAAGTGCTCAACATTCAGGGTATCTCTGTCCTTCACCGAAGGATATTAAGAAAAGCTACTACCAGAACAACCAGACAGTTTTCTAGAAGAGATATAGTACTGGAAGAAAATGAAGTAAAGAATGACCTTCTCATTCTATTACATCTCAATGTTATTTAAGAATCAATTATTGGATTTTTGCATGCCTATAAAATTTCCCTATCTTGTCTCTCCTACACACAGATGAAATTGATATATAATACATGTGTGTATATATACATACGAATGTCCAATGAATCAAGCTAAGGTGATCAATGTGTTGTGGATACCTGTCATATAGATGATTACAAGCAAATCATTTACTTACCATGTTCATCCAGTAAAATATTGTCAGGTTTCATATCCCTAGGGGAGGAAATAAGGAAAGGATAAAGTTGTTCATAATAAAACAGAGTCATATGGTGAAAGCAAAAATGCTCAATAGATCTTACTTAGGGTTAAAGCACCGTACTAGCATTTCATCCCATAATCACAGAATCTGAGACAGTTAACATTACCTGTGTTGATTAGGAACCTGCGCTTGTCTCATTCACCAAGAGTCTTAATTGCTATAGCATGAAAATATTAGTCAACAGGGATCTATGGGACATTAGCCAGTATCTTCCTGTGAAACCTCAGTTACACACGGATTAATGCCTTAATTGCTTAATTATTGTGCTTGGGGTAGTCAAGGAGACAAATCATCTACGAGTTAGTGAATAGCATGATAACTATAAATACTATACACTGCATTGTGTTGTAGATATTTGCTAAGTTGGTCAATTTCTGACACTCTCAACCCAAAGCTGAAAAGGTAATTGCATGAGAAGGTAATGGCAATTGCTTGACAGCAACATTCATTTTATTATGTATATATTTGTCATTGCACCATATTGTATACCTTTAAAATATACCTTTGTTATTAGATATGAAAACAAAATCGAAAAGATGGTCAGGGGAAGAAAAAGCCACTCTCTGCCACTGAAAGGAGATCTGTGAGGGCACATGAGAAGACTGATGGCCACAGTGATTTCAATGTCCTCAGGAAATGATTACCCTAGGCAGTTCTCCTCAGTCAGAGACTAGCACTATAGTTAACAACAACCCCAAATTCTCGGTGTTCAGATTTTAACTACTTTTCCCTAACGTACCACTAAAACGCTTCTTCCTCGAGTCACAAAAGCCATTAGGAAAGACATTCTAAAATAGGTTTGAAAACACACTATCAGCATGGTCAAGTAGCTTTTATGTTTTCAGAATAAAAAAAATGACCTTAGATTTTTACAGACAAAGACTGGACATTATCTTTCCTTAACAAAATTAATAAGATTTACAAAAAATATTACTCATAAACAGAAGTGAGTACATGCTACATCCAGCATTCAGGTGACATGAACTTGTGAATCCTGCCTTAGGCTGGTAAGTTCATTTTGGATCCATAAAGGGATCACCTTTCTCTGGGGCAGGATTCTTTCTGTGCCAGAGGGAACAACTGACGAAAAACATAATGTAACAAGACTTTAAATTGCATGATTCTATGGAGAAGCACTCTCGTAATATTGCCGACCTGTCTCCAAACCCTTTCTTTAAAGAATTAACAAGCCCAAACTCACATATGCTGTAGAAGCAATTGCATTATCTGGCCCTGTGCTCCAGCCATGTGCACATGTAGGCTCCTCTAACATGATCCTTGCAAACCCTTGCCTGCTCACTACTGCACTTGTTGCTCTTTGACCCAAATCAAACCCTCTCACTACCACCTGGAGACACAGCGGATGCAACCTGGGCATCAGAGCCTTCACTTCTTGCAGAAAACCTTTCATGACTTTCCAGTGCTGGACCAAATGCTTTGATGTGGTTTTGATTCCCCTGTAATACGTGGCACACTTATGTGCAACTCTTCTTCACACTTAGACTCCTGACCTGCTTGATGCCGGGATGATTTTGTGGACAGCACATAGAGCCAGAGTCCATGGTGGTCACTAAAGGAGACCCAGAGAAAGTCTACCACATGGGAAGATGGATCCAACAGTGGTGTGGGAGGTCCTTCTGTGTTTTGCTTTTATTGGTTATAAATAAAGAACTTCTTTGAGCCTATGACAGGGAAGAACAGAACGAGGTGGGGAAAGCTAGGCTGTATGCTGGGAGAAAGAAGGGCAGAGTTAGGGAGAAGCCATGGATCCGCCACCTGAGACAGATGATGGGACATTACCCAGTGCCCTCCCTCCAACACAACAGTACAGTCCAAGTGCTATTA
Organism: Neodon shergylaensis; assembly: GCA_025134845.1. Taxonomy (NCBI): domain Eukaryota; kingdom Metazoa; phylum Chordata; class Mammalia; order Rodentia; family Cricetidae; genus Neodon; species Neodon shergylaensis. Next base: position 205,894 of record JABTXL010007882.1, read on the forward strand.
TACACCACCAAAACTCGCTGTACCAAAACTCGCTGTACCAGAAAGCTGTAGGTAAAGCAGACATAGGGCTCTTTCTATCATTTTCAAATTGTATCCAGTTGACATCACTGCTTTCCAGGAAAGCAAGAGGTTCCGGCAGGAAAAAGTTGAGTATGTCAAGGCCAATATCAATATCTTTTCGCCTGTATTTATGGGGCCTCATGACAGAGATGCATCAGCACAGATTTCACATTTTGTCAATTTGCTATGAGGTACTTGAGTGTCTTGGTTGATTTTTTTGGATGTTCTCATTTTTTTTCTCCACTAGGTTTCCCAGAATCTATCTTGAAACTCCGAGAGTAATACAGAGAAATCAGAGAGATGAATAATTGTTTGATTATGCTTTCTTCCTTCAATCTTCTATTTCCCCTCGCAGTATTTATCCACTTAGGTAAGTCAGATAATGGGGAGATAAATGAGACCTCATTCCCTTGGGGGTGGGGAGGATGAGAAAGATACACAGGGAACCAAACCAGAAAAGTATGAAATGGTAGAGGTGCTTGTTTGTCACAAAATCAACGAAAGAATATGAGGAAATCTAATAAAAATGTGAAGTTTTAAGCATTGTAATAAGTTACATAAGCTTATAATCTAACTACACAGGGTTTTTTTTTTTTCACACTATAATGAGGTAACTTCTAAGTCAGTACAAGGAAAATTGCAGTATGATAAAAATCGTTTATTCGTGTACCAGAAGAAAGAAACTGAAAAGAAACTCAGAGAATTATATTAAAATTCCTGTTAGAACAGTTGAGTTCTCTAGTTCTGAATCTCCATTTCCTTTCTTCAAAAACACTTCAGTCAGTCCCTAATGTAAATGAAAATTCGAAAGTACTTTCCTAAGATGGTTATTTCACTTATAGGTAGTTTAAGTTAGTAGTCAACAGCACTGGGTATGTTCGAGGCTCCCCTCAGAAGCTTGGAGCAGTGGGGACTTTCTGCTACAGTTCAGACCTAAGCTATCAGACTCTGTGTCTATCCAGAGCTTTTAGGATCCTCTCAGACATTCTGAGGACCAGCCACATTGAGAAGGCAAATCAAGAATGCAAGAACAAAGCAGCAGTGAATGCTGCTGGGGATGCAAAGGACCCTTGCATGCTGCTGGAGGACATATGAGAGTTTGGCACTGCAGAATCAGCATTAATGTTCTTCTAGGAGAGAGAGAGAGAGAGAGAGAGAGAGAGAGAGAGAGAGAGAGAGAG
>JABTXL010007882.1:210407-270110 GCA_025134845.1 Neodon shergylaensis
TGTAATTTAAGCTCTCTCAGTATCTGCCACTTTATCATCTGCGCACGTGGTCTAATCTCCATAATGGAGCTACAGTAAGGAATAAAGGTAGAGTCACTGCCTGGCAAGTGTCTGCACTTAAACTTCATCTTAACAGCTGTCTGCTGCATCTGCTCACCTCCAGCATCTCTTGCTGTTGGCTCCAAGGAGGATGAAGTACAGAAACTACTAGTAGATGATCAGATAAAGAGACTGTGAGCTCTCAGTACCACAGCGAATATTTCCAGTGTTCAGTAAATGTGGTGTACATTTTTGATATTCCATTTAGGTACAGATAACTTTTAGGTTAAAAATGCTTTCTAATTTTCATTCCAACAAACACACCCATTATATAGTAAGAAAGCCAGCACTATTCATTATCATGATAAGACTATGAGGGTAGGAGTTTTAGGGGTCCATGAAAATGTGATTTGGCATACCTTAAACCTTTAGTGTTGCTTTTCCCCTTGTGTCACTCATCTCCTCTGTTCAACAACTTCCCCCTCTCACAGGGCTTCTCCTATAGTCTGTGAATTTCTGACCAACTCTTCCTGACAATTGAGCTTACATACCCCCTTAGCACACAAAAGCGACATCGTTAGACATCTATTCCAGGACCTCTGCGTCTCCAGCTCCCCACCACCTGAGCTATCTTCACCTAAGAAAGATACGTTTCTTCAGTAGAGTGGGAGAAGAGCCGGAGGGAGCAGATGCTGAAGCACACTCAATAGAAAACAGATTAAACTTCAGTAGCGAGCGTTCGGGGAATTAACAGAAATATTAAGTCAAGAAACGGGCAAGAACCTCTTCACAATGCCTCATTTCCAGTGTCGGCATGAACCATGATGAAACCTTAGGCTGAGACCCAGCTGTCTCTAAGACTTGAAAGAGCCTGGCTAAAAGCTATGTTTCAGTGCAGAGTACAGTGGAGAGGCCGGCCTGACCTCCAATGTCTTTGAGGCCCGATCTTTTGTGATTCACCCATGTCTTGTTCTAAAAGGATCCCTGACAGTTGGTTCGTATTCCCGATCCATTTCCGAAATAAATCAGCAAAGCCAAGTTGATAGTCAATCAATAATCTACTAATATTTTCACAATCACTCTGTTTGTATATGACAGCGGAGGGGTTTAACTAATATGCCTTTTCCTCAACTAGTAGCTTAGCTATTTTAAGTAAGATGAAAGCTACATTCCCTAAAGACCTGGGAGTTTCTGTCTATGTTGATGAGGAAGGCTTCCATGGACAAAGGGAATGAGGGTCATGATTGATTATCAGTTCCTGATAGGAACACAGAAGCGATTCTTAGAGACAATCCCCAACACTTCCTGGACCTATCCTACCTTCTAAGCAATGACACTGCATCTGGTTGAGGTCATTACTGCCTATGCCATGGTATAGTAACAAACATCTGATAACAGTATCTTTAGTGTCTCAGAAGAGCTCTGTACTCTAGAAGTCCTGCATAGACAGGAGAAAAGGGGGGTAGCTGAGAGAACGACATTGCTCATCCAAGATGACCAGACAAGACCTGACAGAACTCGAATCACCACCACAAAGTAGTAAATCTGATTTACATCAAGATCTTCATTTCTTGCTTCTCCTAAGAAAAGAGAGGGGGTGTTTTTATACCCTCAGAGGCTGATCAGTTCAGCTAAGGTTGGCCTACAGCAAGTGTATTTTTGGTCATATTTTCCTACTGTACATTCATAAGTCATACACATATTCTACTTTATGACACATTGCTAAAGATCGGGTGTGTGAATACAGTTTAAGATACGCTGATATTGAAAAGGCAGAGCCTCGTGGAAAGCTGGCTCTGCTGAGCTGTTACTTCAGCTTCCTGTGTCTCCATGCATCTCTCCCACTCCATGTATTCCTGCCTTGGTGGTGCTTCCTGCCACAAGACATCTGCCCGGCTGTAGGGATCTCACGATGCTATGGTGTTTGGACGTTCAGTCACCACAAGTACAAGATAGACGAATCCCATTTCTTTTATAAGTATCCAGCAACAAATATTTTGGTTTAGCAATGAAAAACAAACCAATATATACAACCAAGTCTTACTTCATTTTTTCAAAAGTTTTCAATTTATTACAGAGAAAAATCTGTTCTTTGGGAAGATGAGATGCATTCATCTTGAAGACACAGGTTCCCAAAAGTGGGAAGTACAGACACCCCAGCTTGAGAAAGTATGTCCATATACAATAATCCTAGTAATGAGAGTTTAAAAAATTACAGTCTCTGGAAATGATGCTTGCCCAAGGAAGATTCTCCTTTAGAGCTTAGCATAAGTCAACCACTAGCCCCTTTGATTCAGATCCTCTCTGGTGGAAACCCACATGCATCAGTTAATAGAACAACAGGAACCCGGGCCAACTCCCACAGCCGCTGAGAACACAGTGGACTGTAAATCCATAGGGTTAAAGTAAAAATGCTCCAGCCTGGGTAAGGGACTGCATCTAGAAGTAAGGGGGAACCAAAGGGAACCAGGTCTATTAATAATAGAGAAACTAGTAGAAAATGTCTTTTAAAAATTAGGTGATGAAGAGGAGTATTCAATTAAAAAAAAAAAGTAATCTATATTTCAACTCTAGAACCAAATGTACCCTCTCCAGCAAGAGGAAAAATAAACTTGTCATTTGAAAATGAAGCAAATTAACTCTCCAGATGCCAAGAGAATTAAAAATAAGACAAAGCTAGAAGAACATCTGTATCTTTGCAGAGCAGACCGTGACTCCGAAAAGTCTGGGGATGGCAGGATTTGTATGTCAAGCACACGCCTTGTTTAGGAAACAAGTCACAGAGTAAAACCAGCTGGCCCGTGCCCTAAGCTGTTTTGTTTTACTGTCCTATAAAGCATACAAGGTTATAATGAAATGTCTGTATCAATTATGTATCATTTGCCGGAAAACCATGCAAAGTGTTTTACTCATATTATTTCAATTACTTCTTCCACTGCTCCACTGAATACCTGACGGAAAACAGTGTTATCAATTTGACTTGAAAAATAGTGATTCTGAATTCAGGAGAGACTGGGAAATTTTCTAAGTCCTATAGTTACTGAAGGGTGGAGTGAAGCCAGGATTAGAACATTGGCTATGTAAACCCAGATTCCAATTTTGAGTGGATGAAAATATGCGATGTTAAAACTGCAGACAAATGAGGGATGTGGTCACAGGAGGAGGGAACCAGACATCAGAACAATGAGGTGGCAGGTAGAAGTGCCTGCAGGAGAGTAAAAATTAAAGGCAGAGAACAGCTGCTTGGGCAGACACTCCAACAAGGCGGAGTACACAAATGCAAATTGCTTAAATGAGCAAAATTGCAGTTCAGACTGACTAGTCAGGTCCCGTATTAAATGCTGCCTTGAAATTTTTGGATTTATGTAATTTTTTGTATGTGTTTTGATGCTAGTGACTATAAGCTTACATCTAGCTTATGCAGGGAGTGCATATGGCAGCTTTGACTGCTGCCAGCTGGGATGTGTTCTCATGCAATGAGCTGGGATATGTGCTCTGCTTTTGATCACTGAGCTGGAAGTCTGCTCTATGACCATAGCAGAGAGAGAAAGATAGCCCTGCAACCATGTAATCTTCTCTGAGCATGATGGAAATGCACCAGGCAAACTACAAAGCTGACCATGGAATGGTGGCTGTATCTTTAGTAGTTAAGACCTGGACCACTCTCTTCCCCCCAGTTCCTGGGTAAACTCTCAAGATGGATAGTCGGCCACTGCTCTGTTTTCTGGCAGGATCCATTTCTAAGGAAATACAGGGCTTACTCAGTGCTCTCCAAAGCACCCAGCAGAGCCCAGACCCCCCCCCCCCAAGTCCTTCCTCACACTTTCTGTGATCCCCAGAGTCCCCAGCATCTGCAGCTTTTTCTTTTGGATCAAATACCAACAAACTCCTGGGTTTTAGGCCATAGATGTGCTTGGTGTGTTCCTGGTGATCAGAGCAGGTAGGGATCCATGAGAAACATTTCAGGAGGAATGATGCATTCAGGCTCCTGTGCTGATTCCACACTGCCACCAAAACCCCAGCTTTGAATGCTATATTGCCATTGTGTGCCATTAGCAATTTGATTTGCTGGTTCCTGATCTCAGAACATTCGCTACAGCTTTAGACATCACTTATAGCTCTAGGGCAGAGAGGAGCTGAACCCAGCACTAATAAATGGGTTTCTCCTCTTTTATTAGGGAAGCCAGTAGCTTTTTTTTTTCTGAAGAAGTCACTAGCCATACTAACTCATATCCATATTGAAATGGAGATGCTGGGAACATAATCTCTGTGAGTAACCTAGCCCAAGTACTGAACACTAACCTGGGTCTTTGCAACCAAATTCAGGTTATCTTACCAAGAAAGAAGAAAGAGTTCTATTTACCCAGGTAGTTTGGAATGCTGCCCATGCCAAATAGCATGAAGGTGAACCACATCCTGGTTAGGTTGACTCTAGAAAGTTAATAAATCTCCCCTTGTTTGTTTCCTTCAAACAAGCCTGGTATTCAGTAATCACTGAATGCGAGATAAAATGGTCTAGAAAGATTAGTTTGTACATAAGGACAGTGTAATGGATTTAAGTAAAGTAGGAATATGTGTTCTATGCAAGTAAATGAATTTGCAAATATTTAATTACTAGGATCATATGCCCACGAAGCTCAAAGAGTGGAGACTACTGGGGTGGACACGGGTGGAGTCCTCTCATGGGTCTCCTCTGGGCCAGGAGGTATCACTGGGTTAATGCATCTAGTAGCATCAGGCAAGCACATGCCAGCATTTTAATAATTGGTATTGAGACGCAGAATGACCCTCCCTAAATGTACTTGACTGATGGAAGTAGGTGATACTAGACAAAGTTCCATGAAAAGGACGACACATCTTTGCTGTAAACCCCCATAATCTCTCCCTTTTACGTAATCGAAGTTGCTGGTGAAACACTGCTTAGTGGGCAACTGCCAGACTCTCCTCCTGTGTCCAGCTGCCTTGAGTGAGGAACTGTCAATCATGATGTCCCTTGTATAACAATCAGCTGGCTTGTGGTGGTGGCAGCTTGGCTGCTTTGCATCTTTCCTGGACCTGAAGAAATTCCACTCCAGCTGTAAGGACCACAGCAACTGTCAGCATCCACGCTGCCCATCACACACACACACACACACACACACACACACACACAAATACCAAAGAACTGAATCTGTGCTTTATTCAGAGAGCCGCAATCTGGGAAGTCAGAATGAAATCTGCCTTCCCCCATCTTTCTCTCTCATTAGCATTTTCATACAGAACCCGAACAAAGGCATCAAATCAATTCAAAACCACATCTGCCCAGGTGGGTCTTATCTCTGAAACTGCTCCCCCTTCCCACATCGCAGCGGGAGGATTGAGGCACCAAGGCCACTGAGCCTTGCACACCTCCAGGGGCCATCCAGACAGCAGCTAGTTTTAAGGTTAGCTCACAGAAAAGAGATCACTGGCCGTGGGACTGCGTAGCCTCTGATCTTCAGAACGAAGCACAAATGTGCTGGGTAGTGACCCACCAGAGCGACAACCGCAGCGGGGGCACCGACTTCCATTCTGGCCTTTCTCCAGTTACAACTGCCCTGGACAGTTGGCAGTACCTTTGGGAGATGTCACTCAAGTTACAAGAAACATCAGTGACCTTTAGGTGAACCTGCCTGCAGTCATTCCCAGTGGTCCTTCCTGTCTTGTTGCTGTCCTCACTCAGGCCAGGTAGGGAGCACTTCCCAGCCTGACTCAGAGCAAAGCCCCTGATTGATGACCTGTTAACTCTGCTGCAGAACTAGGGTCTGTCGTCTGCCCCTGCCCTGTTCTGACAACAGAAGCATCCTATGTCAGCTTCCGTTGGTCTGTCAGGAACATTTGCCTATGCACTGATAACCACATTTATTTTTTTTTACTTGTTATGATCTTTACTGGGCTGAGCCAGTCACTCTAAGATGAAGTCGTCAGGTTTCCGGGCCCAGGCCCTGAAGAGCAACAGTGTAAAGCAGCCTGTGAACGACTTATGAGGCTATAAGTCCTGGAAGCTGCTGGGGCCATAAACTGTCAGAACACTCAGCAGCTCAGGGACAGCGAGGAATCCCAGAGACAAAAAAGCAAAGACTTTACATAGAGACTATGAAGGCGACTGACAGTGGAGCCTATCGCTGTAAGAGGCCATGAAGAGCTCAGCAGATGACCTGCAGATCCCAGCCCTAGAAGAGTTCCAGAGGCTAAGAGCTTAGGGCCTGACACAGAGAGCTTGAAAGAATGGTATTATTGGCTGTTACTGGGCCACTGTAAGTCAATGCACAAAGCAATAAGCCTTTCCTTGGGTACCTGCAGCCGCTTGCTGGCTTTGAAAGGAGGGAGCCCTAAGCCTTTATTTCTGAAAGCACAGAGCCACAACCTCTGGTTTTGAAAGCACAATATACTTTTGACTTGTGTGCCTAGATCTATGAGTGTCTGGCATTGGAACCTGTAACTATAGGCCTGTGCTCCTCAAGATTTAGAGCTTCGGGCCTCCGGAATTAAAAACCACTCTGTAAGTCTTGGGTTCTGAAAAGCGTTAGGCTTTCAACTCTACAGGAAGCTGCCCTGTGCCTGCTCATATTATTTCTATCTGAATGGAGTGAAAGAACACGCATCTATTTGTGACAGGATGGACGAGGAAGCAATTAGTGCAGACTACACATACGCACCACACAGGTTGCACTGTGTTACCTCGTGTTTGACTATAAATGTATACAGATGTTTTATAAAAAATATAAAGCTATGTAACAATTAACAGGCTTTACATACATAAATGTATATAACTAATATATACATGCGATTTAAAATTAAAAACAAAGATTTGCTAATTCATAGAGTCACACGATGGCAATAGTCTCAGTAACAAACGTTTCAATCCAGTACCAGATAGTCCCAGCTTCACTAGAGGTAGAAATTAGGAGTGTGGGCTTTATAGTCAGATGACCCAAGTTGAAATCCCAAACCTGCAGCTTCGGGTAAATGTGATCACCTTCCTAAGACGCATTCTTCACTCTCACAGTAGTTGTTGCAGTTTTCCCTTGGATATTTAACCAGGCACAGTTACCTGTGCTTTGAGGGCACCTACACATAAGCTAGACATAAGCTAAGAAATGTCCCGTCACGTGACTGCAGTTACCAGACCAATTAGAGCCACTGAGTGAGAGGGGATGAAAGGCTAAAAAGAAGCCCCCTTAGCATCCTGAAGGAAGTTTTAAGAAGGACTGTTAGTCACTGGATTCAGAAGACTTAGCATGAACTACCAGAGTCTTCTTAGCAGTACATGGAGGAGCAGGCTGAGGATGGAGGGTCCACAGAAGGAACAGGCAAGAGAAAGAAGATGATTGGCCAATGCTGCTGCTAGATTGTCAAATAAGTAATCTTCCGATAAAGTTCATCTGGATTTTCGAGTTCTATAGATAATATTTATTTTATTATTTGAAGCCATGTGAGTTTAGGTTTACCATTATTTGAGCTCTAAACTCATTCATTGCCTGATAGAATGAAGGACAGTGAACTCTCCTTCATAACGATGTGCTGATTGCATTAAGTGACGCATGTAAATCTCTTACTATAGAATCTGGCACAAAGTGACTGTTCAGCCAGATTTCATAACGCACTGAACAAATAATTAGCAAGTGTCCAGAGCAGGGAGAAGTAGGTCACGAGACATTGATGATAAGCTGAGACTGTCGAGAGATAAACAGGTGTTTTCAACGTCTGTTCAACCATTGTGATGTCATAAGGGTGACAGGTTTCACTTGTTACACATGGCAGCACAGGCTAAGCTCCATTATACTTAATCATAAGCCGGGCAAAGTAGCCCATGCTTTTAATCCCAGCACTCATGAGGCAGAGGCAGGCAATTCTCTGAGTTCAAGGTCAGCATGGTCTACAGAGCTAGTTCCAGGACAGCCAGGGGTACACAGAGAAACCCTGCCTTGAGAAAAATAAAAAAATAAAATATACCTAAGTTTACATTATTCTTCAAAACCCTTAGACAGCATCCATGACAAAGTCTAGTGCTGCACAATCATTTGCATTTGTTTCCAAGCTGCCTATGACCACTGCCACTCAATATGGCAGAGGTGATGTGCTGAGGTAGAAATACTGAGGTCCTTAAAGCTGAATGCATTTGCTAGTTGGGCTTTGTAGAAAATGTGTCTGTCTTGTATCCTCAGGATAAGAAGGGAGCACCTCAGCTCATGAGTTCTTTCTGACTGTGTGAGATCAGCTAACAGGACCTCTCTAATCCCTTCCATCCTAACATACTGACCACACACTCTAGAGTGAAAATCAAGCTCAAGTGCATGCCTTCCCTGCTTGCTCGGCCTCTTCACTAATCACAAATACAAAGCAGGGCTATGTTAGCACACTCATTTAAATGTGGTAATGACCTAGCCTCTGCTCACACTTGTCACCCATTCCTACCCTCACATGCTCTCTGCTCTGACCCTCAGAGCTGTTTATCTGGCTAGCCCTGCCACCAATGCTGTCAATATTCCAGGTCGCCTGTGAGCACAGTGTTAAAGCAGCCCACACTTCCCAGAAGTGTGCCTGCTCAAATTGCTATTTATTATAAAGTATTAAACACAATCTTTAACTAACACAGCTCCCTCAGTAGGTAGGTCCTTGTTGCTGGTGTCATCTCATTATCTGTAATCTAGAAGATGACAACGGAGGAGGAGGAGGAGGAGGAGGAGGAGGAGGAGGAGGAGGAGGAGGAGGAGGAGAAAAAGACAAAGAAGAAGAGGAAGAAGAAAAGAAAGAGGAAAAGAGGAAGAAAGAGAAAGAAGAGGAAGAAAGAAAGAGAAAGAAGGAAGGAAGGAAGGAAGGAAGGAAGGAAGGAAGGAAGGAAGGAAGGAAGAAAAGAAAGAAAGAAAGAAAGAAAGAAAGAAAGAAAGAAAGAAAGAAAGAAAGAGAACTCATAGTAGTTTCCTCCACCCCAAAAATTCTACTCCCAGCTATGGGCCTGAGATATACATAAGTAGACAATACTGTTTAGTATTAAATGATTAAAGAGTAAAATTTGTACTTCGTATTTCAATGTATGCTAGACTAAATGAAATTGTATTTAACACAGCTCACAGGTTACATATTAATGAAACTCTTAACCTTATTGAAATTATTAAAAGTTCAGCTCAGCCTGGTTAAATGTTAACCTGTAAACAAGTATTCCCTTGCCTTTTCCATGGAGAGTCGGCAGGTGGTACATTTTAAAGGCCCTTTGCAACTGTCTGATGCATAACACCAAGGGGGCAGATTCTCCTGTGTTCACGGTGTGTAATTCATGCTCGTTCATTATTTGATAGCCTGGGAGCAGGTGCTGAACAGAGCACAGCAACATAATACCCTTATTACTGCACTGCGCTTTGTTTCTAGGGCTCCAGTAGCAGGTAAGAAAAGAGAGCATTTGCAAGGGTTGGTGATCTACTAAAGATAAGATTTAACAAGACAAAGAGGAGGGGCCTTTTCTTAGGCACTCCCCAGAAGATGTCAGCCTGAAACCTAAATGTAATATTCCAATGCAATAAACAACAAATGTTGTCAATACACAGAAAGAAGGAAAGACAAACCTCAAGCAGAGCACACATAGTGAGAGTAATAAGTCATCTACAACTACTTTTAGGCTTGTCAGTTTCTCAGACTGAACATACTGCTATGGTAAATGAGAAAAAAAATAATAAACCCTTCTTGACAGATATTTAAAAGTCAAACAAGACACTTTCAGCCAGAGAAATCAGATGCTTTAGATACCTGAAATATCTCACCAAACATGAAAGATAAAAGCAAGAAGTTGTTTTGAGCAGCAGGAGAGAACTTCATGCTTTTGCTCTATCATGAGCTTGGTTTCTGCTGGAAGTTTCTGTCTCACAGTTCTACAGACTGCAAGTCTGAAGTCAAAGGGTCCATAGATCCAGCTTCCACAGAGACCATCCTTTCTTGCCTCTTCTAGTATCTTCTGGTATACAGGCAAGCTACTGTTCTTTGATTTATATGCATATTTCTCCAGTCCTTCCTCTTCCTATGGCGATCATTTGTGCACACACACACACACACACACACACACACACACACGTGTCCATACCCAGATAGCCTCTTTTTAACCAGTCATATCTGAACAGGGCCCATCACACTGGCCTTATTTTAATTTGATTATTTCAATAAAGATCCTGTTTCCCAAAAGGTCACATTTTAAGGCACTGGGAGTTAAGACTTGAATGTATCTTTTATTGAAAGCATGCTGCTTACTTTTTTGTCAACTTAACACAAACTCTAATCAACTGGGAAGAGGAAGCTTGAGCAGAAATCATTGCCATCTACTTGGCCTGTAGGCAAGTCGATGAGCATTTTCTTGATTGCTGAGTGAAGTGGGGAGAGCCCGGGCCACTGTGAGCAATGCCATCCTGAGGCCACTGTGAGCAATGCCATCCTGAGGCCACTGTGAGCAATGCCATCCTGAGGCCACTGTGAGCAATGCCATCCTGAGGCAGGTGGTCCTGAGCTGTATGAGGAAGCAGGATGAGCAGGCCAGAACGAGCAGACCCGTAAGCAACACTCCTCCATGGTCTCTGCTTCAGTTCCTGTCTCTAGGTCCCTGCCTAGGGTTCCTGTCCTGATTTTCCTCAGGGAAGAATTGCTGACTTGAGTGTTACAAGATGAAATAAACCTCATCCCCTCTGAGGTGGTTTTGGTCATGGAGTTTATCACAATAGGAATAACACACACAATACAAACCAGCCAAAACATCTCTCAATTGGCTAAGTAGCACTACATAGCTCATATAACCTGGAAGGTATTTAACAGTTATTTTCATAAGGATGAAGCTAAGGAAGCCAGTATTTAGAGCATGAACCAGTCAGGACCTTTAGTTAGAAAACCTTGTATTTGTATTTGGTCTTCATACACTAACTACCCATGGCCACGTTATCTTGCATTTGAGTTTTGTCCCCATACACTAACTGTACATGGCCAAGTTACTTAACTCTGCCAGAGTTGACTGCCAAACAGGGTACTGTGTACAGCATGCTGAATACCATAGGACAAGGTCTTGGTATGTGTATAATAAATAACTTGCTAAGGCATTAAAGCAATGACGTATGTACTTTGCACTACAAATTAATTGGGTTAAAAGGCTGGTAAGCTAAAGGAAGTAAACACATTCAGGAATGAGAAAAATATCTCACCAGGTGATTCATTTCAAAGCTAAGCTGTCTCTGGGTTAGCATATTCATTCATTAAGAACCGAACTGTCACTTGAATGATTAGCACCAAAACAATCTCATTTTTGCCTATGAATTATCACCTCAAGAAAATAAAATGTGACTACTAAGATATGAGAGTGTGTGTAAATGAGATGCCAAGGTGACCTCCGGCCTAGATCTCTCCCTGCGATAAGCTGAAGACCTTCACTGAAAACAAGTATGACTTGGCTCAAGATTGAATTGCAAACAAGAACTTGTCTGGTAAATGTGCTAAGAGCTGTTTGTCACACTTCAGGGTCACATGATCATCAGGCAGTTCGTTTCAGTCACACAGCCTTCTTGGAGGGGAGTGTGTATGCAGTAGAGAATAGAGAAAGGACAAGGTCACACGTAAAGACCATCCCGCCAAGGTGAAGAGGAAGCCATCCCAGAGACCTATGCATGAAGGAATTACTTCTGAACCCTGCCAACCCCCAACTCTTCCTTAATAGAGAAGTTCAGGGCACTGCCCGAAGCTGTAGAGGAGGCTGGCATGGGTCTGTGGTACAGTATACTTCTTCAGGAGAAAAGTGGCAAACAGGCATTGTGGGGACTGCTGTACTTCAGGATTTTCACCTCTTGTGTATGTTTTTCAGTAAACAAGTTCTATCTCTATCACTTCTAACCAACATTGTTTTGGGGTTACTGGCACTATTGGGGTTATGTTATAAAATATTATATTGTTATTTGAAATTGTAAATGCTGTCCTGCTAGTTCACTCTAGAGTCTGGTGTTCTTTGTTAAATTTGACAAAGCAAGGTGCTATGGATTCTATAGATTCAAGAGGAATGCATTCTATTTACTTCCTGTCTGAATTTACCAGGCCTAATCTTGAAAGAGAATCCAGTTTTGGCCAATAAGACAGCATCTTGGTAGAAAACTCAGTTGCACTATGTCCACACCCCAAGCCAAGGAACATGGGAGTTAATAAATGTGGATTAAATCAATGAGTCCTTCCCATTACAAGAATAACAAAGGTGTCACAGAATCTTGTCTTCTATAGCCCAACAATAGCAATTTGTAGAGCAAATTAAGATTTGCTTCGGAAAACATCATTCATGGCAAATTGGCCTTGTTCACTCATCCAAAAGTCATGTGTGCACACTGTCCTCATTCAGATGCTTATGCTCAATTATCCGGTAGCCCTCTACTTTGATCACTGTGCTGAACGCTGGTTATTAAACATGGGTAAAACTTTCTCCACCCATAAGGATTTACATAAGCATTGTGTGAGTAGCATCGTGGCTCAGAAGCTGCAATTAAAAGTACAACCATGACCACTGGGACAATGTAACTGGTATGAGTGATGATGGCGTAGCCCATGACAGAGTCACAACAGCTTATAATCTTTATAATGCATGCTCCCTAATTTAAGTCTTTCTTATATGTAAACCGTTTTTCATGATCAATTGTTACCTATGTTACAACAGAGTTCACCTCGCTCACCACTGGAGCCTTGGCTCTGCAGCATTGTCTGGTAACCACGTGCTTTGAAGGCGTTTTTTGACTATCTAGGCTAGAGTCATTGTGCCCAGGCTTTTGATTTCATCGTCAAGGTGCAGCTTCTGAGAAGGATGATAGGAGCTCCTTTAAAGTTGCTACATCAGTCTGAAGGGCTGACAAGTGGACATTTGCTCTTATCTGCATCTTGCTTCAGAATGAAGCTGGCTGCCTTTATTGGTCCCTCTGCCCCTCTCACCATCACAGAGAAGACAAAGGTAATAAATGAAAACACAATCCTGTGTTCTCCTTGATAATCAAAACTTTTCTATTATTCCCTGTTCAATATTTCCATTATCGATGGGAGATAAAGCTTTACAATTTTCTCTGTTATGCTGTGATTATTTATAGGAATTGCCTAATAGGATTTTTATCTCATTCCTATAGGAATTTGGAAAGTGGAGAGTGATAACTTCATTAAGTGGGGCTATTTTAACTGGGAGGAAAGCACAATCAAACGTTTACTCTAAGCTGAGATGACTTTCTGTTAACTGCCTCGTATAGCTCATCTTCATAGCCTCGGTTCATAATTGAGTCTTCAACATCAGACAGGAGAATGACTACCATTCCCTTCTTGGCCTACAATAATTAGTTTCCATCAGATTATTCACTGGAGGGAGTGTGGCATTCTAATCCAACACTGCTGTCCTCACGGGAATTATAATGAATTTGGGTTCTCTTATTTTTAACAAAAACAAATAATCACTCTGTCTAAACTTTAAAACCTTCACTTACTGCCTTAATGGAAATAAGGGGGTATTAAAACAGGATCTGCTACACTTTGAAAACTAAAGCCAGTTTTTAATCTGTGAGCACGGGAAACGTTTGAATTTCTTCACTAACAGGAAACTTGTCTAATTACATAAAAAGTTAAAGTTATTATGCAACTGTCTTTATCAGCCATGTCTAAGAAAGCTCTGGAAATTGATGAAAATTAGCTCAATATTCTGCATATTAAGGGAAATTTAAAAATTCAAGTCTATGAGCTGAAAATTTCTTTCAATAAAATAAGACAAGGACCCTTTTATATCCCACGTGGAGTTTATGGAAAAGAAAGGAGATGCAGTGTTTTAGAAAAATAAGGCACAATCATTGGCAGGGATGTCAATGTATCTATGTGTCTGTGTGTGTGTGTACTAGTCAGTTTTATGTCAGCTTGACACAAGTTAGAGTCATCAAACAGGAGGGACCCTCAACTAAGAAAATGTCTTCCTAAGTATGGGCTGCTGGCAAGCCTGTAGTACATTTTCTTAAATAGGGTTTGAAGAGGGAGGGCGCAGTTCATTATGGGTGGGCCACCCTAGACTGGTGGTCCTGAGTCCTATAAGAAAACAGGCTGAACAAGTCATGAACAGCAAGCCAGTAAGCAGTACCTCTCCATGGCCTCTGCATCAGCTTCGGCTCCAGGTTTCTTTCCTGCTTGAGTTCTTCCCCTGACTTCTTTTGATGACAAACTGTGATGTGTAAGTACAAGCCAAATAAACCCTTTCCTCTCCAACTTGCTTTTGGTCATAATTCATTCCAGCAATAGTAACCCTAACTAAGACAGTGTGTTCACGTGGGGGAAGAGTTTCTGTATTCTATGGATACATGTACTCGTTGAGGTAACAGGTTGAAATTAGGCATTTTCTTCAATCACTCTTCACCTGATGTTTTGACAAGGTAGGTATCTCACTGAACCTGGGACAATCCAGTTCAGAAAACTTGTCAGTGATCTCCAGGGATCACTAGTCCCCACTGACTGAGATTCTAAATGTGTGCATTTTTTATGTGAGTGTTGGCGATCCAAACGTATGTCCTCATCCTTCTATAGTAAGTGTTCTACTGACTGAGCCATCCCCGCAGTCCCTAAATAAAGACTCTCATTACTCAGTCCCTGCTACATGCTCTAGGTCTGATTGTTGCTTTGTCATTTAAACCTCTTGAATCCTCTGAATTCTTGCGAAGCTGTTTCCTTATCTAACACCTTCTGTGATGTATTCCAGCGTTTCTCATAAGTTTAGCTTCTGGTTTAGGTCATTCCTGACCTGGTGGCTTCAGCATGCCGTCTCTGCCTGTGCAACTGGAATATTGCGCTTGCAGGTAGGTGGCCATGCTCACCTCACTCCACACTCTACTCAGGCCCCAGGAACTCTCAATCTCATGGAAGACAGTGTAGTCAAGAGCTCTGCATTTCCTCAATCTGATGCTTCACCTACACTCTAACAGTGTACTTGGGGGGTGAGAGCCTTAATTTTTTAAACTGGAGTTTGAACTGTCAAATGGGGATAGTAATACCATGAACCTTCCATAACTAGAGGAAGACTGAGCGCAGTCATTTACAAGTTCTAGAAGAGTCCCTGGACTGGAAGCCACTGGTAAATGGTGGGCTGGCACTACCCTTGCTCCATGCATATTCCCTGACTACTTAGGATCATTTCAAATCATCTGCTATATGTGAAGGGAAAACAGGCATTCACTCTAAACGTAGAAGTTCTGTATTTTTTAGCTACCATTCTGTGCAACTGGTTACTGCTCACTTGGGCAAACCTATCATATTTCATCCGTTCTTTTTCATTTACACATTTCACGTCTCAGAATTCAGGATGTCAGTTTTATATTTCACAACGTTCTCAGTAGTAAAAACGATGGTTTATTCTGTCATCTTAGCATCAATCAAATGGAGTATTTATTTTATTGATCCTTCTGAAGGAAGTTATATTTTTTAAAGAGTTATGGTTTTAATTTCAATTTATTCCATGAAAAAAAACCATGTTATATATCACTAAACACCCTGGGAAAGAGCTGAACCATCAGGATGGATAAATATTTGTTGTAATAAATGAAGAATAAAAGGAGATTTTATAATGGGATTCCTAGAACTCAGAAGCCCAAATTGTTCTTAGTTCATCTCTTAGCTTCATACCCCACATGAGCCATATTCTCAGAACAACACTATTGCTATCTATCATTTACATTCCTTAGACACAGGAAGATTCCTTAATTAGCCATGTATTGGATCATAAACTTTAACACTGATAATATGTCTTTAATTTATTGGAACACATGAGAGCCTGGACTATCATCTTATCATTATTATTAATTTTTTGAGATTAAATATATCATTTTTCCTTCCCTTTCATACCCCCAACCTTCCTTATGTACCCCAACTTGTTCTCAAATTCATGGCCTCAATTCCTTTAATTGTCATTACTTATATATCTATTTATGTGTGTGTATAGTTCTAAATATATAGATACAGCCTACTCAGTCTGTATGATGTTACGTCTATGTATATGATTTTAGGCTGACCACGTGGTATTGAATAACCAACCTGGGGGCTCTTCCCTGGAGAACACTATTTCTCCTGCTGTCAGCATCCCTCATTAGTTCTTTGTTTAAGGTTGAGGACCCATGAGATTCCCTCTTTCCATGCTAGCATGTCAATTGGTGTCATCTGTTCAGGTCTTGTGAAGACAATCACATCCAATACTATTGTTATTAACACCCTATTTAGCTTTCAGAAGCACACTGTTCTAATGACAAATTGTATAGCCCCACATAAAGATAATGGAAGGTTGAAATCTTTGCCTTTAATGTGCCATATATTTTTTAAAGATATATTTCCTTGATCATGTGTAGGTGTATGTCTGTGTAGAGGTACAAGTGTGTATGGATGCTGTGTTTTCTTTTTTTTTTTTTTTTGGTTTTTTGAGACAGGGTTTCTCTGTGGCTTTGGAGCCTATCCTGGAACTAACTCTGTAGACCAGGCTGGTCTCGAACTCACAGAGATCCGCCTGCCTCTGCCTCCCAAGTGCTGGGATTAAAGGCGTGTGCCACCACCGCCCGGCAGGTGCTGTGTTTTTGAAGGCCAAAGACATCAGACATTCCTGGAGCTAGAGCTAAAAGCAGTTATAACATTACTGACTTCGATGCTGGGAATTCAGCTCAGGGTCTCTGCTAAGTGCTCTTACCTCCTGAGGTACCCCTCGAGCTCGAATGCTCCAGATGCTAAATGTTATTATTTGCTTCTGTTTAGCCATTTGCGTGGCTTAGCTAGAATCTATCCCTTTATAGTTTTGCCAAGTAATAGCAAGGCAATGGGAAGCTAAACAGACATGGCTTCACTCCTGGAATAGAAGGACTCAAATATCAAAAAGTGTCAGAGATTCTCAGAAGTACAAAATGGCAGATGGCTCACAAAATGCAGTGCAGGAGAGGTGAGTGGGGCCCACAGGCAGCAGAAACACACTTGAATTGTTCCGTGACCCCAGAAGGACAGCATTTCCGTTTGTTTCCATGCTGTGTCCACAATGCCCACATTTTTTTCATACATCTCAATGTGAGAAGATGTTCTAGCACAAACAGGTCCTCTGAAAGTGGACAGGAAGTAAAGACTGTGGGAGTGTAAAAAGTTGGAAATAGGGGTTCATCTCTCATGTGCCACATGATTTGAGTGACCCCAATCTGATGAGAATAGTGAGGTGTGAAGGAGGAAGAGACAGAGCAACAGTCAAAGCCTAGGAATGAGCTTTTTCCTGGTTCTAGGTGATCTTCCTGCTTGATTCCTCTTGGAATAAAGCTCTTCCCAGAAAGAGCTGCCAAGAGCCAGCAAGCCTGGCCTTCAAAACAAGATCTCCAATTACCCACACAACACCAGGTGTGTAAATTGTCGTCTGAAGTCCTGTGTGATTAACTGGCTAGTTTTCCATTTAACTATTACATAAAGAGCACATTTCCAATACAAATAGCCTCACCAAAGATGGAAAGTTAAACAGTTACTTAAGTCTACCCACTAAAAGCCAGGAAAGAAAAAGGGGATTAGTTCATGTGCCTGCAAATTTTGGTGGTACCCGTTCATCCACAGGCTCAGAGTGGATCCAGAAAAGTTAAAGGTATCCAATTCAGGCTATACTAACCGAGCCACAACTGTACTAAAACCTTCAGTCAATTCTTCAAAGAGAAGAGAGGACAGCAGCAAGGTTATCTGTATTGGCTTTTATCTAATGATGTGTAATTGCTGTATGTATTTCACATGCATTTTTAGTGCTCTTATATAACATGTCTTTCTCTTTCACACACTTGGGGTTGGAGAGATTCAGTTTTTGATCCTGACACTGCCAACCATCAGCAAATCTTTGAACCACTTTCTTCTTCGATACAATGGGGGATGCTACGATCAAATGGGAAGTCCTTGTTGATACTCAAGGATTTAAAACAGTAATAAAATAATGTCTCCCAGTGCACAGCACAAAGTAAGTCTCAGTAAAAGTAACAGATATGATGGTGATTTGATTATTAATAAACCTAGGTTATAATTTTATATTTATAAATCATGGTTTTCTTAAGTTAATACAGGTCTAATAATAGCAACTCTGACTCTTTATCCATGTTGTTTTTGAGATAAATGAGATATATAGTATATGAGATCATCATTAAAGCTACTGGTTCTTTTACAATTGTAATGTACCCCTTCCTGTCTAATGGACATATCCCCTTAAAACCCTTTATTTGTTTTCTTAAGAAAATTCTTGAAGTGCAGGAGACTCAGTGTTTTTGTTGCTCCTGTTCGCAATGGACACATGGGGGACTCACTTAATACAGTTGTCATGGCAGGAACGAAGACGTTAAACCAAGTTTTCTCCTATAAGAATTTTCTTTCTTATCTTGCCCTCTGCATGTTTCTACTTGTATTTGAATCAATTAATTTAATATTTAAGATCTCACCTGTCACCATTCATTCTATTTATAGATCCATATTCATAACCAAGTCTTGTCGTTTACTGTGACCTTGGGCAAATGAGCCTCTATATGCCAACCACCCACAGGGGCAGCCAACCAACCCCGAAGGACTGCTACAACAGCTAAATGAGCATTAAATGCTGTGATGAGCAAAACTTTGCTCAGCGCAGCGTCTTGTCTAAGCCGCGGACTGTCTCCTTGGACTGGGCTGACCTGTGGATGATGCGCTGGCTCTGCAGGTAGTCCAGGGCCAGGGCCAGCTCACAGATGAAGAGCTTCACCGTGTCTTCCTGAAAGTGGACATTCTGCTGCAGGTGATAACGCAGGTCCCCACCAAGGAGCAGATCCACCACCATGAACATGTCCTCTTCGTCTTGGAAGGAATACCTGGAACAGCATCAGAAGAGTGACTATCAGGGCTGGTGAAATGGCTCAGGGGGCAACGTGCTTGCACGTAAGAAGGAGGACCTGAGTACGAATCCCCGGCATGGGGACTAGTGTGAGAAAGCCCTGAACTGGGAGCCAGACATAGGCCGATCTGAGGTTATGGGAAGGCCTCTCTGGCCAGCCTGTCTTACCAAGGTGACGAGCTTCAGGTTTGTTTCGGCAACCTGTCTCAAAAGTAAGGTGGACAAGCAATTGAGGAAAGACAATGTCAACCTTGGCTTCCATGTATGCCTACATGAGAGAGTGCACCTGTGTGCACACATGCAAAGCACACATAAATTTAAAGTTAAACACCAACTACACTTACAGGATAGAGTACCAGAGGCAAGCCCTACTAGGTTGCCGTTATGCTTCCGTTCCTTAGGAAGAAATTAAGGAACAGTGAAGTTTGGGTGATCTCTACAAAGTAAAAATCCTAACAAAGGATGCAGTCAAGGGATCTCCAGGGACCAAAGAAAATGTGAATAAGAACAAGATCACATCATCAAGCCCAAACAAATGGGAGAACTCCGTGGATGGGGTACAGTTCAGAATGTTAGGACACCAGGCATGATAGAGACACCTGAGTTTGAGGGGCGGGGGGGGGGGGAATGCATGGGCCAGTTTTACGGCAGGAACTCATTCACAAACCTACAGACATTGGGGGTTACTGGCAGGTGTGATGCCTGCTGTATGAGCAGATTCCAGCTCTGTGCTTGAAGGAGAATGAAGCTGAGGACTGGGAAGCAGAGTGAGACACAGACAGCCCCACATGGTCCCCGGCTGCCTAGCATACACAGAGCCTCCAGCAGAGATATGGGGACCTGCTTAGATGCATAGCGCCTTGGTAAAGTTGCTCTTCTCCAGTGGGGATTTGTTTTGTTTTGCTCGTGGCTCAGGCATGATGTATTGTCACGACAAAGCTATCTAAAGCAATACTGCTTTGATGTGTTTCTGCTCTCCTAACATAACTGAAATCATATTTTGAAGTTTCATTTGCATTAAAGAACTAAGTGCCTGCAAGCAGTACCCGAGGAAGCATATAAATTCCTGGTGATGAATTCTCGGCTCAGGAGTAACTGTTAGATACCAATGACAGGACAGATCCTACAGGGTGAGGGGGGATTTATAAACAATAAGGAATAAGAATATCAACAAAGCATTAGTCTAAGGAGGTGATGGTCTAATGAAGAGTGATGGTCCCTGATGTTCGCTGGTTCAATAAACAAAATTTCATAGTCACAGAGAAGATATCAGAACTTAAGCTCTTGGGGAATTATGACAAATGCAGGAAGTGATTTTTCAAACTTTGAGATGTGAATGCTTGGTATTATCTTTAGGAATTATGTATCCTCTATACCTCGATGGGATGTCTGGCTGTCTATCTCTGCTTCAGGTTTAAAGGGCACCAGGAAAGCTGCTGGATAGAGACACTTCCATTTGAAATCCTTCCAACTGCACCAAGCACAAATTTTATCCCCTGTGTTCTGGAGATCTTTCAGTGAGCAGCCCTGAGGTAGTTAGTATGTAATCATAATCACATCCAAGGTTTCTCACAACTCACGCTGCTCCCAGCAGTGGACCAGAAAACATGCTTGCTCATCGGCTGAGCTGCTGCTGACTGAGTAAGGACAGTGAGAATGGGGTACCGAAAGAAGGGAAAATCCAATCATATATATATAACTAGAAGCCAGGGGAAAGATAGCCCGTGGAGCAGACTTATGCTACACTCTCAGGTGCCTGCACGCTCACCTGCTGACACACCCGGGGCTCCCTCTCCTCTCCTATTGTCACACTAAGCCCTAAGTGTAAATATTCCTTTTACTAAATTCAGTCTCAACAGCAAACCTTTTTACTAAGGCTTGAGTTAGGCGATTTTTATCCACAGAGCAGACAGATTCAAGTGTCAGTGGTGACAAGCTAACAAGAGTGTCCCAACATGCAGGGGATTAATAAGCAAAGGGAAAAGAGGCAATGGCAAGAAGCGACATGCTCAGCTGGCCAGCAGTCAAGTCTGATTGCTAAAAACCATCTTCCTTCTTTAGCTCATCACATCTGAAGCCTATTGGGATTCTTAACTCTCAAAGGGAAAAGATGAGTGTTTAATTTTTTGAAAATATTTAATTAAAAATATTCAGGCATAATATAATTTAGTGATACACAGAATGTTTGGGTTCTTAGCATAATCTGATTGTTTAAAATACAAAAACCTTCCTAGTAACTCAGCCACGTGTCACAGAGAATCACAGCTGGGTTTCTGTGGCCATTGTTTCCTGTGTCATAGCATGGCATAGTTCTGAGCTGGCTATGCTCACCTTAACAAGTCTAGCCATGACGCATGTGAAATTCACTAGGTTGCCTGTTCATCACATCATCAAACACTCCCACAGGTCAATCTGATGGAGGCAGTTTATAAACTGAAGTCCCCCCCCCCTTCCCAGGTGGCTCTAGTTTGTGTCGTTTACAAAAAACTAACCGGCAGAGTGGTAATCTCTCTCTCTCTCTCTCTCTCACACACACACACAAATAAATACACAAAAACATGTGTACATGTGCATGTATGTGTATGCACAGAGTACATATAATGGATATATTTTAAAAGACATAATATATGCAAAATAAAAAGAAAATAAACTGATGGTTCATGCATAAAATTTTCTGCCAAAAAGTTACTTTGTCTAAATGATGAGATTTATACATCATTTTTATTTTATAGTTTTTATTTTGTATTTTACTTGATATTGAAGTGCAAATATACATGAGAATAATACTTTCTTCTACTTGTATCCAATATGAGTTGCCTCATTGGAAAAAGGAGCTAACAATGTCAGCTTCTGATCTGTATAACTCACACTAGGAACATTTGCCAAATACAGACTCAATGTCCATAGTTCCATACTACATAAATATTTCTTTCTTTAAATTGAACTACTCACTGTATGACCCTGGAGGTCAGGGTAGTGGAGAGAGTGTGAAGACGCATAACTAACATGAAAGACCTTTGAAAACTCAAATGGAAACCACTACAGTAGACACTTCCTAAAATAGTCATAGACATAGAGGTGTGTGTCATATATAAAAGGTGTTTAATCACTCTATAAGAGGGGATTTTTTTCTCTTCTTTTTTTTTCTCTTGCAGACAACATAGCCTATCAAAATAAAATCCCAGAGACACATATGGGGTTATCTACTTTCAAGTCATTTGTAAATGTGGTTCCATAGACTGTCCCACCTTTGGTCTATTACAAGCTATTGCCATTACCTCCAAAACTGGATGGTAAATGCCTATTGGTAAAGCCACACCAGGAATTTGAGTCATAGGGCATGGAGAAAACAAACTGGTACTAACCTGGAAGCTTCACCATTACTGGATAGCCTGCACAGTTCTGCAATGGTCTAAGAGTTCTAGGATTAGAAAAAAAGTTAATCCCCAGTACTGCCTGATTGTGGAACCTGCAAGCTACCATAGCGAGTATTCTGACATGGTAAGCCCAACAGTGCAGAGACGGCGTGAATGTTATGGGAGTAGCCAACCTCTCTATAACTGTATTTAAGGCCAACTCCATGAGACAGAATGCATGCTTAATAATATTAATTTGGGACAAACCACCTGTCTGGCTAGTCCCTAGGCCTATGAGAGAACCCAATACTTTATTATGCTAAATGGACACAGTATTAAATTGTCCCATAAGTTCTTATTTTAATATATATTAGTGCATGTTTCAACCCTCATTAATTAACTTTCTTTTAATTGGTGTCTTTACCAATAGGGACTCATTCATCAATTAACTTCCTTGTTAGTAGATAGTGATTAAAGCAAGAACTCACAACTGGTCAGCATGCATAGATAGAATAAGAAAGTGTGGCGTGCTCAGCTCCAAATGGAACATCTATATCACACACATTCTACAAGTCTCAAGGACATCACGAAAGAGGGGGCATAAAAATTGTGAGACAAGCTCCAAAAGCTACAGAGAAACCCTGTCTCAAAAAACAAAAAAAAAAAAAAGTGAGAGTTGGGGGTAGTGAATAACTGCATAACAACAATGTTTTTTTAGACATGACAGGACCATTCACACGTGAATCACTATCACACTGACTGTTTGCATAAGATCTGTAGAAGATCAAGTCAGCTAAGATTCAGACATGGAAGGAGGAGTTCAGGATGGCCCACATGTATCCGAGGAGCCATTGGCAACTGATAGCTACTGAGGGAGGGCAACTTAGTGTGTATGCAGCCATTGAGAATCTACCCTTGCTTCAGGAGTGGTCCCACACCATGTGCATACTGTCAGCACTAAGTGGGCTCAGTGAGTTTGGGGAAAGGAATGGGAAGGTAGCCAAGGAGTTAGAGGGGAGGGAAAGAAGGGTGAATTTGATCAAAACACATAATATTCATGTATGAGCTACTCGAACTGTTTTTATAAGAAACTTTTATAGATCTTTTGGGTCTTGTATTCCATAGCTTCTCTGACCAACATCTTTTATATTCTAGCAAAAGTTTTGTTAAGAGATCAATTCTTTTTTTGTCACAGTACTTCAGAAGGCTGGAGTTCTGCAAATGACATGTATGTCTCACCATCTGATATTCATCACAGGTATGTATTTTGTAGAAACTGGTAGACTGATCCAAAGGCTTACTGAAATTAATGTTCATTTGGGGGAAATGCAAAGCCACTTTACAATTGAGTCTATGCACTTTAATAAACATGTATATAATTAATAAATCAACCTTGTGCTGTTATTTGCCATTATGCATCACTGTCTAGAACCTAAAGTTCTTTCAGAGTGGTAAAATTAAATTCTGTCATTTCTCCTTTATGTTTTAAATGGAGTACTTTAATAAGGAAAAATGATTTAAGAAACTATTTAGTTATGGTGAGGTGTGGTTCAGATAGGAAAGATTAAAACAGATGTTAAATAGTAATCTCCCCTTTAGCAATGATTTTCAAAATGATTTGTTTTCTAATATATTCCAAAAGCAACCAACACAATTTTTAAAAGTGTTGCAATGAGTTTGTGGGTTTGGTGTTATCATTTCTGTTCTTATTTTGTTTGCAATGTGCATTCTTGAACTGGGGAGACATAATCAAGCAGCAACACAAACATTGATATGATCAAGTAGGATTCGATACTTTTATGTCATACAAACATATTACTAGCTGTCTTGTATAATTCATATTCCAGGCAAATGTGGTTGTTGGAAATATTCTCTCTCTCTCTCTCTCTCTCTCAAACACACACACACAAACACACATGCACATGCACACACGCAGATATAATGGACATGTGCAGACTCAAGTGTACCCCATGATAAACACATTAATTTTCATAATGAAAGTGAGTCCTTTCTCCAGCACCGAAGGTGCTGGTCTGTAATGACAGACATATAAATACATGTTATCTCCCTCCTATCAGACACACATACCACTGTCAGAATGGCAGCACTGCTCCTCACCAAGGCATCATTGAAAACTGTATATGCTACATCTATTCCTACTATTTGTTACAGTATTTCCAACCGATTAAGCATAGTAAAGTTGCTATTAGTTACTCCTGCCACAAACTGGACACAGTGAACATAATATGAGAAGAATTAACATTTTTGATGAATTCTCGTGCCATTTTCTGCAGTGATTGCACTATTTTACATCTTCACCCACAAGGGCAAGGGCTCCAGTGTTGTTTGTTTTTCACCCTTTGGCTCTTTTTGTTCTTTACTTTTTTGGGGGGTCCACTACCCAGCTCCCAAATAAATCACACAGACACTTTTTTCTAACTTATAAATCCTTAGCCTTTGCCTGGCTTGTTTCTAGTCAGCTTTTCTTCACTTAAATTATCCCATCTACCTTTTGCCTCCGGAATTTTACCTGATGTTAGACTCCCTTCCGTGTGCTATAAATATCATTGGTTAATAAAGGAACTGCTTTGGGCCTATAGCAAAGCAGGAACAGAGCTAGGTGAGAAAAACTAAACTGAATTCTGGGAGAAAGAAGGCAGAGTCATAGAGAAGTCATGTAGTCCCGTGGGAGCCAGATGGAACTTTACCTGGTAAGTCACTGTCATGTGGCAATACATAGATTAATGGAGATGGGTTAAATTAAGATGTAAGAGTTAGCCAATCACAAGCTAGAGCTAATGGGTCAAGCAGTGATTTAAATAACATAGTTTCTTGTGATTATTTTGGGGCTGAGCACTTGGGAATCAATAAGTTGCCTCCTGCAACATTTATCTTTTTCTATTTCTTTATAATTTTTCTTTCCTTCTTATCCCATGCCTGACTATGTGGCTGGGTAACTGGCCACTTCTTTGCTCACTCCTTGATATTTCTTTTCCCAGATTCCTCCTTCTATCTATTCTCTCTGCCTACCAGCCCCACCTATTCTTTTTCCTGCTTTACTATGGGCTGTTAAGTTCATTATTAGACCAATCAGGTGTTTTAGGCAAAGAACACAGCTTCAGAGAGCTGAACAAATGCAACATAAAAGAATGAAACACATCTTTTCATCATTAAACAAGTGTTCCACGGCATAAACAAATATAACAAATCTTAAAATAATATCCCAGGACACTCCAGTTTTCCAACACCCTTTCCAGCATTCATTACTTTTTGCTTTTAAAACAATAGTCATCCCAATGCATAGGAAGCAGTCCCACGATGATTGTGATCTGCAATCTTCCAATGTTCACGCATGTTGTACACCTTCTTGAGTACCTATTGGCTAGCTACCATTTTGGAGAAAACCCTCTATCTATATTCTTTATCGGTTTTCAAAATGGGATTTTTTTTCCTTTTATAATTTTTGAAATAATTGTTTCTTCTGTATACCATCTATGGAAGACTTTTTGCCAGACATATAATTTATAAGCTGTCTCTATTTTCTTTCATTTTATATGCTGTCATTTCACTTCTTGATCACAGCTTTGAAGAACTTTTTTTTTTAATTTGGTAAATTCCCAGTTGTCTCATGATTTTCTGAATTATCTATAGTTTTTCACTGCTAAATTACCTTGACACCTTGGTTCAAAGTCAATCAATAATTAATGCGAGGATTTGCTTTTAGATTCCCAATACTATGCTATGTCTATTTTTAATGCCTGATACCCTGTCTTTATTCTGTAGCTCTGTAGCAAATTGGAGATGGGGATATGAACCCTCCAATGTTGCCCTTTATGTTCAAGGTTGTTTCAGTTAGTCTTTGGATTTTTTTTTTTAAATTTGAATCCCTTGAGTCTCTATGTGAATTCCTTCCTTTCTTTTTTCCTTCTTCATTGTTGTTGTTTGAGACAAGGTCTCTCTCACTGCATAGTCTTGGCTGGCCTGGAACTCATGATGTAGAGCAGGCTAGCTTCAAACTCATACAGATCTATTTGCTTAACTTGCTGAGAGCTGGGATTAAAAGTTTTCATCGTTCCACATTATCATGTCTATTGGTGTCCCCCTTATTCAGATCATGCTTATGCAGCCATGTAGGTGAGAATTCATGGATGTAGCTTCTGACATCTCAAGGAGTCATTATCTCACAACAAACTCCAGGTTTCTCTGGCTCTTTTCATCTCTCTGCCCTGTCTGGCTCAGTGATCCCTGAGTCTTAGATGCAGGAGTGATGTTGTAGATGGATCATTTGAGACTGGGTTCCACAACTATATGTTTTGATTGGCTGTGTTTTTCTGCAGTTGTCTCTGTTCCAATGAGAAGTTTCATAATACGGACTGAGCAGGGTATATTTTTGCATCTAGAAGCCACACACACACACACACACAGCAACAATTAAGGAAAAAAGACACCACAGATTTGGAAGACAGAAAGGGATGGCTTGGAAGGATGAAAAAGAAGGGAGAAATGGTGTAACATTATAATCTCAATAAAAGAGTTAAAAATTAAAAAAAATATCTTTTAAAGAGTATGCTATCACACCCAATTCTTTGTAAAATTCAAGAGAAGTTTATAGATTGTGTTTGTTTGCTTGCTTGCTTTGTTTTTTTCTAGATAGGGTTTCTATGTGTAGTCCAGGCTGCCCAGGAACTCTTTGTCTAGCCTCAAACTCACAGAGATCCCACTGTCTCTGCCTCCCTAAGTGCTAGAATTAAAGATGTGCACCACCATACCCGACTTCATTTCCTGTTTTCTTGAACCATCCAGGACTTTCATAGGGTCAGGGTAAAGGCTATAGATTAGTTCGAGCCTGTTGGCTTTTTTTTTTTCACTTAGTAGTACATGCTGGAGAAAGCACCAGAAAGAGTTACCTGTCATTCCTTTCCTCAGCCATGTTACATATTTAATTAAGTTATCCTCTGTGGGAGACCAAAAGGCTGTTTTCAAGCCTTTCCTATTGGAGATTCCAGTAATACTCTAGTATATATGTAGTGCATGTGTCTTTTTATAGTCTACTTAGCTAGGAGTGGGTTTGCTAGTATGAGGATTCATCTCAACAGAGGGCAAAAGCACACACATGTGTGTTAGATACTACCAAATCTGTCTTTGAGTGTCTGTGCCAATTTTGAACCCCTCCAGTAATATATAACAGTATAGACTTTGTCACATGCACTCTGTAGGGAATACTGTCAAATTTCCAGGGGAGGGGGTTCCACTTCAGAAAAATTCATCCATGCACCAAGCCTTGAAACGTACAGAGTTCTTATTTCTCTGCCCTACTAGTGCCTTACAGAGTTCACTAAGGAAAAAAATGCAGCTTAAACACCCTCATTAAACCAGTGGCCCAATGACACTACCCGCTCTTGTGTATTTTCCCAGACTAAAGAACTACATAACTGAAAGTCATAAAGTTGATGGCTCACAGTGCAGGCGGATCTTTTAGACAGAATGGAACTGAGAAAATTACTATATAGTCAGACTTCCTAGTCTGCATGAACAATTTTGGTGTACATCTCAGAGACATAAAAGCTTGTCCTGCGTGAGTTTATCTCAGCTCTACTTGAGTCTCCCATGGATCTTGGGGTTATTTCTACTTCCCTCCTGTGCAATTCCAAAGCACTCAGACACTTGCCTGTAATAGAACATTTCGGAGACTTAGCAGTGGATTCTCTTCTGAGTCAGGCTGCATTTTCATGATTTATTCATTTAGCTTCAAGTCCTCACTTGAGGGAGAATTTT
The DNA here is from genome assembly GCA_025134845.1 of Neodon shergylaensis. NCBI lineage: Eukaryota > Metazoa > Chordata > Mammalia > Rodentia > Cricetidae > Neodon > Neodon shergylaensis. The sequence goes on from JABTXL010007882.1 coordinate 238,458, forward strand.
GAAGATCCTATGCCTTCTTCATCTCTGTATCTACCAGAAAGCCCTGGCATGTAGCCTGGTCTGTCATGTGTACTTGTTTGTTTAGTGATATTCTACAAATATTTATTACATATTTATACCCCTGTATAATGCATTGCAGTTAAAGTGACGCAAAGAATATGTTTTTTTTCTCTCTTGAAATCAACCATCTTAAAAAATCAATATTTACACAAATAAATTGATAGAAAACTTGATAAGAAATGTGAAAGAAAAATACAAATTACTATGATAGAAATTAACAGAAGGCCCTAAAACTAACTGTAGGGATCATAAAAACCTCAAAAAAATGTAACATGAGCCATAAACTGAAGTCTTCATTAAAACACATAGAGATTTGTGACTTTCACAGTGAAAAACATGGTGTGTAGTTATTTTCTTTTAAATTCACAGAATAGGCTGCAGATTATGTCCCCATGTCCTTATATCATAGCTGATTGTTCAAAGCATTAACCTTTCTACGGACAGAACTCTGCAGATTTTGTGATCCGTCAGCTCATACTGGCTCTGGAGGTCTTGTTTATGAAATCTCTCCAGAGGAAATTTGGCTACTATGATTTGTACAGAATCTCCTGAGAGGTTCCCTTAGAGAATAAGATACCCAGTAAACAGGCAAAGGGGAATAACATGTCTTGTTCCCCATATACGTGGAAAAGCCAAGGCACTTGCTTACATGTTAATGAGGAGCAATTAAATCAGAACATTACACAAAGGATTAGAAAAAAAAAAACAACCAAGCGTTAGAAATTGATTTGGAGATCTGTGACAATCAACGACCACTTCAGAGAAAATGATGAAACTTGGTGATTCTGGGTTTTTGACAGGAAGGGAAATGGTCACTTCTGTTTGGAAATAGATGGAAATGTCTTGGCTGATATTAGCAGGGTTCAGGAAACATTGAATCTGAAGTGCTGACCTGTCATTCCTCAGTAAAAAGATAGAACATTCATCTGGCACAGTTAGAGTTTCCATCCCCCATCTCTCTGGCCAAAAAGACAATTCATTCCTTAATGAACAAGTTGTAAAACTCCATGAATTCTGGGGCAAAGGAAGGTCTCCCAAGGACAGATACTTCATCTTTCCCATCCTTGTCCCTACTTCTCTTTATACAATGTGCCTGACTTTCTTTCAACCAAGTAGTGCCTACATCCAAACTAGACCAATAGCATCTTCTGCAGAGTTGGGAGCAGCACTGTGTCCTGTGATAGCAGGGATGTACTAGCTAGCAATGTTTCTGATACCTGACAGTCAAAACTCCTCCAGGCAAGCAACTAGAGACCTATCCCCAACTTGAGTATTTTAAAAAACAAGTAGTGATTTTGTTCCATTAAAATTTATTATTTATCATGCTAAATGATATCTATATTCTTACTTAGTCCTTTGATTGTGTTTATTTTTAAATGTTTTGTTGAAGGAATGATAACTGAATACCTTACAGACATAATGTTAAGATGGAATGTATGTTAATATTGATGGAATCCCGACAGACCTTGGCACTGGTTTTGTGGCTTTGACCCAGTGAGTCTATTTTTCTAAAGGGACAAAGCTAATACATACCATGCAGGAACTGACCTCAAGATGGCATGAGACTGTCACTTTCCATAGAACACAGGAGACTGTATTATTTTCCATATAGATATTCTTAAATTTATCCTAAGAATCTACATTCCTATTTTCATTTTTTGAGACAAAGTCTTACTAGGTAGCCCAGGCTTGCTTCAAACTCTCCATCCCCTTGCCTGAGCCTTCCACGTGCTGAGGCGATAGATCTGCACTGCCATTTTCAGCAAGAATCTTCTTGGGTCTATGAGAATCCTTTATAATTAAATCCCAGTCTGATAGGTCTTAAAACATTTTAGAAACTACAAAACCAACATCTTCTATGTGCAGTCTATGTAGAAAAACACAGATTTGATGATTCGGTTCACTTTGAATTTACAGACACAGATTTTAAACGGATACTCAGAAAATACTATTCTAATTTTTAAATTTTACTTTTTCAGTTATTTCTCAGCTTCTCTCCTTAAAAATCTCCTGCTCTTCTTTCTCAGTTTGTGATTTCATGGGGTAAGCAGAGACAATAACCTGAACATTACTTCCTCACACGCCTACCAACAAACCTGCTGCCTCCCCCACATATGCTTCCTGTTCTGTGTTCTCTCCTAGTGCAGTGAAAGAAGCATCCACATTTCCACCTGCACTTTTGACTTAAGGCTAGCCTATTCACCTTCATCTTCCTCTTAGGGTATAGCCCATCTATACCCTGTCAGATTCTACTTGTCTGTCATTTCACTTTTGCCCTTTATTGTCAATTCTTTTCTTTAACTGCTATATCATCTTTGGCAGTCACCCTTATTTCTACATATCTCAAAATGTATACCAGGTAAAACATTAATTTTTAAATAAAAGTAATATACAGATAAGGTGAAAATATGAAGTCTAGCAAGTTAATAAATCTCATAGTGACCTAGGATTTTATATAAATGTGTAAGGAGAATAGAATGTGACCAAATACAGTTCATTTGGGGAGTTGTTTTGTGAGTCCCAAATCAATTTACTTTTTATGCGGTAGAAATTGAGATCTTAATTTAAAAAGAAGTTACTTGATAAATTAAAATTCATAGACTCTAGAACCAAAATGGAACTTCCCTATCATGACTCTGTGAACAAATACCCTACAGAAAATATCACATGACATCTGAAAATATTTAAACCCACTCACTTCTAGGAACTCAAAAAAGACCAACTTGCCCAGGTCACTATTTGTGTTCAACTTTGCTCCCTTTGCATGGGAACAAAGGGATGAGACCAGAGAGGGAGAAATGAAACCGCTATTATCTGTTCATGACATGGTTGTAAATTTTGAAAACCTATGTGCTGTGGGACAATGGTCTTTTGTATTGTTTTAATAAAATACTGATTGGCCAGTAGCCAGACAGAAAGTATAGGCAAAATGACCAGGCAGGAAGTAGAGGTGGGGCGATGAGAACAGGAGAATTCTGGGAAGAGGAAAAGAGTCAGTCTGCAGTCTTCACCCAGATGCAGAGGAAGCAAGATGAGAATGCCTTTCTGATAAAAAGGTACCAAGCCATGTGGCTAACATAGACAAGAATTATGGGCTAATTTATGATGTAAGAGTAAATATGAAGCCTGAGCTAATAGGCCAACCAGTTTATAATTAATATAGACCTCTGTGTGTTTCTTTGGGACTGAATGGCTCTGGGAAAGGGTGGGACAGAAACCTCTGCCAACACCTATAGGAGAGTTACTGAGGAAGTTCAGCAGAGTTTGGGAAATAATGCCAATATCAATTCTATTGTAGCATACAAGCAACAGGCTACTAGAAAACATAAATTTAATAAAAAATAATATTATGAAAAATATCAAATACTTAAGAATAAATCTTAAAAATGGATAAAATCATCTTCCACACCAGGATTACATTAAAAACAGAGACAAAGGGAGAAAAATCAAGGTTTCTATACATTAAAAAGAAAAATTTATGAATTAAAAGATGTACTATTTTAGTATGATAATATGATAAAATTTTTCCTTGAATTAATTCATAAATTCAATAGTACCCAAAATAAATACTAGTAGATATCAAATACAAACTGAAAGGCTATGGTAACATTTATATAAAATTGAAAAGATCCAATTATGGCCAACATAACACCAAAATTACAATGCTGCAAATGAAATACAAAGCCACAGGGTGTGTATGTGACAGGGTCACCATTTAATCCATGGAGCTCAGTGCAGACATCCACAAGAGTGTAGTAACTAGGAAAATGATAAATGCGGCTGTGCTGTGGTATGGTCCACTCCCCCCTTCTTCTATGTGAACTGGGGAGCACTCAGAGCCTTTAATGTCTCACCTGCACACTCCAAAAGGGCTCCCTTCCAGTCCCTGAAATGCAGTCTCTAGCCAATGCTCTGCACACTCTTGTTTTGCCTGACTACTCTCTGGAGTTTGGGTTTCTACAGAAACACAAAATTTACTCCCTATCCAACAACTGTATTGCGATCACTGAGCAGAAGTCCCAAATTGAGTCTGCTTCTCATCAGATCTCCCCCATCTCAGTGATTGACACAGTCTCCAGGTTGCTCAGGTCAACAAGTCAGGAGTCATTTTTTCCTCTGTCTCGAAAGCTAAGAGGCAGGCACGCTTTTCTGAGCAGAGCCAATTAGACATCTCCCTAGGACTTTGAATCTTGAGTGGTTGACACAAGGTTAGAAAATTGTTGGAGCTGACTCATCTGGGCCAGACAGTCTCAAGGGTTTGCCCATTAGTCCCTGTACCTGGATTCCCGGAATTGCCTTTATTCCTGCTCTTCACCTTGATCTCTTTATCTACGTTATCCCTAATGGACCCAATGAGTTTCCTTGAGCTGAGTGTTTTTAATCTTTGTGTCATTTTCTATGAAGGAGCTTTTGTATCAGGACAGTAAGAAAAGGAAGAGTTATTGCGTATATTATGAAGATGCATATAGTCCAGAAGACTAACCCATTAGTCCATGGGACATCCAGTCATCAAGTACATATAGTATAATTACTGCACACAGGCCACCCAATAATACTGTGTCTCTGCTGTGTCCTTCAGGGACTGTCCTTCTGTCTTATCCATGTATACCAGGATCATCCCCAAGAATAATCATTTCAATGAAAGTCAGGCACACTTGAGAGCATGCATGTGTGCTTTGTAGAATCACATACAGTAAGATATATCTAAGTGTGAGTACAGACTCCTCAAAGGAGAGCTACTTCAACAACAAATTCTTCCTTGGAGACTTTCACAACTAAGAGCACTTGGTTACTTCCTATGGATCCCAATTCTAGCACAACTAAGAGTTTTCATCAGTTACTTGATTGTTTGATCATGTCTTAAAACTATTTCATGTATTGTGACAGCTGGTTTCTAAATTAATTACAGTGGTTCCTTTGTCTGCCCTTCTGAGACCCAGACTTTGCCATGGTCCTCTAGCCCTTCAATCTGGTCATGACCTCAGGATTCACTTTGGCTGATGAGACAGTAGAAGGCATGACATAGGCAAAAGCTGGAAACGTGTTTCTCATGAATCATGTCCTTTCTTGCCTATGGAATCCTTCCACTGTTGTTTGAGAGTTCCCCATATCTTCACTGCTGTGAAGACAGCAGCAGAGATGATGAACCCCAGTTATCAAGAACCAGGTAGGTTATTTTGGATGACTAACTCCCCAGTCTCAGACAGCTTCAGACAAGGCCTCCCGAACCAGAAAAAAATGCCTGGTCAGTCCATAGGGTCATGAGAAATAAATACCTGGTGGTAGGGACAGTCACTCCTTTTCCAGATGATCGTTACTAAGCAACTACCATGTGTAGTACTTTATATATGTACGTTGTTCATTTGTAGCTCTCTAGATGAATATTTACATTATCCTCAATTACGTCTAGGGAAATCAAGCAAAGTACATGGGGTAATTGGTCTAATTCATAGTTACCAAATGGCAGGACAGGTATTAAAACTCCAATTCCTCAGACCCTAAGATCAGCTAGGAACTGAAGTGTGTGTGATTATAAAACAGTATGTTTGTGAGGGTGCCAACATGGTGCTGACATGGTGGGGACATTGTGAGGTGCCAACGTGGTTCTGACATAGTGGGGACATTGTGAGGTGCCAACGTGGTACTGACATCGTGGGGACAAGATCAAGCAACCAGGAGCCAATAAGCTGGTCTTATCGCTGACTTACTTGATTCATTCTCTCACTGAACAGGCATTTATTGATCACTTGCTGTGTGCTAGGCACTGTTGTAAGAGTTGAGACAGAGAAAAGCATGCGAGCATACCTGCCTGCTTTGTGATATCCCTGTGGTAGGTATGAAAGATAATAAACAAAATCAATTCTGCTGCCTTGCATATTTTGTAAGGGAGTCTCATGAGATGTCTTCTGGGGATGGTCCACAGTAGAAAGAAGACAGATTTGAGGGCAGGTTATCGGATGGGAGCCCAGGCTCTTACTCCGTATAATGCCTGGGGAAGCCCCAGTTTTCTCCAAATGTAGAATAGAACTACCCATCCCTCTCAACTGAGTTTGTTAGGATAAACAAAGACTCTAATATACGTCAAACCAAGAGAGATAGGACGCCATTGAGAAGCACCTTGTCAGTTACCAAGAGTTCTCAGTTCTGACTCCAGAAAATCGAGCGGCGAACACGGGAGAAGCTTCCAGGCCGCCATCGGCGGGACTCGGCACGGCTGTGTGTTCAGCTGTCAGAAAGGACCTCTTGTCACGCTCCACGTTTAGGTGGTCTTTTCCACTTAAAATAGATAACTCTGTCCTCTAATTTATTAAAACCACGTGTGAGCCCTTTCTGTTCCCGGAGCCCAATGGCCCCGAGAGGGCTAGGAGAGAGGCCCCAGCGAGCCTTGCAGCTGCAGGCTTAATCTCAATTAACAAAAGCCACCTGGGGAAGCGGCTGCAAGTCTATTTGTTTTCTGACCGTGGGTTGCCAGGGCTTTGTTAACAGCCCTCAGGGAGCGACTCACAGCAAGACTGTATTTACTTTTCCTGGATGCCAGCCCTGTCTGGCAGCTTTCACTTGATAACATGCCCTACATCTGAAGATTCTTCTTGATTGGATCCAGGGCCAGGCGGTTGGCAAGGTTCAACGTTAATTCAAATGTTGTTCCTCCCTGACACCTTGTCCTACAGGGGTGAACTTCTGTCCCTGGAACACAGGATGCAGGGGCATCCCCTAAATCCTTCCACGCCTTACTCACAGTTTATATTTCAAGAGCCATTTGATTGACATTAGTGTTTTTCTATCAGTAGTGGTAGTGTGCAGATAAGAGTTCCATCTATTCTTGCTCATTGCTCTGTCCTCTCCCTGTGGGTGTGTGTTGCAATTAGGATTGCCAGATGGAGCAAATAAGAGTACTCTATAGCCAGTTAAATTTGAAATTCAGATACATTCAATAAATGAATAATTTAAAAACATGTCTGTGTGGCGCTTGGGGCCGCGGTTAAAATTACTGGGTGTTTATCTGAGATTCAAAAAACTGTGCCTCCCAGATTTTATGGCAGACTGAGATGCAGCTTGGTTCTGATGCTCAGTAGATATACACACCAATGGAGGAAATAATGGAGCCAGGGCGGGACAAAACCAGAAAACTATATGCAAATATTTTGCTAGAATGCACGTAAAAACATTAAATATGATTGTTTGAAGGGGTTAAGACTTCTAAGGATTTCTCGTTTGTCTATAGGATTCATTTTCTGTTTTTCAAATTGGTTGCAATAAGCAGAAAAATTTCAAGCATATATACATGCAGAGAGAGAGAGAGAGAGAGAGAGAGAAATAGGTGTGCACACACATATGGGTACCTATACATTAATGCCTCTTAACATTAAAGCAAATGGTGTTTAAGAGAAATTTGGTTATTTTTCTCAGCTTGAAAACTGAGGTCAGAGTACAGCCCTAGAGGCTGGATGTATCTTGAAAATGGATGAGGTTATTCAATGCAATACGTGGTGGGGTTGGGGGGAGCCTATTAGGAAAACAGAGTATGTGAATTGGCAGGGGTTTTTGAAAGGATTGTTGTAGTTTTATATATTATACAATGTTTCTTAAGGTACTAGCCTCCAAAGCTTTGGAAATAGCCAAATAAATCTAATGGTTGGGCCAGAACATAAATCCGAGTTATATATAATATTTTGGGGGAACATTTAATTAGCTTTTGTTTGATTTTCAGAATGAGGGCAGGAAATCAAAATCAACTCTAATAAAGAATGAACTGAAGGCACTTTAGTGATGCTTCCCATGATGCTTTGGAATCAAGCATCGTTCAAGGTAGACTTTTGGGCATCCACACTGGCCAGTTAGTGACTGGTATGTTTAGAATATTATACCTACATGGAGCAAGAAAGGAAAAAATGCAAATAAATAGCTGCAAGAGCCTATATGCTGGATGACCCTTTTCATCCACCAGAACAACCAACCATTCATTGTAACCATGTCTTCTGATGATGCGACTTGAAAGTGACAGATCATTCATTATTAAAACTCAGAAGGTTTGTAACGTGCTTATTTCTCCTGAAAAGACTCCCTTCAAAAAACACAGCAACTCGCTAGGACAGAAAGCCCTACAGTGAGAAGAAATACATGCCCTCTGTGAAGACTTTTATCTTAAAAGATTAAAGGGGAATGAGAGAGACAGGATGGCGTGAAGTAGAAAGGTCAGGACTAGGAATGGAAAGGTGTTGAGTGGGGAAGAAACTAGGTAGGCATGGCAGGGGGTGTGTGTAGAAGACAAACGAAGACTAGGGGAATGTGCAAAAGCCATATGGGTACCTATTTCGTAAACATTAAAAACACAGTTTCAAAAAACAAGTTTAAATGAAGGTTCCCTACACAGTAATAAAGCCCTTCCCAGAAGCCAGAGGTTACTAAATATAACTCTGAGTTCCAGGTGTGGGATTTCCCCTTATTTGTTGCTGATCAGGGAGTTGCCATAGGTACCCAAAACAATAGAGTTTATTGCCATCGTCCTGGGTGCCCACTAGCGCTAGATGGTAAGACTCTATTGCTGAAGATACCACACACTTTGGTCACTGGATGTGGGGAAATCAAGCCGAAACTTCTCTGGCAGCTCCCTCTCTCTCCTGGTTGGCTTCCATAGTGCTGGAAGGTACTGCGAAGGCTGCTGAGGAAGAGAGGTCGTGTATACAGTCTTATCCAGCTGTAGACACTTTGAACTACAATAACAATCCCGCTGGCAGGGAGCACCCATTGGTGCAATAGCAGCATAGATGTGATGGGATAACCAAGAGCTTTCTAACTGGATTCCGTGTCTACACTAACAGAGGGACTTTATTCCTGGTACAATAACCCTGATCAGGAGCTGGCGACTACGGGAATCAATGGCCCTAGGGTACACACTGTAGTGTTTTGCTAAGGGACGTGTGGTCCGAATGCCTTCTAAACACTCGTGATTTTATCCACAGATAGTGCTTCTCTCAGACCTTATCAGAGAAGGCTCTTACTACGGTGTGCAGTGATTAGTACGAAGACTGTAACTGGTGAAAATGCCGAGTGTCAGGGACTCTAGTGTGCTCAGCCCTAAAGGAAAGGAGATATCTATATATCTATATACACGCGCTCCAAGCTCAGAGGACAGGGTAGGCGAGGGGGTGAAAAGAGTGGAAGAGCTCGAAGGTGGAAAGGTGCGTTACAAAAACACTTCTCTAGAGATGGCGCAATGCTGTCATGCTGAATTTATTTCAGCTGTGTTTACCTGGAAAAGCCCTGCCCAAGATAGGGCTTGTCAATATTCCATCCTGAGTCCCCACTTCTCCCAAAGGGATTACAGACAGTTAATGGCAGCTTGGAAAAGTGAGGTCCCTTTCTTTCCTGATGGAGACACTGATAAGTTAGTTGCCTTGGCCCCATTAAATAACCTCCCACCTATACTCAAACAAGCAGTCCTAATTAAACTCAGTGGGCCAGGAACATTCAAAAGAGAAGGAGGGGCACTTATGGGAAAAGGAAGGTCCCAGAGGGAGGGAAAAAGGAGGATTGAGAGGAAAGAATGGAGGATGAAAATTCACACACACACACACATACACACACACACACACACACTCACACGTACATTGTCAATAAATAAAAAAATAATTGTGCGTTCTGCACTGTGTCTACCAATGGAATGTGCCCACAATTTCACTGTGAACTTCAATGAGAACAGGAAAAAGAACAGGGGATATATGTTCTAGCACAAAGCTCCTCAACCTGTGGGTCGTTACCCCTCTGAGGGCAGAATAGCCCTTTCACAGGGTTATGCTATGCTTTGTAATAGTACAAATTAAAGTTATGAAGTAGCAATGGAAATCATTTTGTGGTTGGGGGTCGCCACAGCCGGAGGAGCTGTATTAAGGGTCACAGCATCAGGAAGGTTGAGAAGCACTATGATAGCAAGTCTGTCACACTATGTATGGCCAGCTCTGCACAAACAGTGAACAGAATATGGTCTGGAATGACAGAATTTTTAAACTGTCTCTGCTTCTTGCATCCTGGCCCCCGGGTTTCATTGCCTCTGCCGGCACAGCCAGAAGAGACAGCACAAAAGAGGAACGCTCTAGGTGTGTCCTTATGAAGAGTTCTTGGCGCTAAAAAGGGAAAATGAGTTGGCTGAGTTTTTAAGGAGGAAAAATATGACTTCGAACAAAGGGAGGCTGTGAAGTGACAGCACCTTGTCATTTTTAGGGAGGAGAGAGAAGAGAGGATATAATGATTGCTAAGCAAGAGAAAGCATGCATCCATTTTAGCATCTTACATGGTAGCATTCTGAATAGGCCACTCTAAAATTCTGATTAACAAGTACACTGATGCTGTACCAAAATTAGACTTAGCAGGTCTGAGTAGTGCACAAATTACAATAGATCTATTTCTAAGTCACACAGAGCCATCCCCTTTTTAACTGAGAAGCATCTAACACATTGCAGATTAAGTGGACTGTACTAGGTAAAGATGGATGGAGGCAGGCTTCATGCCCTGATGCCTCCAAAAGGATGTTCTCAAACACATAGCAAAATCTCAATTATTCTTCCATTAGTATTCTCTGGATAAAGACTTTCATTTTCTTTGCTCCCACTGGCGAGTAAGAACTGCTTGGCATGCATATTTAAATAACAGTCATACTGAATTAACTTTAAGATCCAGCTCTTAATAGATGTATTAAAATGTACTGGAAAATGAGAGAGAAACAAAGATCTCAATGCACAAGCAAAGCACTAGGGGTAATAAGCATTAAGAGTATCTCAAAGCCTTCTAAGCGTTGGGTTATGGAAAAAGCGTTGGGTTATGGAAAAGACCTGATCTCAGATAGCTAATGTGTAGCAAGTGTCTAAACCTATTGATTGAGGAAGGCAGCACCTGACCGTAGCAAATCACAGGCATCTATAGCTGTTTCCAAAGTGTGCCTCAAAACAAAAACAAAAACACAGCCCGTTACCAGTTACCAGTTACCTTAAGGAGAAACTGTCTTCTACAGGATCCCAAGACAAACTTTATGTTCATGAGGGAAGCCATACTAGGCACCGAAAGTTCATGCCCCACAGTTCATCAGAAAAAATCTATCTAATTAGAGATAACACATCTGAGCGCATTCATTATTGGTCCATGTAATTAAAATTCTTTAAAAAAACACTAAGCCCAAAGGCAAGGGGGAGTATTTATTCCTGACAAAATGGGGGGCAGCAACTTTGGGGTGTGGAGATGGATCAGTGGATAAAGTGTTTGTTATACAAACATGAGAATGAGAATTCAGATCCCCATCACCTGTGTAAAGCTGGATGCAGCTGCACACATCTGTAATTCCCGCCTGTCAGATAGAAGATGGAGACACGAGAATCTCTAGAAGCTTGTCAGCCCCTCCCCCAGCCTGGTGTGCACAGCAGTCAACAACAGGAAACTACTATTTCAAATAAGGTGGACGTGGAAGATCAACACCCAAGGTTGTCCTCTGACCTGCAAATGCGTACAAGTGCACACACAGCTCCACTCACACTCACAGGCACATATGAACTCAACCCCCACCCGCACATACACACTACACACATACATCATACACACACATTAAAAGAAAAACCATTTTGGTAGAGTGCTTAACTCGTGTGCAAGGTCCTGAGTTTGACCTCCCAGCACGGCAATGAATAAACCAACTCCTCCTCCCCCCCCATTTTAAGACCAAAGTTTGGTGCAACACATTAAGGAAAACCATAATGAGGATTGGCCATTGCACATTAAGCAGTCATGCCACGATGGTCTAAACATGTTTGCAGATGGACGCAGGAGTGTCCATTCAGAGACACAGTCAGAGCACTTACCACAGATTCACCAGGAAAGGGTGCTCCAGGCCCTGCATGATCTGGAGTTCCTTGAAGACATTCCTCACTTCATTGCGCTCCACACACTTCTGCTTATTCATGTATTTCATGGCATACATCTTCTTGGTATCATTCTTCTGCACGATGCAGACCTGGTGATGGAAGCCCAGGTCAGCCAATGATTAGGGAGAAGGAAAAGGTGGCTGAGGGATTAGCATGGCATAGAGCCCTTGTCATTCTCTGGGATTAAAGCTTTTATTTCACTCAGAGTAAAGATTTCATTTTCTTCCCCCATGGACTTATTGATGCATTTAGTACATCAATAATTGAATCTCTACATCCTCATGTTAGTTTGCCTCCTTTTGCTCCTGGGATCTTCAAGACAACATTTAAATCTGCTTCCATGTTAAGAATCTTCTCATAACAGATAGCATCCTTGATTCCCCTTTAAGTGGCTGGAATGGATGTGACTAGAGAGCTAAGATCAAAAAACTCACCAGGCAGAGTGTTTCCTTTCCAGCGTAGGTGTTATAATGGGAAAGAGTGAGCAGGAGGAAACCGCTACACAATTGTCCACATTCTGCAACCTTCTCAAAATAACATGCAAACTTAATAGAAAATCATTATTTTATCTTAAAGTATGTCTCCTTGGAGAATCTAAGAGTTTCTTACAGGAGGGTGGACTAGACAGAGCTGACTTAAACAAGGCAGTCCTGAGACAGCACATGGTTCGTAGTGAAGTTGACTTTCATCACGTGGGTGGTGACAAGTTTGTGAAAGTCCTAAAGATTCCCTAGTTATCTGCCTTTATCATACCAGGACCTCGACAATCACAGCATTCTCTGACTGTCCATGACCCACAGCTCTGCAGGGAGTTGGACAACTCAGCTCTTACCTTGCCAAAGCTGCCCTTCCCGATGGCCCGCAGAATTTCAAAGTGATCGAAGCTGACTGTAAAGCAAGAGAGTGCAGGGTGTTAGGAGTGACTGTAAATGACTTTTGAACAGCTAATCAAATAAACAAGCATTGGGCTAAATCGAAGGACCTGGTCTAAAATGACACAGCAAACTATGTTAAAGTATCAGCTCATTCACTGAAAATGATTTATTAGCCACTAGCCACATGTAACCATAGAGCCTAGGTAGTGTTAAGACAGTGAAAACGGGAAGTCTACGTTTGTGAAGCCTGCAGTCTAATGATATTATATAAAGTGCTTTGAGATGAAATACTCATAAAAATAAAGGAAACTTAGAAATACATTGAATCCTAGGAAGGACAGAGGCAGTGGAGCTTGCTGTCTCTAAGAACACAGAACACTGATTTGCCTGTAGATACTGAAGGCAAAGTGACTATTGGCACTAGGTACAGAGGGCATATGGCTTCATGTAAAACAGCTATGCTTTTAACTTTTTTTTTCTGCTTGCCTGTTTTACCACTACCTCACTCTCTTGTACCTAAATGTTTTCAGTTTTCCCAAGTAGTAAAATGATGCACCCACAAGTTCACAGAATGAGCTCATCTCCAGCTTACAGATAAGGATGTGTAAAGAGGTCCACCGAAGCGAGTTTTGAAGATGAGATGAACCGTGCATGCTCCCTTGCATCCACAGTGTCTCATGATGAGAAGGGACACCCTCTATAAGCACACATGATCTTTCAGGCTTAAGCTCATAAAATAATTCCTATTGAGAATAAAATTCAGACTCTCTCTGGCAGGTGGCCATCTTTGTTTTCTTGCCCTGATGACCTTAAGAAAGTGTATTTCTTGGCTTTGGAATCAGGATTTTGACACACAAATTCCAAGGGAGAGGTTTAAAGAGCTTCCTAAAAAAAAAAAAAATCCTGTGAAACATGAGAAAGGATCTCTTATCTCTTGGGAAATTTGCATTCAGTTATTCATGGAGGCATGTGTGCAGGCAAGGGGACAGATTGGCGAGCCAATTCTCTTTCTAGAATGTGGGTTCTCTGAACAGCTCAGTTGGTCAGTCTGGAAGCAAGCACCCTTACTGGCTGAGCCCTCTGCCTATTTCTCTCTCAACCCATGAAGAGCTGTTTTCTGTCTTTATCGTCGACAACTAGCTTCTCTCCCCACGAAGGGGAAAAGAGATGGTCAGGCCTCCTGAAGGCCTCTGGGTTTTCTGAAGCTCACACATTTTTTATAATGATGTCATTACTACTTCCTCTCTAAGCTTTCATTCTTTTCTTCCTAACACAAAATCCATTTAATCGTGTGAGATCATAAGTCTATTGTGGACATAGGTTTTACAAACGGTCCAGCTCAGACTTGAACCCCAGATAGCAAGGTGATTTAATAGGAAATAAAGTTTCAGTTTCTCCATATGATCCCCAGTAAAAATCTAGATGAGGAAACATCTTTACCTAGAAGGTGTGGATAAAGCTGTTTCCCTCCTGAAGTGCTATGCATGTGAATGACCCATCTCCTACAGCTTAAGCTGCAGGACAGACTGTAGGTCATTTTGCTCACTCTGGTTTCTCTGCAGTCTCAGAAGATCACCCACGGAAACAAGTGAAGCTGTAACTCTCTGTAGCCCCAAGGGAGTCTAGTACCATGATTTATGTAACTTTGGCTCCCAGCAAATTTATCAAACTAAGCCATAAGGATATTCAAGAACCGCCAAACAATTGAACCTTATAAATGTGAATAATGTGAGCATTTGGGCCACCTCGGGGAACATTTTATTAACTGTGAGTGAAATCCCATCAATAAGTTAAGAAACAGGTTTGGCATTCATAAGAAACATTAAAATTTTAAATGGAATAGAATAGAATAAAACCAGAAACTACTCAAATGAGATACAAGAAGAATGTCACCTCTGAGACATTTTTTTTTATACATGTGGGTAGATATGCAATTTTTGGTGCATGCCTTACCCTGAGCTGTCATGGAAATAATTAGTTAAATGCTTTTATACATTTTCTCTCGAATTACATATTGACATGACCAAATCAATGACTTTTTACACTTAGTACATGAATCTTAGGAATACATTATTTACCATGGTAATATTAAGAAAAATTGACCAGAATTTATTTGCAAACCCAAGATTTTATCTTGAGCAAATTCAGTAATTCATTCGGACTTTTTTGCACTAGCAGGCTAGCCCACAGCAATATCCCTATTCTCCAAGCACATGGCAAGTACCTAGCTTCAAGTCTCATTGTGACATCAATCTACCTCATGAGCCATGTCTTTTTCTAAATCATTTTAAGCATTAACAAAAATAATAAGTGATTTCATGTCAAAGTACCTGGTAACTTTTGAAAGGAAAAGTACTCACTTAGGATCTTCAAGACCAAGTTCTCAGGAAAAAGGAGATTTATTTGCCCCAGAGGGCAGTGAATAAGAGAAAAAGACAGGAGATAGAGGACTGGGTAGAAGGAGAAGGGAACAAGTGAAAGGGGGAAGAGATATTTGTTCCAGAGGGGAACAAAGGAGTGTCTGTGGATAGAGAGGAGACAGATGTGGCATATAGGAAAATGTCAGCTATAAAGGTACAAAGGGGAAACCCCATGTAAGGATGGGGTATTCATTTTAATTGGGCATGCTAACTAGGTAAGCCAAAAAAGGCTTTTAATTGCTGGGTTTCAATACTTGGATAGCTGGACCTTGGTAGTCAGCCTCAGGAAGAGGGACTGGCCCAGTAAAGGAAGAGACCTTGGGGGTTAGCATCAGGAATGTAATCTAATGGTGTTTGGAAAGGCAGAGGAAACTGGGGAGAAGGGCAAGGCCTGCCAGAGCCAGTTGCTCCAGTTAGCGAATGTCCCTTTCTAATTGAATGAGTTTCCCAAAAGCCAGTTCTCAGAAAAGTCTGAGGGAAAAAAAAATCACGATAGAAAACACATCTCATGTCTCATAAGTTAAAGAGAGAACAGACCCGGCCACCCAAAGTCCCTTCTCCCTGGAATACATCCTAGCGAGAAAAGCAGTGAGTGGCTGATTAGAAGCGACAAAGGGCTGGAGAGATGGCTCAGTGGTTAAGAGCACTGACTGCCCTTCCAGTTGACCCAGGTCAGTTTCCAGCACCGCCATGAGAGATCACAACCTTCTGTAACTCCAGTTGCAGGGAATCTGATGCCTTCACCCGGCCTCTATGAGCATCAGGCATGCTTGTGGTACACAGATGTCCACGGAAGCAAAACACATACACCCATTTTTAATGATATATTTTTCTTTTTAACTGACTGCAAGACAAGCTCTAAATCAGCTACAACAGTCCCCCCAAATGCCTAACAACACAATAACCAGTTACTAAGAAAGCTAATTTGAAAGTACAACCAAACTTCATGCATTGAGACAGTACCATAACGAGAGAGACAAATTCAGAAATGTAGATTTCCGGTGGAAGTCCCACAGTGTTTTATAGACGTATATATAGGGTTTGCCTTTCTGATTCTGGACCCAGGCTCTTCCACTGTCTTCCCAGGCATCATAATGTTGTTTTTACACATCTACCCACTCCAACTGGAGAACTACGGAGAGCAACATGGACCTTTTCCTTTCATTTAGAATCGTTTGAATCAAATGATGCTCCCTAAGTCTTTCCCTAACCAGAACCTTGCTGGCTCTACGACACATGGCTGATGGTGTCATCAGTTTCTTTATCTCTCTCGCCCCCTCCCCCACCTCAGCATTTTGTGAAACTAATGTTATTGAAGGAAGTAAAGGGGACCACCAACCCTTTCCGAATTTGAAATAATACCCTGACACTAAGGCTTCGGAAGAAGGACATTTTAGAAAGTGAAGCAATGCATCTTCTTTATTCTATTTTGAGATAACAATATTTGAAAACCTTGAGTCCAGCCTTCGGAAGTAGCAAATCGTGAACATATGTGAGTCTATTGAGAACCAAGTCCCACAAACTGCTTATGTAAATCTTCCTATTGATGATGGAACAAGGACACCAGCTGTGTGACCCTGGACAAGTTACTCAATCTTTCCAAATCACAATGTCCCATCTGTAGCATAAAGCTAATTAAACCCAATAGGCACGATGCTTCCAAGATGAGACACTGTAAGGCACAAGTGTAGTGTCTGGCCTGCTGAAATCTGAAAAAAATGACAATCGCTTTTAAATGTGCAATTATTCAATGGGAATTGGGCCTTATTTCCAAGGTTTCAATTCTGTTCCTACAATGCCACCACTGTTAACAAATGCTAGGGTATCCTTTAAGGGTTTTTCTCAGCTTGTGTGGGTTCCTTTCTGACAGCAGGACAACATAGTATCATTGGGACAGGAGCGGGTTTTCTAGTGACTCCCTCGTGTCTGTCCATTCATACAACATACAGAGGTCTAATTATTTTAAGTTGCTCATTTGTCTTCCATTGTCTCAAAAATACTGCACAAGTATTGAAAGGTAATTTAATTATCTACTACCAAAAGCATAACCCCAGACATCCTCGATGGGCTTTTGTACTATGTTTGCAGGCTTAATTCATGGGAAGAGAATTGTTGGCCAAATGTATGCCACCTTTCTAACACGAAGCTGTGGGGATGCCAGCAGCCCTGCAAAGATACGGCACCAGTCTCCCTTCATATCAGTGACATACAAGAGTGTCCTAGGTAGGGTTACTGTTGCTGCAATGAAGCACCATGACCAAAAGTAAATCGGAGATGAAAGGGTTTATTTGACTTATACTTCCATATCACTGTTCACCATTGAAGGACATCACAACAGGATCACAAATAGGGCAGGATCCTGGAGGCAAGAGCTGATCCAGAGGCTATGGAGGGGTGCTGCTTACTGACTTGCTCTTCCTGTCTTGCTCAGCCTGCTTTCTTACTGATATCAGGACCACCATCCCTGGGGTGGTCTTACCTACAAAAGGCTGGGACCTCCCACATCCATCACAAATTGAGGCACTACTTTACAGGCTTGCCTTCTGATCAATCTTATGTAGGTATTTTCTCATTTAGGTTCCCTTCTTTCCATTGACACTATCCTGTGTCAAGTTGACTAGTAAGCTAGTCAGTGCAAGGAGTAATTTTTATCTTGCCAGCCTTACTACACACAATTGCCCTGATTTCGCAAGACAAAGAGATGGATATATTGACTTACTTTATTTTTTTAATGAGTCAAGGTGAATAGATACATATTTTTTGGCAAACTGTCAATTCACATATTTGCCTATTTGAATTACTGTTAGTCATTTTGACTTGCATGTGCACTTAAACTTAAGTAAATTAATTCATTATAAAATATCGGGGAAAATTTTCTTGGCTATCCCTTTGAACATATTTAAATAATTGAGATTTTATAGTAAAATGTATTAATCTTTTTGACCCTTCTATGTTTATCTTTTTTATTTCAAAATTGCTTTTAACAATATGCCCTTATATTTTAAGTTAAAATATTTTTTATAGAAAGATGTGCCTATTAATTAATCATTTAAAAAATTCATTTACTCTGGTTGGAAGGGTGTGAGAATGTCACCACGTACAACTGGAGGTCACAGGACAATGTGCCAGGATCAGCTCTCTCCTTCCAGGTCATGAAACTCAAGTTGTTGCCTTGAGGTCAGGCTTCTTTACCTGCTGAGGTATCTCACTGGCCTATTCAAACTTTTGGCATGGCTCTGTAATATAAACACTTTGTTTTTTTAAATCTTTTTCTATGGTTTGAATATAAAGTGTAACTTGCTTTGTCTACCCTCATACACAAAACCAGACAGCTTCTAAATTCCAAGAATCTAAACAAATCCATATGCATGGATGGATGTCAATCCCATTTCAAAGGCGGACACTCTGGCATTCTTTGGATGATTTTTGGCTTTAAGTAAGTCTTCTGAATCTTGCTTAGGCTGATAAAATACAATGCTAATTTCTGATGGCTCACGGTCCCAGTTGATAGGATATTAAGTCAGGACAGTCTGACTTGGGTTAAGAGCACCAAAATAAGACAAATTTCTCAGAAAACAGAAAGAAAAAACGAAGCAAAGTCCTACCTGCTTTTTTTCTGATCCTTTTGTCTACAGTCTTTCTACTTAAATGTGGTGCCATTTAGTTCTGTGCTCTCTAAGGATAAAGTCAATTCAGCATGGAGTCACAATTGCTCAGCTGTCCACACACCCCACTTTATCCTCCAGCCTGCAAACTCCTTTATTTTCCTTCCTGGGAAAGCAGAAGACCATCGTGTGGTAAAAGTCAGCAAAGACAATGCTCATTGAACTTGGCTTATGCTCAATGAAAATACAGTCATTGATGACTCAGCCAGCAGCTGGGAGCTCGGTCCTAGGCCCTGAGAAGTCTGTCTGCCTGCTGGAACTTTCAGTCTAATGGGACAAGAAAATAATTCATCCTAGTCAACATCCAGCCCTGTGTAAAGAGTACCCATCGTTATTCTAAGCATGTGCCGCCATAATTATCCCAACATTCCACCATGTCTACAAAGCAGCGCTACTATAATTGCTATTCTTTTTTAAAGATGGGCCAACTGCAGCAGAGAAATTAAGCAATTTCCCCAAGGCCGGAGTGGCAGAGTAGTAGAGTGGGAATTCAAATGGACTCTGCTGCCACCCTCCAGCCCTGATCTCTGCTGCCTTCCATTAAATGCAATCACCTGTAATTCCCTTTCTTTTGCATATGCAAGGCCTGACTTCCCACAGCACTTATATCTTTTTCCACTCTTCTTAAGTAATACTTGTAGTTTTGATGGGTGCTACCTTGAAAGCCAAACCCCACAAACTATTTGCAGTCAGTCCATGACTGTCAATCATCCCATCCCACATATATCCCTAGCCAGAAACTTTGGTCTAGATGTTAGATTGTAACTCAAGCCATTCTATTCTATACCTGTACAGGGATGAAAATTTCCTGACATAGAAATGTATGTCTTTCTCTTTATGTCATTGATATCCAGAAAATGAAACCAACTGGCTATATACCAAGGAAAGGGGTCCTCAGTTAAATAGAACAAAGCCAATATATGGCATTTATTAGAATCATAAAAGAGGGGCACACCCCTATGGCTTCATGTTTAGAAAGGTCTGATTTTGATTTCCATTCAAGTATCTCCAATATTCTTTCATTAATTCTAATTTTATCCATTTATTTGATTTATTTTGAATGGGGACATCAAACTCATTATTTGATTCGTTCTGATCCTCCCAAGTACTGGGATTACAGGAATTTACCAAACCTGGTCAAATGTTAACTTTTTAAATTAAAACTAATTCAAATTCAAAGTAATGGTGATGTGATTATTGCTCTAGGAAGATCAGAGTCCTGTAAAGAAGACAAGCTCGGCCCCTCCAGGGGAACCCCCTGAAGCACCCTAAAGCAGCTGCTCTAAGTGTCCAGTCCATCTTCTTCTTACAACTTTTGCTCGTCTTTTCATTGCTGTATTAGTATCTTGATTTGTTTTCTGCTACTATACCACAGTTTCTGAGACTGGAAATTTACTTAAAAAAAAAAAGCAAACAGAGTTTTATTCAACTTATGGTTTAGAAAGTGGGAATGCCAAGAACAAGCTACATGGGCATGTGTTTAGGGTTCCCTTGCATTATAACATGGTACAGGGGATCATGTGGTGACACAAAGCACACAGTACCTCTCCTTCTGGAGCATGCTATTTCCTTCTGCCAGGTAAGTACATCTTCTCTTCACAATCTTGTGAAGCCACCAGTCCTGTCACATTGTCATCTTAATGATATTATCTGATTCAATTAAATCCCCAAAGCTTCATTTCAAATACTATCAATGTGTTGCTCTTGGTATTGAGTTCCCAGCACAAGAAAATCCGGGACTCATTGAAACCATAGCAACCGAAGTATCAGAAAGAATCCCATGAAAAGGGATGAAAATTTGCTTTTTCTATAGACATGAACAGACATTTGTTGAATCTCAGTGGGACACAGATGACAACCAAGCAAATGATCTTAGGCAAGTCTAGTTTGGTGACCCAAATGAGTTGACTGGGTTTACTTAAAGAAGTATCTGCCACTCAAAAACAGCTACACCACTGCAAAGGGAACCTGGGAAAGCTCCATCCCTGGAGCTACCTGCACAGACTGTGGGCAGGATCTGGTGTGAGAATCTCTTTCTCAAGCAATTATAATTGCTTCTATCACTTTGGGAAGGGGGCCATGAGTGCAGAGTGTTAGCTAGAACCTGCCTAGCACCAGTCTGCATGGGTTTATTTAGGAAAACTCTTCTATACAGTAAAACACACAATAGTTCTAAGGCTGGAAAGAAATCTTCTTACTTGAGAAGATTAACAAGTTTCAAAGAAAGGCAACACTCATCGGACCTTCCAAAACATGAGGTAGTTTAACAGCTAGCCCAGTAAAGAGGGGCAGCAAGGGTGCACTGACAAAGTGACCCAAGTCCCTAGGAGAAGGGGTTATTAAGGGACAAGTGATTGAAATTATTACCTGAAATCTCCATTTCCACCCTCATCCCATTCTTGAGTCTCGAGCAGATTTATGGTTTTTCACATAAAGGATTGATAATAATACATCTACACTGCCTCCATCATGCCACATCTTGAGTTATATTCATTATATTTATACCTGCAATCATGTGTATCATCCAGACATGTTAATACAAATTATTTTATATAATCTTAACCAAACAGCATGAAGTAGCAGTACTATTAGTGTTTTGTTGTTGAGTTATATACACACAGAAAATGAAATCCCCCAATATTGGGGCTTAGACTTCACTCCAACTTTGTATGGCCCCAAGTTCTATGTTTCAGTATGATGAGCCTGAGATCCAGAATATATTAGCAAAACTATGAAACTCTTGAGTTTAGATTTTGGCTATGCTATTACCTAGGAGTTAGCAATATGAAGCACAGTATTTAATGTCTCTTCAATTCAACTTCCTCCTCTGTAAGATTCTAATCACATAGAGTCCAGTTTCTAAAATTATTATTGACTCTAGAAAACATAAGCTATAGCAATGGAGTGGATTACATGTTTTCAGCAGAGTAAAAGCCAATGAATGAATTGATATTATTACTACTTTTGTTTTTGCTGTAGGTATCAGATAAGTTATCTTAACATTAGCCCAGAATTGCTCTTTTATTAATAAAATATTAAGCAAAATGATAGACAATTTGATAGAGGATTTTAGGTACCAAGAGCGTATGCTAAATGAAAAAAGACATCAGGTAAGTCTTTTTTCCATCACCTAAAGCCATTCAAATAGCATGCTTAATAAACACTTGGTAACTAAGAGAGCCAGAATAAAGTGCCAGCACCAAGGTGCTTAGATGACTTTGGAAGAAAAATATGAAACATCTTTTGCTTATTATTCCCTAGCACATCATTATTAATATTGTGTGTGTCCTACGAGGGCACACCAACAACATATTGTTAAAAGACCTCTTGGACCAGCAAGATGACTCAGCAGGTAAAAGCAAGTGCCACCAAGCCTAACAACCTGAATTCTGTCTCTGGGACCCAGATAATGGAAAGAGAGAGCCACTCTTGCAAGTTGCCCTCCAGCTTTCTGTGACACACATGCACATGCATAAACAAACAAACAAATAAATAAAATGAAACTTATTAAGGCTTCTTAGTGGGATAGATAGTAAGTCTAATACTCAGATGTTTTTCTGATACGATTACAAGTTCAGGTTTCTTAACAGGTACTGGATTTCTATTTAAAGCCTCAAGGCTTCAGTTACTTTCAGAATGAGTTGAAAGTGTTGAGAGCTGCCATTGTTGCAGTCCATCCACTTTATACACACCAAGCCTCCTCGTAAGGGCATGGGTAGAAGCTCTACAGCATCTGAGGGTAATTAACATGAGAGCCAGGAGATATTTGCTTTGTCAGAGCTGCATGATCTTTGAACAGAAGTAAGTGTATTTCACTATGGCAACAGAAAGGCACCAAAATTAAATCACAGCCTGACAGTGATAGACTCGTGGCCCCTTTTCTAACCCCGAGTACTTATAAGAATGGACACGGCATGATTGGCCGGGGAAAGAAGAAAAGGGCCTGGCAAATTTGAGGTACCACTTAAGAAGATAATTCATCAGGTCTGTTGTACAGTTCTGCATGAATCCGATGAGTGTCTCATCTGCTTTGTTGCATCTCAAATGGAATCACTTAGCAAGAAGTGCTTGCTTATAGCCTTTTAGGACAGTCACAGTAGGACAGGAAAGAAGCTAAAATCACGCCCCCAGAAGGCACAGCTGTGCTGGAGAGTCAAATCAGCAAGACTTCAGTGAGCATCTGGGTGCCTGGGACTCTGTAAGCACTGATAGGAAAAGCTAAGGAGAGTTGTACTCAGTCATGTCCTCAGGAAACCTGTGCTCTCCAAGGGGCAGGAGGCTGAAACACAGAGAAGATTCGGCAGTCTGAGAGCATCAAACCTGGATTAGAATACCTTGTCCATTTTCATGATTTTATTTCCCTATAGCACGTGTGTCAATCAAATTCACTCATTTTTCTGGGAAAAAATAAAGATGGACGATAGATGGATGGGTGGATGGATAGATAGATAGATGGATAGATGGGTAGATAGATGGATAGATGGTAGATAGATGAATAGATAGAAGATAGATAGATAGATAGATAGATAGATAGATAGTAGATAGTAGATAGATAGATGATAGATAGACAAACAGACATAGATAGATAGATAGATAGATAGATAGATAGATAGATAGATAGATGATAGATAGATGTGATAGAGCAATATGATTAACATGATAGATTGACAGAGAGAATATATATGATGAAAAGATGATCAATAGACTTTTAGTTAGCAATAACTGTCAAGTTGACATAGCCTAGAATCACCTGAAAAGACAGCCTCAGCTGAGAAACTGTCTTTGTCAGAGCATGTCTGTTAGGGATTATTTTGAGGGTTAAGTGATGTAGAAGGGCACAGTCCACTGTGGGAGGTACTATTCCCTGCACAGGAGGTTCTGGACTGTATACACAAGTTAACCAAGTATGAGTCTGTGAGCAAGGCCACAAGCAGCGTTCCTTCATGCCTTCTCTTCAACTCCTACGTCGACTTCCTTCAGTGGCGGACTATAACCTATAAGCTAAAAGAAGCTTTTTTTCTGCCCTAAATTGCTTTTTGTCATGGTATTTGTCCTATTGACAAAATGAAACTATAACAGATAGATAGGTAGAAAGACGGATGGATAGATGGATAGATAGATGGACAGACAGACAAGAAAGCATATATGAGCAGTTTTATGTTAGTTCAGCTTTAGTAGTGTTGTGGACCTTCAGAAACGTGAGAGAACGGCTTTATTTCTTAGGCTTTAATGAGGACTAAATGTTTTGATAAAAGATAAAAATGATTTGATTCAGCAAGGGTTGCATTAGACTTCTAGAGCCTCCGGTTATAAGAGACTGGAAAATGTAGGTGGCCTGTCTCAGCTTCCAAAATCTTGCTTACAATAAAGATTGTTTTTTTTAATTTAAAAATGTTTTAGGTATAAAAATACAGTGCAGTAGAAACAAGAAAAATAAAACTACTTAAAGGTAACCATTACTCCTATTATTTATTTCCAATTATTTTATTTTAATTTGTTAAGTTTTTTTTTAACTAACAAAATCTATGCCTATAAATAATCAACTATTTGTAAAGGATTTTTATGCAGAAATAAGAGTTGTTCTACTCTTTGTTCTCCCTCCCATTCCCACTTAGAAGTCATTCTGTCCTCTTTCAACTAATCACATTTTGAAACCATGTACTTTTATTGTCCATTTTTCTTCTCAGTGTTAGTCCTTAGTTACTGAATTTCAAAGATGGCTGAAGATTGTCTTATTTGCTCAGTCTCTTGGTTTTAAAGCTAGCATGATCCCATCTTTCCAATATGATTGTATCTGCCGCACTCATTTCAACAATCCTTATTTCACTTCTTCTGACTGAATAATTGCAAGCCACATCAGTGTCATGTAGTAAATCAGGATTCCCTTGTTGTGATTGGTTATGTGTGCTACTCTTGCCCAGTTTTCATTTTCTCCAGGGTGATTGTCTCGTTCACACGTGTCCTTACTTGTCCGTATGTCTTTTTTCTTTTAATTTCTAAACTCAGTAGTCTAATCCCTTTGTTTGTTTGAGTTCATATTAATATCTTTATGGATGTCCCCAGGAGTCTTCTGACCTGTACCAGTCACCTCAACGCCTTTGCTGGGCGGGTCCTCCTGAGCTGTCCTTCATCTTTACCCTAGGACTGTTCAGCATCTTTAGCAACCATATCCCACAGCAGCTTTATACAAAATTTTATATAGATAATATTTGGGGAGGGGGGAATTCAAGACAGGGTTTCTCTGTAGCTTTGGAGCCTGTCCTGGAACTCACTCTATAGACCAGGCTGGCCTCAAACTCACAGAGATCCGCCTGCCTCTGCCTCCAAAAGTGCTGGTATTAAAGGCGTGCGCCACCATTGCTGGGCTACAGACACAATGTTTAAAAATGGTGAAAACTGTTTTTATTTGCTCACTGGTAGTTTGGCTCTGTGTTGAATATCAGTATCAGAAACTGCATTTTCTTTCAGAATTCAAAGGCACTCCTCTCCTTCATGGCCAGCTTTTAATGTTGTAACTAAGATGTCCATGACTATTTTCATGGTGCTTTCACTGGACCAGAATTTTCTTCTCCAGAACGTAACCATATACTTTCAAATTTCATGACAGCATGACTAGGTAATATCAATTCCAAGGTCATTTTTGTAAATGATAGTGTTGGTCCCTTCTTCCCTCTATGCTTGCTTTCTCCCTCTTTGTACTTTATGGCTGCTGTTGTTGCCTATATAATTTTGAACCATGAACTTAGAATCTCCAGCCCTAGCACTTCACGCTCTGTGATTACACAACTGTTCTACCGCACCTACCATTTCCTCACCTTGTACAGTTTAGGAATGACAACTCTTCTTACACTGCCCTTAAATGGTCTCAGACTTGTCTTTTTATTTCCGATCTCTGTTTTCTTGTTCTAACAAATTTCCCTAAATGTATTTTCTTAATCATCTTTGAATTTTTTTACTTACACTAAAAGATGCTTTCCCAAAACTAAATTTTGCTTTCTGGCTATTACTCCAGCGTCATTCCTCTGCATTCGTTGTTCTGGATCTTTTTCTCTCTCACCAATAAGATTTGCCCGAAGTTGTTTCCATTTATCCATGTAAATCTGCTTTAGCTTCTACAGGTCATGTTAGAACCTTTCACAGTGCCTGAAATCCTCATATTTAAATGTGCAGCCCTAATGCCCCATTGGGACACTCTAAGCACATGGATCTGGGAGCAGTAAATACCTCTATAGAACCTTTAGATGGCCATGGCTGGGATACAGACTTATGAAAGACTCTAAAAGTTCTTCAGAGGGTATGCAAGTTGAGCTACCACTTTGAGAAGTGCGGGGAGAGTGGGAAGGGAGGACCATAGCAGCAGTAGGCAGTGTCTGTCTGCCCAGTCCCTCTGTCTTCTTTAGCCATCCCAAGGTCCTCACTAAGCACGCTTCTTTTTCAGAGGAAAAGCCACACAACAGCATGAGCAGTCAGTTGTTTTCTATTGGTTTGTTGTGTTGCTCTTTTCCCCTGCCTGACAGGGTATTAGAAGGAATAAATTTCTGAACAGAGAGGCAAATACTCCAGGTTTTAGATCTCCCCATTGACCTCTGCTCTAGAGGCTCCTGACAATGCACTTCCTAATCACTGGAGGCTTTAGGTGGTGAATCAACAAACGACCAAGGTCTCTCCATAGTACTTAAATCTTGATTCTCGTGACTATAGTCTGTCTGCTCTCTAGTTTCTGCTCTATTAATAGTGAAATCTCCTCTGCTCTGTTTTGGGGGTTTCTGGAACAAGATCTTAAACCAAATGTTGTTAGAGAGATTTTTCAAGATGGACGTGGTAGTAGTGAACACCTGTAATCCCAAAATTCAGGAGGCTGAGCCAGGAGATTGTGTTTTTAAAGCTAGTCTGAGCTTCACAGGGAGACCAAGTCTCCCACCCCATTGAAAAAAAAAGAGAGAAGGAAAAGTCCAAGAATATATTCTGTTCAGCCTCTTTCTTCAGAGGGTGTTTTCCCCTCTTCTATGCAATGGGATTATGCTGTCAACCTTACAAGGAGACGGTAGGAATTAAATGAAATAATGCATATTAAATATGGAGACAGTATAGTATTTAGTAAACAAGAGCTAATTTTGAAAGAATTACATCTAAGAGTAAGAATTAACCATTTATTTACCATTCACTGGCTTTGTGATCTTGGTTAGTGGGTCTTTGCGAATCATTTTAGATTCATCTCATCCCATCAAGCTAGCAAAGGATAATGGTTTCCTTATTTATATCTCCAGATTGTTTCAAGAGCCGAATTAGTAAAAAGCATAAGCAAATGTGAGAGGCAAAGTGTTCTCCTTGGCCTTGGAGGCAAGCATGAGAGGGTGGGCATCTCATTCCTACCTCTTTCTAGTTGTGTGAGCTTGTACATGCTTTTCTCTCAGAGTGTCAGTTCTCAGCTCTGCACTTCGGTTTGATTGATTGCTCACAATGTCTAATGAGATTACGATGACAGAAGTGAGAAGGAACCTACAGTATAAACCCTGCTTCCATAAGCACTCGTCCCTCCCCCATTCTGCTGACAGGTACCTCTCAGTTTTTCTCTCCAAGCTATCTCTAAATCATCTAGATTTAGATAGTTCCCTTATACAACTTCTCTCCCAAGAGAATCATGGGATTCTCAAATGAGCGCAAACTCATTCTTATATTTGGCAATACAGCATAGATGCTGTTGGGCAGTACATAGATCATTTCTTCAGAAAGTAAACAATGAACTACACACACACACAAAAAAAACTCAGCTTTGTGTAATTTCCTGGAATCCATGGGATTCTGTACGAATCCCCTGCTAACAATCAGTCTCCTCTAAATGGACAGTGGTCTTCTCTAAGCCAGAATCCCAGAGTAAACACTAAACATGGGGTTGTTTTGGAAAGCTGATGACAGTCTAATCTGCTAGCACTATGGAACAATGTGCTAGCCTTCTTACATTATTTCACCTAATCTTAATTTATTAAAAAAAAGATAAAACAGTGAGTCGTGAAGACAGTGGGTAACATACAAGGTCTTAGAGTGTGTGAGAGTTGAAATTTATAATCAAACCAAGAATGTCTATTTTAAGTTGAGCGTCTCCTAAAGGGATATGTTCTAACCCCTGACACAAGAATAATATTAACTTATTTGGCAATGATTGTATAGCAAATATGCTTAGTTCAATTTAGATGATGTCATAATGGAATAGAGAGGGCCCTAATCCAATATTAGCATCCTTCCCTGTGGAGAAAAAAACTCATATGAATTCACAGAGTGAAGATAGTTTTGTGAAGACACGGACATGTTTGGAGTTACCCTGCCTTAAGACACAGAGCACTGGGCTACCAGCCCTTTGTTGAGTCTGGGAAATGCATCACCAGAGAATGGAAAGGGATTGTGGCCCTGTCAACACCTTGATTTCCCACCTCCAGCCTCCACGGTCCTGAGACAATGGATTTCTCCTTTTATAAAGCATCTGCTTTGTGATACTTGAAACTGCAGTGCTGGGAAAATTACGTGATGAGTAATTTCAAAATACAAGCTCCTTACTTTAGATAAAAGTATGTACTTCCTCTATCTGTATCAAAATGCAAGGAGAAGAGCCTGTCCAGTTTTCACATTTCAAATGTGACAAAATGTTAAATGGCAGAAAATAGTAGCTAACAATAACTCCAATAGCAAATTCCTAAAACATCTGGAATTGAACATTTGTTGTCAGAAAGTGTTAAGACAGCACAACATAGCTATGCTAAGATCCTGGGTGAGCACATCGTAGAGTTCCGTGGGATGTCACTGGTGCCAATTCTAGCCTCGAGAAAAGGATGTGTTTCTGCTGTGTACCATTTCTGTCAGAATCAAATGAAATTTTCCATGCACAACAAATTCTGAAGGATATTAGCAAGGTATGCCCTGGTCTTCAGAACATATGAAGAAGCAAATGTTGTGATGTTCAGGCTTCCAGGTCAGGGATGGTCCTTACTCCAGCTATTAGCTCACTGCAAGATTCTTTCATGGAAAATATTTTGAAGGGAAAAGAAGCATAATTCTTCACCCTCATGTAAGGCTACATGCAAGTCCTCCATGATAAATGCCTTGAATGGATGAATTGTAAGAGTTTTTTTTTTGAGCAACATAGCTCCTAGAAATATACACCAAAGATTAAAAAACAGAAACTCAAACAAATGATATATATATATGCCATATATATACTAATATATATGTATACTAATATCCATAGCAGTGTGATTCCACTAGTTCAAACACATAAACTGCCCAAGAGTCTACAGCACAAAAAATGTAAGTAAAGATGAATAATACCTATGTAATGTGGAATATTATTTGACAATCAAAACCATAATGAGATCTGATGCAGACTGTGGTAATGAACCTGAGTGAAATAACGTAGACAAAAAGGGACGATCTTAAATGATTCTCCTGCTATGGAGGGATTAGAATACCCATGTTCATAGGGACAGAGTAGGGAGAGGTACTAGAGGCAAAAGGCAGAAGGACCTGCACTGTTCAATGGGCATCCTGTTTCACATTGTAAAGAAAGAAAGTTCTAGAGATGGTTGATGATGCTGGGTGTACAACACTGTGATTATTCTTAATGCTGCAGAAACGTACACTTAAACTATTCAAAATGCTCAATTTTACATTATGTGTGTTTTTTCCATTCTAAAATACCTCAAGTTTTAAGAAATGGTATGAAGGCATCCATAAATTTCTTAAGAGCTTGTTAATTGTATTTACTAAAATACAGACTATACTTATTTCTAAAATCTTATTTATATTTATAATTAATCCCATATAAATAAACAAACCACACTTTTTTTAAATGCTGTTGCATCTACAATGATTTGAATTCTCAACTGTCGAGGATACTCATTTCTTTTCTCCTATAACAAGGTTTTATTCAAGCTTAAAGATCTATTAAGTTACAGCATTGCAATGTAAAAGATCTCATTTTATTTTAACACTTACAGTTAAAACCATGTATATTTTAGGTGAATTGCAATGTGTTTATGTTGTAGAATTCCACAATTGCTAAATTATAGTTTCAACAAATCAACAAATTTTAGGCAGTCGGAATAAGCTACATACACTATTTGTGAAAGTGGAGTTTTAGAAATATAGAGAACATCATCCCAAATATATCACCTACCTCTTATATATGTATCCAGTCTTTGCAAAGACTTGAATAAATCCATTTAGTAAATAATTCAGAGACTGAGGATTCAAAGATGAACAAAATAAGCAAAATTCCCAGGGTGTCATGAACTTCACACTCCAGTAAGAAGAGAACACAAATAAAAAAAAAAGTAAATTGAATAATAAAATTTAAAAAAAAACTAGGATACTCAGGATGAAAGATACTAGACTAGAGAGTGAATTTCTGAAAGCAAATACCTCAAAATATTAGCTATGATGGTTTATAGATCAAAATATTGTGGATTTTGTTTTATGAGCATTTTATAATTCACATACATTGCTTTCATAATTTTCAGAATTCCTCTTAAGTCCCTAGTTATACCCGTCCTAAGAACATCCTCTAGGAAGCCCATGCATACAAGTATCTGTACATACTTGTACATTCAAGTCTCCCCCAACAGTGGCATGTAGAGACTATGGTGTCTACAGTTTTCAGTGAGGTCCAGGAGAGAACAGGCAGGCCTAGTGATGTAAACAGGAACCTAAGACTTAAACAGAAATTCCTTATAATACTGCAATCAGGCGTGAATTTTTGAACAGTCATCCATCTATTTTTATACTCTGGGCAGAAAATGAAGTTATCAAAGCAGCACCCATATTTTATATAGATAAATACACGTTATTTCACAGGCGTCATATGCATTAAGTTGGCTAAAGGCAGTCTAAAGAGAATAATGAGGTATATAATGAAAGCCACTAACGTAATGCTTAGAATCAAAGTAGGTAAAGAAAGGTAGGCAAATCCGAAGAGTAGCTCCATGATTGATTTGAGGGAAGAACCTCCAATCTGTAAAAGTCCAGTTTATGAAGCATGACAGTGACTTACTGAAGATGAAATGTCAAACAGCAATGAGACTACCCACCGCCCTTTGTGAGCAGGCATCAGCGAGTTCAAGAGGGATCCCCCCAGTCAGTCCATCTGATTTTGTCACCGCTCTCTGACTATGCATTCTGGGAGGATGTATCTGGAGCTGAAATAACTGGGTTCATCTTATATGAGGGCTCAGGATACGCTGTAGAATCTGATTTCTAGTTTAATCTTTCTCTGCCTCAGTCCAGACTCTGCATGTTGAAATTGCAGGCTGGTCTGGTGATGAAATACATTATTATCATTGACTGTTGTTACCAGTAAGAATGCTCCTTATTTCTAACAGATTTTTTTGTTTCTTTTCTAAATTCTCCTTGGTATCTGGATGTTAAAATCAGGGCTGGCAGAGAATCCAGGATACAGGAACCTATCCTGTATCACCACTCCAAAATGGCCATCTTGGAGTGGTGAGCCACTGCTCTATCCTATCTAGGGATGTCATGGTGGCTCTCACACACAATTGAGTTTGAGTCAGTGCACAGACCCTTTCTATTGATAGAATCTGGCAGATGTCTTGGTTCCCAATAAGTAGCCAACCACCATCCCTAACAGGAGAAGTAGGAACAGATGAGCCCAGGTATCCATCCCCAGGAAAGATCCATCATTCATCAGTCCATTCAACTTCTCTTATTCTCTCTCTCTCTC
>JABTXL010007882.1:270120-340552 GCA_025134845.1 Neodon shergylaensis
CTCTCTCTCTCTCTCTCTCTCTCTCTCTCTCTCTCTCTCTCTCTCTCGTGCCTGACCTCAACATGCATGACTGACTGCCAAGATCCCACACTGCTGAAACCAGCCTTGGTACCCAGTCTGACTTAAGTCTTCCTTCCCTTTGTATAGGTTCACTCCCATCAGCATCTGTACACTCTAGTATTCCTCTAGAAAGATTTCACTATCCATCACTATACTCAGCTTTGACTGTTGGCTCATCCTCTGCTTACTTATAGGTCAGACCTCTTCAAGAAGTCATGTATATTTGTTGTATCCATTTCCTTCCTCCTACCCACCCCTAACCATCTGTCGTCTCATGCTTGAACAATCCTACTGGCATGCTCTTGTCAATAGCACCAGATTTCTCCTTGTTTCCTTGCCTGTAGACATGTCCACCTGTTCCTCCACACAGGAGCATCCCTCATAGACGACTTCTCCCTCTTTCTCTGAAGATTTTCATTCTTAAATTTTGAGACAAGCCTTGTTCATTCTGATCTGCCTGTTACATCTCTTTCCTTAGGTGGATTGTTCTCCTCTACCTGACTTCTCAATTAGGGGCTAATGTTAACTTCCTCCTTTCTATCCCTCTCTTCCTGAAAGGAAGACTCATCAGTCTGGAAGGATGGAACCCTGAGCCTCTTTTTCTGGCCCAGATTTTGCACTCACCACTCGGCACTCATTTCTAATCTTCTAGCTGTGTCCTAGATTGCTTCTGGTCACTGTGGAAAGATAAGGACTAAAACCAGCTTGGGAGGAAAGGGTTTATTTCGTCTTAGATTTCCTGGTAGTTGTCAATAATAAAGGGAAGTCAGGACAGGAGTCAAGGCGGAAAGAGAAAGAGAACTGTAGGGACTCTGTTCCCCAGCCTGCTTTCCACAGCTTTTCCGGACTGCTTTCTTATACAACCCAGGACCGCTTGCCCAAGGAGGCACCACCTACAATGATTATACTTTCCAGTATCAATCACTAACCAGGAAAATGGCCCTACAGGCTGGCTTATAAAACCATGCGGATGGAAGCAGTACCTTCACGGAAGTTCCCTCTTCACAGGTGACTCTTGTTTGTGTCAGGTTGATTAAAAAGTAACCAGTACATTGACAATACCAGATTTGAAGCAACTCTTGGATCTGCCTGTATATATCCTGGTCTCCTAATACCCACTCGTCTTAAGCAAAGACCCAGGCTTCCTTCTTTTTGTCTTTTAACTCTTACTCCACATTAAAAACACTATTAATTTCTAACTGTTTTATGGAAAAGCAATCAGGGTTTTTTAAGCTTTCCAAAATTTCTCTAAACTCCATCTGCAGTCATCATATCTGTCTAGGGACTCTTGTGAAACACTTAGGAAATGTCAATTGTCCTAATAAAGACAGATCATTTATATCCAACTCAGTTCCGTAAGTGAATCCATAACAGTTAAACATAAAATTTCTGATGTAACTTTGAATTTCATATATCAGAGAAAACATCCTTTTCTCTTCCTTTTCCTCCCCCATCCCGCCCCCAAAAGCCTAAGGGATAAAAGGAAATACAACAATGAGTGACTTATTTTTTATTTGCCAAGTAAAGGCACTGAAAACTATAATGCTAAAACTTACAGTGAAAATGAGTAACATTTATTATTACGTACCTGACACTAGTCAAACACTTTACGCTATACAAAAAAAAAAAACCTACATGAGGCAGATACTATTTATTATCTGTTTCCTTTTACAATTGAGAAAACAAGTCTGAAGCAAATTGCTTACCTAAGTTTTCACGATGAAAAATAATTTCAATTTTTACGATCTTCAAATACTACAAACACAACAACACAGACCTAAACAGAGTTAAAATTCTAATAGGTTTAGTGTTGGGGGATATTATTTTAAGGAGTGTTACTTTTGTTTATGTTGCATTTGTTTAACTCTGTGAAGCTGTGTTACTTTGCCTGTGTAAAACATCTGATGGTCCTAATAAAGAGCTGAATGGCCAATAGTGAGGCAGGAGCAAGGATAGGCGGGGCTGGCAGGCAGAGGGTATAAACAAAGGAACAAACAAGAAAAAGGAAGGAGGAAAAGGACAAGAAGAAGAGAATGCCACCCAACCAGCCATAGAGTAAAAGTGAAAGTAAGACATAAAGAAGGAAGAGAAGGAAAAAGCCCAGAGGCAAAAGGTAGTTGGGATAATTTAAATTAAGAAAAGCTGGCAATAAACAAGCCAAGCTAAGGCTGGACATTCATAACTAAGAATATAAGCTTCTGTGTATGATTTATTTGAGAGCTGGATGATGGGCCCCTCAAAAAGCCAAAAGAGTAAAACATCAAACAACAATTTAGCTTGGTGAGAAATATATTACCTTATCCTAATTTCCTCATTTTATCACAGACAAACAAAAGTCTAATCAGTTTGGCATTCATCCATGGAAGTGTCTGGGAACTATGGCTCTCTGTCAGCTTGATACTGGTTATGGGAAAAGGGAGGCGCCCAAGGCTATTCCTTTAATCCACTAGTGAAAACTGACTTTAGTACATCACCATCAATCCAGCACCATCCCCGACAAAAGTGGCAACAAATGGTTAAGGCAGTAAGAGTCTGGCAAGACCTTTAAAAACATGGTGGAATTTCTCCAGAGACGTGGCCTCCAGGGGGAATGATGGCCACTCTGTGCGCTGTCAGCATTTCCTTTATGAGACATGGGGCCCCAGGAAGTCCGGGATTTGCTGTGACCAATTGCTGGTGCCAAGACAAAGCAAAGGACACTTTTTCACGTCCTGCTGCCCAGGCCCAAATTCATAAATTTATTTGGAAATCAGAAGAAGTACGTTGACACTCTGGAGGAAACCACAAAGTAGGTCAGTGAAGCAAAATGAAAGATTAATATCTCCACTGATGGATGATATTCCGTTGAATCCATATCACTGCTGGGAAGCAAATTCTGCCTTAGTCATGTTTCAAATGTCATGAAGTAATAATTTACTTGAATCCAGAGAGTAGAGTTACCAAACTCTGTGTGTGTGTGTGTGTGTGTGTGTGTATCATCTATCTATCTATCTATCTATCTATCTATCTATCTATCTATCTATCCCTCTATCTAATCATCTTCCCAATTTGCACATATTATCTTTCCAAACACTATTGTTCAAAGTAATACACTAGTTCTCAGGGGTGAAGTATATGAGCATTAGTAAAGGCTAATTAATTATCATGAAAGAACAAATTCTGGCTGCTTTGCCTCATCTCTTAAATCCCGAGGATTTAGTTGTTGATAGCAGAATGGTCCCCAGGATGTATACCAAATATCTGCAAGTTATTGGACAAAATTTAACCCATCATTTTTTTTCATGCATTCATGAACAACCATTTTTGTATTTAAATTGACTGGAAAAATCAAAGAACATTATCTGATACAAACTGAAAATATTTGGAAATTCAAATTCTACAGTCTGTAAAAGTGTACTGGCATGGAGCTATATTTGTCTACTACCTATCAATGACAAGTTGACGGGATGTGACTGAGGCTGTCCATGTTGCCTACAAAGCCTAAAACATTTACCATTTGGCCGTTACAAGAAACTTTTCCAAAACTTGTAATAAGTTAGTTTCACAAACAAATCTAAAAACACAAAGATAAGGGCTCTTCAAATATGAAATGAGTTTAATTTTATTTAGTTTACTGTACATATGCCTCCAAGGAGGAGACAAAATGAGGTTGAAAAGGAAAAAGAAAGTCTGAGTGGGGCAGTTAAATTCCAAATCAATAATCCTGGGTTTTCCAGTCTTTATGTGCTATCTATGTTGTATTCACTATTCATCATAGCTTCTTACTGCTTATGTTTCCACATGTAACTCCCACAGATGGCTGTGTGGCTCCACACAGTTGAGATCACTACGTAATCCATAGTTAGTAGTACATGTGCAAGCCAAACAGCAAGACTTGGCTTTTCGAGAAGGCCTTCACAGATGTTCTCATGAACACCATCTACATACGGGCGCAGGCTTACAGGCTGTGTTCTCACCAAGAGAGCTCTGATGGAGGGAAGTGGTCACTAAGCCCAACCAACACACCCTGCCTCTTTCTGGTTTGGTGCTGATTTTAGAAACCACATATGGATTTGAGTTCTGCTCCACAGGAGGGGATTCCATGCCTGGTACTGCAATCCTTGTCAAAAGTCCATGGTGTGGGAGATCCTAAGCCCTAGGCTAGAACTTGCTGTTGTTATTTTGCTCAGTAGTTATATTGTGAAATTGCTTCCAAATATTGATAAATGATTGATAAACAGCATTATAACTGGGGACTGAATGTACCCTCAAGCAATGGAAAGCCTGACAAGACAGGGTGAGTAACTATGATGGACAGGTTGCAACCTGGAGCAGATGCTGTAGTGATATTTCATTTGTATTTTAATAAATAAACTTTGCCTAAAGATCAGAGAGTAAAAGAGCCCCACTAGTCAGCCTTACCGGCCAGGCAGTGGTGACACACACATTTAACTCCAGTAGCCACACTAGTTTTCTATAGAAACCGGGCAGTGCATACCTTTCATCCCAGTGGTACACACCTTTAACCCCAGCCCTAGAGAGGAATATAAAACGGGAAGAGACAACTCTCAGACACAGCCTCCTTCTGAGATTCCTGGAGACAGGATCACCATTTCAAACTGAGGTAGAGTCTGTTTTCCTGACTGTTTTGCTTTTCTGACCTTCAAGTTGAACTCCACTATCTCTCTCTGGG
Source organism: Neodon shergylaensis (assembly GCA_025134845.1). NCBI lineage: Eukaryota > Metazoa > Chordata > Mammalia > Rodentia > Cricetidae > Neodon > Neodon shergylaensis. Next base: position 274,853 of record JABTXL010007882.1, read on the forward strand.
TTTTTATTAATTGTGCTACATTAATCACTTCATGGGGACCAGACTGCTCCTCTCAAGTAGCAACTTCTCTGACCACCCTCCTCATGATCAAGCGGGTTTATTAGCAACACTATTAAATTATACATACCTCCAGTATCCTCAACCCAATCCTTTACCTTCTTACATCTAGAACTTATATCAGGACTCCAAAGACAAACTTGGAATCACTGGACCCCGTTATATGTTCCTTTTCTTGACGCACCATGGTTACATCTCTCTCTAGTTTGCATAGGCTGTCATCTCTTTGGTTAATATCTTAGGACCATGTCTGAGGATAGTATTTTGGAATTCCTGGAGCAAAGGCTTTTGTCCTAAATCTTTAATTAAAGTTATAAGATGAAAATATTTTTCTAAAAAAGTCTAGTTTGGAATAGGATCAAAAGGGCTATCAGCAGCAGCGACTTCACTTCCATTTGTTCATAAAATATTTTTGATAATAATATAGTCATAAAAAAGCAGATTAGAATTAAATAAATCCAGCTGTTACTTCAAACAGATACATCCAACATCCTAGAATTAAACTAAGCTATCCTATGTTTTCCTCATTAACCTCAATAAACATGAATCACACCGCAATAAAGAACTTACGAAGAGAATTTGGGAAATAATAATCACTCTTCATATGTAATATAAAAATCCTATTATGCTTCTACAAATTGTATTAGGAATATTTCACATAAAATCTGCTCCTATTCAGCCAGAAAGGGAAATGGCAAGAAAGGATGTTTTCAAGACACCCACGCATCTGTTTACTAAACTGTAACCCACAAATATTTTGGACAACAGAATATTTAAAAGTTTACATAAAAGTAATGATTCAATTTTGAAATATATCAAAAATGTCAAGAAGACTGAGGTTTTAATATTGTAAATTATTTCTGAACCTTTTTCATACTAGTAAGATTGTAGATCAATATAGACAAGGTGCTACCTTCCCGAACAGGAATAAATTCTCTTGAATGTCTTTCTAACTGATTGTCTGCCATGTTCCAATGTGGAGCGCTAGCTCAAACCTGGCGGTCTGTTTTCCTGGCTTTCTAGTTTGTTGCCCCTTCAATATCCCAACACCTTTTTTGTGGAGAAATAAAGCACTTCCAAATGAAAAATGCTATCACAAGCAGTTGGACCTGAGGTATTTATGGCAAAGGAATTGACTGAATGAATGTTAGGCTGCCCACGATGACGTAAGTATTTACATAAGCCAATGCTCAGGGGTGGGGATTTCCTTTCACTCTTCTGGTCATGCCAATCTAAAGCAAAAAGTGTAGCATAAGTAATCTTGCTCTACTCCAGTCTGTCAGAGAAAATCGGGTATTTGTTGACCTGCTATCTTGGAGAAAAACATGCAGTACTTGGGTGTTTAAATACCAGCTCTTTCTCAAGTCCTTCCTAGCTGGAATCTGTTCAGTAACCCTCCCATTTCTTTTGGATTCCAAATCTGTGGCCAGTTCTCTTGGCCCAACATTTTGAAGAACCCCCATTGCCCCTGTCACTGCAGAAGATGTTGGAAAAGGGAAAGGGCCACATATCCTAGGAGACGAGGGTTGCCAAATGAAAGAACATTGGGTTTTCACCAAGGCCAAAGAAGAATGCAATAATTGAGCTCTCTCTGCAAACTCAGGGCACTGATGAGCTCTTTGGAGAAACTTTTTAACCTCAGGCCAATTTTCTTAGCTTAGCTGCAGAAGGCGGCAGTCTCTTGGCTTAACTAAAGCAACTTTTCACCTCTGTGTTCTCTGTGTATTGTGGGGACATATCACTAGCCATGACCGTGGCAGGACACTCGCCTCTTGTTGAATCATATACAACTTTAAATACTGATTGGAAAAAAAAACAAACAATTCCACCACAACCAAGAAAACCAAACTAAAGCTCTGCACTCAGAAGAATGAAGGTAGATTTAAAAACAGCAAAATGAACATAAAAAGAAAGATCATTTGCATTAATTTTCATTGTAAATACCATATTTTTCTGTATTAATAATTTTTTTTCTCAGCATATGTATATAGTCATGAGGTGTGGGGGAAACTTGTCTGCTGATCAAATTAAGTTACTTTAATAGTCACTTTGGTTTAAAAAAAAGGAAAGGAAAAATGAAAATATCATCTCAGGAAGATAAAAAACAAGCCAAATGAGAGATCATAATTTTGTGCCTCCCATAACTTGTCTTATTTAGAGCTGCACAGAATCTATAAAATCCTGTATTCTGTCAACCCAGTTCAATTAATACTGTCACCAGTGGGCCATATTGACTGTGGCATCATCTGCTGAGTCACATTTAATCTATTTGTTTCAAGAAGCTGAAGCACTTCTAAGAACTCATGCTAAGAAACTCTGGCTCTAGTGAATACTACTAATAATTATCGTTAATTGGGTGGTTAGTTTATGCAGAACATCTTACTGTTTTACTTGCATTATTTTACTAAATCTGCACAGTTACCCAAGGATGTATATCAAGCATTTAAGATTAGCTTTGGATCATTCTTTTCACTAGCAAACCTCCCACCTCCTTCATCAAAGGTCAACCTGAGTAAAAAGAGTAGAATGACACCTTCAGGATTAGACATCAGGTGAGCCACCATAAAATGCTAGCGGCAGGCTGAATTCTAACGAGGAGAGCTCACCTCAAGGGACTTCTAGTAACCGTCCTTCTTATTTAATTATCTTCAAAGGGAACAAAACCATTTTCTATAAGAAATAACCCTTAAAACATTGTCTGAGAAACGATTAAAATGTTCTTCTCAACTCTATATGCTGTGACTATGAAATCACTTAAAGGGAATATTAAATACTTTTTTTCATCACATTAAAGAATTCTTCTCTGCAGTATTTTTTAAAGTAATTAAATTGGCTCATTTTAGTGCTCTAAATTCTGGCCCACTTTGATTATCTATACAAAAATACAGATATAAAAATGACATAGATATTAATGTTCTTTGATTGGAAATTGTTGCTACTTTCCAGAAGTACAAAAGATTGACAGCAATCCAATGCAACTTTAGTTTGTGCTCAGTCCACAGCTGCACATAGGACCAAATGAACCTCATAGGAGCTATTGAGTTAAAAAAACAGAAAGAAACTACAGAGGTAGTTCAGTGGGTAAAATGCTTGATACACAAAGTTAAACACTGAAGTTCAGATCCCCAGAACCAAGGAAAAGCCGAACAAGGCTATAATCCTGGAATGGGGTTGGGGGACAGGAAGATGCAGGCTTGCTGACTGGTCAGGCTAGCAGAAGCTTCAAGTTCAGGGAGAGATCCTGTCTCAAATGTATAAAGTAGAGATGAGATTAAGACACTCACCCTGTGCCAACTTTTGCCCTCCACACATGAATACCTGCACACATGTGAATATCACACACATACAAAGTAACTTCATTACAATGTCACACCTTTCTTCCTCACAATTAATGTTCTTATAAAGTATCTTAGTCTCCCATAGTCTCCCACTGCTGTGAAGAGACACCATGACCACGGCAACTCTTATCAAGGAAAATATTTAACTGGGGTGGCTTACAGTTCAGAGGTTCAGTCTAGTCCATCATCATCATGGTGGAACTTAGCAATGTGCAGGCAGACATGGTCCTGGAAAGGAAGCTGAGAGTTCTGCACCTTGCACAGGCAGCAGGAAGTGGTCTGTCTCACTGGGTGTGGCTTTAGCATATATACCTCAAAGCCCACCTCCACAGTGACATGTCCTCCAAGAAGGCCACACCTCTTAACAGTACCACTCTCTATGAGCTTTTGGGGGCAATTACATTTAAACTATCACATCAAGAAATCAATTAATATGGAAAACAAGTGAGATCTCTTGGACAAACTCATATACAGTAAAGACTGTTATGATGCAGATGTGGCATGAATAATAAAAGCCAAAAAGACAGATGTTGGGGTTCAACCTGAAGGTCAGAAAAGCAAAACAGCCAGCCACTGGCTCTTACCTCTTCTTCAGTCTAAAATGGTGATCCTGCCTCCAGGAATCTCAGAATGAGACTGTGTCTGTGAGCTGTCTCCTCCCGTATTATATTCCTCTCTAGTTCTGGGATGAATTGTGTGCATCATTGGGATCAAAGGCAAACTATTGTGGCTACTGGGACTAAAAGTCTGTGTTATCACTGCCTGGTCTGTAAGAAGGACCAGTAGGACTGTTTTACTCTCTGATCTTCAGGCAAGCTTTATTTATTAACATACAAGTGAAATATCACTACAGCAGGTTAAGTGTGCGTTCCCAACATTGCTGTTATCTAAGCTTTGGAGTTGCTTTTTCCTGTGCCTGAACTATTTTTCTGGGGCCTTTGTCTAGCTAGCTACTTCTAGCATCAGCTACCACTGTCATACTTTTCCCAAGATCACTCAGAGGGAGTTTCTTCCTTGCAGAACTTTTCAGGTTTGTGTCCTTGATAAATGTTTGCCTTCTGTCTTTATATTACAGGCTTCAAGAGAAAGAACAAAGGCCCGGCTCCTTTCCTTCTCAGGTCTCTGCATCTAACAATGTGACAAGCTCACAGTAGAGCAGTGGTTCCCAACCTTCCTATTGCTGCAACCCTTTTAATACAGTTCTTCATGTTGTGGTGATCGCTAGCCATAAAATTATTTTCATTGCTATTTCATAACTGTAATTTTGCTACTGTTATGAATCATATTGTAAATAGCTGATATGCAGGATGGTCTTAGGGTAACCCCTGTGAAAGAGCTGTTCCACTCCAAAGGAGTTGCAACCCACAAGTTGAGAATGACTGAAATAAATGACCTTGCCTTTTACTGGTCGCAGCTTACATAAACGACCTGGAAGCCTAACCCCTCTGGGAAACATAGGCAAATGCTCTGTTTATTTCAGATTTTCCCCTTAAGGAAGTTGTTGTAGATTCTCCCATTGGGTTCTGAACAAGATAGCAAAAAGGGAGTAAACTAGGGGATGTCAAGACCTACCTCGTTTTTAAGAGTAACTCTCTAGAACTTCATTGTTTTGGATTAAGAATAGTTTAAAGAGTTATAATGTGTTCCAAACCATTGGATATATAGCTGTCTCTGGCACCCAATGAGAAAGAAAAACGGTGCTTTTGCAGCATCACAATACCCTACCTTCAGATGATGTGCCAGCCTCAGCATCCTAAGTATGAAGCTGATGTCCATTTACTCGCTTTGCTTACTATGAAGACCTTCCTCGTGCAAACATCAGTCTCAGTCCACAGGAAGCATAGTGAACCACATAAAGAGCAAGTCTGCCTGTCTTTCCACTTCAGAGATGAGAAAGCCACGTAACATTGCTCGTCTCTGGAAACCTTCCTTAAACTACTTGATGAAACAAAGGAAGATGCTAAAAATGGCAATGAAGAGCTTAAGATCTTTCCAGTTATGCAATTCTTTTTGTCCCTGGAGAATACTTTCTAGAGACAGTAGTGATGCTATTCCTATGTTGATAGTGAAGAGCTTAATATTTAAAACAAGGTATGTTAGACTCGTCAAATATTCTGTATTTAAGTGTTTGCATCCAACAATTCAATACCAGAACATGTCCATCAGCCATAGTAAACATTTTGGAGCAAGAACTTATGTTTGTGGCTACCCAAAACAATAAACTGCATTTTGCAGTTATCTAGAAGTAACAATGCACCTGTGAATCAAAGCAATAGACCATATCAAATGCATAAAGGAATGAATACATCTTCAATTGTTCTCTTTCTCAACAGCTGAAGATTGGATATAGATGGACCATCAAGAGGCATGAGGGGATGGGTACTATTCTTGTGATGGGGAAGACTGGAAAAGCCAGGCAGTTGGAACCAGTGCCCTACCCTTGTACTTCGAAGACAGCTAAAGAAGGAAATGCATGTCCATTGTACATGGCCCACTGCTACCTTCTGTTTTAACGATCAAACTCACATGCAAACACAATGAACTCCCTGGATGATAGGTAGCCGTGTGATCCAGCAAAGTGATGGGTTCCAAGCTGAAAAGGACCTTTGAGGTTCTGTTTCACCCCTTCACTCTACTGAAGTGAAGACTGGGAGCTAGAAGAGTAGACACATCTCTTGATCGCCACAGCTAGCTGATAGTAGACCAGGTTGCAGGCATCCTGAATTCTAGTTCATTCTTACCCTTTCTGGTGCAATTAGCAAAATTCCATAGAAGTGATTCTAGACTCTCCCTCTTGGAAGCCTGAACAATTTATTACTTGGGACCAAACACCTCCTTTGTCTAAAAACACAACAAACAGGTACATTCCAATAAGGCTGCTCAACCTTCCGTCATGGGAAGGAAATAAGATACAGCAAGACCCAGGCCCCATCTCAGTGGCTGCTGCTGGGAATGGATGGAGAAGGACTGACACTTGTACTTCTTGACTAGTTAACGCTTTCCTTTAAAGTTCCCCTCTTCCTCAATGAAACTGGTTGTTCTCACTGTGAAAACTCACCACAGAATGTCTGGGAACCAGAAGCGTGAAGTCAGAAAGTCAAAAGGGATTTACATTTTCAAACTTGGTTCTATAATGTTATGGGGAACAATCATCATGCACATGAAATTTTCTATAAAAACTAGTTCAGTTGGTTTTTATTTTTCTCTTTGCTCTTTGGGGAACCACCATCCTACTACCAAATAAATACATGGAGACTTATTCTTTCTTATAAATGCCCAGGCTTAGCTTGTCTTATTTCTAGCCAGATTTTCTTAATTTAAATTATCCTATCTACCTTTTTCCTCTAGGGTTTTACTCTTTTCTATTTCTATCTTTTCTTTCCTTCTTATTCCATTTCTGACTGTTTGGCTGGGTGGTAGCCCCTGGTATCCTCTTCTCCTTTTCTCATTCTCCCTTCTTCTTTCTTTCTTTCTCCTTCTATCTATTCTCTTTGCCGGGCAATCCCACAAATCCCTCTCCTGCCTAGCTATTGGCTGTTCAGATCTTTATTAGACCAATCTGGTATTTTAGGCTGGCAAAAGAGCACAGCTTCACAGAGTTAAACAAATGCAACATAAAAGAATGCAACACATCTTTGCGCCATCAAACAAATTTTCCACAGCATAAGCAAATGTAACACATCTTCAACCAATATTCCACAACAAACTTGCAATAGGGAGAAAGTTCAACTGTCAAAGGAACAGTAAAGGAAACATGCACATCATCTAAATATCTACCATGGGTCACAGCTCTCTTTGGAGCAGGGAAGACACTATATAGCAGTGATTAAGACAGTTGCCAAAGGCATCATAGAAAGTAAACAATGTATTCTAGATATTAGTAAGGTCCTTGAGCATCAATCTTTTATCCACTCTCCCTCTGTCCTTAGATACCCTGCTTATACTTAATTATGAAACTATACACTTATATTTGAATTTCACAAGTTTCCATTTCTACATGCCAGTATGACATACTTCTTACCGTCCTCATTTTCATCAAACACTGGTGCTTTGCTTGAAGTGTTGGCTCCCATGATCAAGTCTGCACTGACCTGGACACTCTAGTTATAGTATGCTGGAAGAAATACTCATCGTTGTGCAGTGCAGGTCCTGGAAAGTCAGCTCGTATCTACAGGAAGAAAGAAAGAAAGAAAGGAAAGAAAGAAAGAAAGAAAGAAAGAAAGAAAGAAAGAAAGAAAGAAAGAGTATCCTTTATACTATAGTTTGTGATATATTGTAACAAAAACATTAACTTGTATTACTGTAGCAGAAATTTTTTGTCCTTAAAAATTACAATAGAAATAACAATGCATGGGACAACAGGAGAAGTCACGTTGCACAGCGCCATCAAAAGTCAATCTGTGCTTACAACATAGGGGAAAAGAAAAGTATTTTCCCAGATATTAAAAAAATCAAAGTAAGGCCAGTTAAGTGACTATAAAATAAAAATAATCTTAGTGACCTCTGTATTTTAAAGAAAATAGGCTAACTTTACATTTTCAGTTTTGCTGTGTGACCAAGAACAACCCTAAAATCTTCACCTTAAACATGAAGTTGTCTTGGTGCCTGGAAGGCACCACAATGGTTTGGATGTTACTAGCTAGTAGATGGTGTCCTCCAAACATTTTTCCTTCTGAACTTGGAGATGATAATGGTCTTTACCCAAAAGGAGAGTTAAATGTGATCCACATACATTTAACTCCTTGTAAATATATATGTCATATATATGTACATGTTGTGTATTCATATTATATGACTCCTATGTTGTATCATATGAATAAACACATTATGTGACATTTATAAATTTTGCTTGCTTGGGGGCATATTCTCTTATGTAGCTTAGGCTGGCCTTCAGCTTCCCTTACCTACCTCAGCCCTCAATAGTTAAGAGAGTACAGGTGTTCACCACTAGCCCTGGCTCTTCTACGTATTTTTATGTACTAAGTACACAAATATAGATACATATTTAACACAGTAAACAAAGTACTTTTATAATAACATATTCAGCAATTATTGATCATTCTAAAGTACAGATTAAATTATATAGCTGAGATAAAAGTTCCTTTAAACTGTACAATGATTCCTTTAAAAATACAAAAGTTAAAAACTCTTGCTATACTGGAACCTATTAAACAGAGGCATTGTCTGCGTTCCAGTTCTAAGAATTGCATGATCGTGGCCTTGAAACAGTTACTTAGCCTCTGGCCACAAAAACGGGGACATAACAGTGCCTCCTCCAGGAGTCACAAGCTCAAGAGCCTTTAAGTGCCAGGAAGCTCACACGAAAGACCAAACCAGACCAGGTACAGGACATTCAGGCATTTTGAGGACAATGGCGGTACTGGCTTAATCTTAAAAATGTACTTGAGGTCAGATGAAGACATTTTTGTGTATGGAAACACTAGCCAGGGACCTTTAGAAGTTCTGAAACAGGGTGAAGTGCCAGAATTTATAAAAGAAGGTTTTCAAATTCAGCTCAGCTCTATAGCTCAAAAAAAAATCATGCTCGGGACAAATATGATTTATAGATATAGATAGAAAAGCAATAAAAGTGCAGTAATTAACAAAGTACCTGGCACATACAGTACAAAAAGAAGAAATGGCTGTTTCTATTATTTTGACAGGCACATTATTTCCTTAGCATTTATCATTTTTTTCAGGTGTTGACACTTGTTGACCTTTTGTTTTGTTTTGTTACTTTTTCCCCTTGGAATTTTTTTATGCATCAAGTAAATGCAGGTTAGATGCAGAATTGGAGAGAGTATCCAAGATAGACTGGTTTATGAATAAGTTATTTTTAAGAGAACTTGGGGAGTCCCCAAGTATATAAGAAAAGCCCATTTTCTCATTAGGAATATGTAAGTCAGGCCTTCATTTGGAAGGAAGATCCATTAAGGAATTGCTCCTTTTCCAACTAAATGCCAACTGCTGGCAAAATGCCCTATGGTCTTTAAAAAGAATCATTAACTGTAGAGCAAAGAAAGAGTCAGCAATTAGGAAGTGACCAATTAAATGAGCTAGGACTGGGGAGAGGCTTGGGGCAGGTGGCTGGTGGCTGCAGCAGGCTCAGTGGGATAATTGAGATCTAGGAAGATAGAAAGAACTGCTGTCAGTGTAAGTCCAGAAACAAGGCTTTTAAACATGAGAACAGTGAACGAAGAAAAAGTAGGATGCCCATTGCATTTGATAGAAAGTTAAGAAGCAGAATGGAGCACTTTTTGTCCTTTAATATTGCATAGAGTTCGGGGGGCGGGGGATAAATAGTAATGACTCTACTACCAACAACATTAGAAAAAGAGAATGGATCCTATGCATTTTAAGGAACAGTGATTGTTAACCCTGCAGAGTCAGACTTCATTCATTTTGTATCTGGTAAAAGTCTGAATGCACGCTTTCACGGCACATAACAGCCCTACCATGCGTGTATTCTTCACACCTATGTTTCTCTCAAGTAGCCCTTCTCTCTGCTGCATAAGATGCACCCAGCATTGACCTTGCACTTTGACAAATCAGAGGGAGGCAGAGGTGGAAACATTACCAAGTTTTCCCACATCACAGACTTCCACTCTGGGGTGCAATTTAATCTACTGCACAGCCATCCATTTCACTGGGAGAAAGGGCCATGTGAAAGGAGGCATGGCCGTGGATGCTTAGAAGGGGCCAGCTAAGCAGTCCTCAATGATGGTTTGGCATCTTCCCCCATAGTAGCTACCACACAGAACTGCCTGAAAATTGTCTTTAACTTTTTCCTCCCCCAAGCGGATAACCAAATTAGGTAAGTTTCTCTCATAACTAGAAAGAAACAGGCCTTTCTCTGGCAGGAAAATGGTGACTCATTGTTTCCACTCTGTTGAATAGAGAACAGGAGAAATGTTAAGACTCTTTCCCATAAAACCTCTACCCTCCCTGACCTCCTGTTCTGAGTCCCCAGAGTCAGCTAAGCGTGGAGAGCAGCAGTCATGTGAGGAAAGGGAACCCTAAGCAGACAGGCAAGAAGGCGGATTTGTCTTGCAGGAATGGATGAGACTTCACACTCTGTTGAGAGCCCATAATTACCACATTATTAAATGTAGCCTCATGTTCAATACCAGCCTTTCAAGTGCGGCTTGCAGACCTAAAGGAGTCAGGAGGCTTCTCTGAGCAGATCTGTCTCCCTAGAGAACTCTTAGAACTGGAGACCCGCCAGGTGTGATGCAAGAATGTTGCAACATCCGACGTGTAGATTTCATTATCACAATGTGTGCACAGTCATAATTATTTTTATTTGCATTTGAAAAAAATTGAAAATATTTAGAAACACAAGAAACAGGGATGGGAAACATTCAAGTTAGCAATATTCTCTATTAATAACGGTTTGCATTTTCAACCTCATTTCATAATTTTTAGGTATTGAAAGTTGCGGGTAAGTAGAGTGCCTTTTCCACCTCCCAAAGGCAGCTCAGTGGTCTGCACACACCTCCGCACCTTTAACAGGGAGAAGTGTTTTCAGAGAAGCCTCCTGATCCTCACCAGGAAGCGGGGCGCACCTTGCACCTTGCTGGGCTCATTAGCCATCCTGTTTCTGAGATCTAAGTACGAGGACACACATCTTTACAACTCTGACTTACGCTTTTTAAGTGCCGCCTAGCAATCCGCAGCGTGAATACAGCACAGTTTACTTTCTCTGTGAAAATGTTCAAACTCTGCTTCAGCTTTGGATGGGGCAAGGGACCTACGAGCACGGAAAGCAATGCTAGCTTTTTTTGAAACTCATTTCAACCCAGAGACTATTTCTTGAAGTCTTTGGGGGCAGAGGTGGTGCGAAGCTGGAGGAACAGATGAGGGCAATGGTTAGGGTGCTATCCTCCATCTGTTCGTGCCAGCCACGCTGACCAACTGATTGCCTTTGTGTTCTTTCTCTTCCCCATCCCCTTGAACTTCCCAGCTTCCCACCAGTGCCCTTCTTCACTCAGGGCGATTCTGTACGTGCAGTCTCTACTCACCCACTCCGCGTCCTTCCTCCAGCCCTTCCACTCACCTCAGGATGATGCTTCCATTCGAGGAGCTGGGGCAGACCCCACTCCGCAGGTCAAGAGCAGTGGGGACGGAAGACACCTGCCTAGCAGGACGCGGCTGCGGGAGCAGCCAGGCAAGGCTGCGTGTTGGGCTCCAGGCACCTGCGGCTGTCAAGGGGACCCAGCGCAGCCGCGGAGCTCCCCAGCAAGGGGCGGGTCCCGGGAGAAGAGGAAAATGCCAAGCAGCCCGCCAGGGGCGTCCACAGACGGCGCCCTCCCCTGGAGCGGACTGCCAGTCGCCTGGACCAGCGCCAGTCGCCTGGGGACTGTGCGTCGTCGACGGGGGGCCGGACGAGCGCCCCGGGAGGGAGAGTTGGAAAGCAGGAGGGCGTGGCTGGAGCCCGGGTTGCTGGCTCTGTAGCAGCCTCCTGCTGAGCACTCTGCTACTTCTCAGACCCGGGCAGGGATTCTCCCCAACGTGGTCCCTGGAGAGCACTCTCCCGTCTCCCCATCCTCCTCTGGGCAGCACTATGGGGTGGTGGGTGTGAGGGTGGCAAGTATTAGATTTGGACTGTCCATGAATGGCTCCATTTCACTGCTGCGGTAATTAAGGCAAAAGACAGAGAATGGTTGTCCACTGTAGCAGAACTGTCGGTGGGCAAACTCTCCTTTCCCCCAACTTTTCCTCCACCTCTACACACTCACCCACTGGTGGAAGTAAGAATGGGGACCCCCAAAAGTTCAGAGGTAGGTGATCAAGAGAGAGCCATCGGGTCGTCTTCCATGGCAGTTCCTTATACTTCCCTTGGCAGTCATAATCACAGTGGAAGTAACTTACCATTTCTCTCCAAGGCCAGGGTCACACTATTCCTGGTACAGTAGCGGCTTCAGAAATGACCGATGTGACAGCGGGACAGCTGCCAGGCAGGGACAAACGGACAGTGGGGAAATCTAGTTTGGGAGTGGCTACAAATTCTAGCTATCTTCATGTATCCCTGTAACATAGGAATACCAGATAAATGCTGTCGAATGGTCAGATCCGTAAAAAGAAACTGAACCCCCACCCCACACACACACATTGGGCTTAAAACTTCTGCTGTCTAAACATTTGCAAGTTTTAACAATGTTTTTAAAACTGATTTAAAAAACTTAATAAAACAGACTGTGTCTGCGACAGAAATGTCTGCAGAATTCTACTCATGGATCTATCTAGCTGTGTTTCCACGAGTGGAAACACAACCACACCGGACTTCTCAGGGTGGTATGTGGGTCTGAAATTGTTGAAGCCTCACCAAGTACAGAACGGAATGTTTCTGGATGAAACTTGCAGCTCTTGAGCCACTTTCTTAGCCTTTCTCAGGTAAACATGAACTGTTCTTCCTGAGTCTTTTAAAACTCGGAGGCGCCTTTCTCTTACCCGCGTGTTTGTTTTGCCTTGGGTATCCAAAAGGAAAATGCTTAAAGCCTTTGGAGGAGTTTGCAGCCAAACTGGGGCGCACAAGGGAGAGGGCGGGGTGGGGAGAGCCTGATTCTCTGCTACTTTTATTTCTACATCTTTGTGTTTCTCTCTCCTTAAGAAACACCTTTTTGGACAGGCATTGGTCGCTACAAATTAAATATTTAACGTGGAGTTGGACATACAGAGCTTGTGTATGGGAACAAAAAAAAAAGCAACCAGAGAAATAAGCAAAAATTTAGGAAATTTGTCATGGTAAAGGTTTTATTTTTAAAGCAAAATGCAGGTACCTGTCAACAATATTATTTTGTATATCCTTTATTAGTTAACAAAACTTTTGATTATCAATGAATTGGACAAGCAATAAAAATTTACCTAGCCTCCCTAATCTCCCAAAACATAATGAATTCTGTTTTATCATCCAAGAAACTAATACAGCAAGAAAGTGGACCGAGACAAGACCAAAGTCCCCAGGAACCTCTCTGGTTGACTTGGAGAGCTGTAGAATCAGGCAGCCTTCCAACCAAATGCCCAGACTGCCATCCCTGTGGCACTTACTGGCTGTGTCACTTAAAGTCCCCCAAGCTTCAGTTTTTCAGTATCAGTTTCAGTATCTCTAGTCAGGGGAGGACTGAATGAAGTGCCTATTAGTAAACCTACCCTGGCCAGCAGAGCACACACTCAGATTAGCAGCTGCTAAACTTTCCATCTCAGGGCTGTTGGGTGGTTGAGAGCACTCTTGTCTCTTGCAGATGACCCAGATTTAATTCCCAGCACCCACATGGTAGCTCGCAACCATCTGTTCCTCTAGTCTCTGGGGATCTGATGCCCTCTTCTGACTTCCATGGATACCAAGCATGCACGTGAATACACATAAATACATGCAGGAGGAAAACCACATAAATAAAATTTAAAAATCTAATAAAAATGGTAAAAGATTACCGTTTCAATTAACAAGCTAGTAGGCCATCCCCCTCCTTCGCAGCCCTGCCATCCCTCTACAGCGTCAGTCACTTTTGCTTAAAACAAAGCTACAATCCAGTCAAGTACACCTGCCCCTTATAAGCTTGGCGTACAAGAAGTTTTATTTTTTAAAAGGTATATTGTTCATGACACATGAGTCATTAAATGAAGATGTTAATGCAAGGCACGGGATACCTTCATCTAAGTTACTGCTCAGGGAGGCCCTAGAAGTCTCCAAAACAACCCAGGTTTTTGCCATTGCCCTTGGTTATTCACCTAGCTCCTTGGTAAGAGCCTATCATCGAAGACATAGAGAAATCAATCTCAAACTGTCAGGCGAGAGTTTCTTCCCTGTTGGCTAGCTTTTATCATGCTGGTAAATGCTATGCAGGTTGCTGGGGATGGAAGACATCAGTGATCTTACCCAGTATAAGACTACACGCTGCAATATCCACCTGCCCCGCCATGCAATAGTGGTGCAAGTGTTATAGGATAATGATTTTCTGATTGGATTTGAGGTCTGCTCCACAGAGGGAATTCCATAGCTGCTACTGCAATCCTTGTCAAAAGTTCATGGTGTAGGAGAACTTGCTATTGTTACTTTGCTCAGTAGTCATGTTATAAAATTGCTTTCAAATATTCATGCTTATACGAATAGGCTGGGACTTCTCTCAGCCTTGGTCAGAGAAGCATTTTTTGTTTTGTTTTGTTTTGTTTTGCAGTAAATAGCAGTCAGTGTCTAATGTATAACTATCCAAGCTTCTGAGGATGGGAGACTGGAAGCCCTAAATGGAACATCTCAGTGCTCTCTCCATGCTGCCAAGACTCAAGGATCATCAAGGAAGAGAAAGTACAAAGACTGGAAGATGGGAAGGAGAGCTGTGAAATGCTTTCTTCTGTGAGTGACATGGTATTGAACTCATGAATTTACAGCAACTGTGGTTCCCTGCACAAGGCCTATGCAACACCAAACCAGCCTCCAGACCAGAATTAGTGGGATAGCCGATCTCTAGGCCTCACCCCATGCAGAGGATGAGGGTAGTTGCAGGTAGAAGGAGAACTGTTCTTCTTGAGAGTATGAATGATAGGGTTCTCCTGCTCAGCAGATGGCCCAACACCCTTACACATATGACCAGCACTAACTGGACTTAGTTGATTATCAGTTTGGAAGAGGTGTGCTGGGGGGGGGGTGATATGATCATATTTCATTGTATACATGTATGGAAGTTTCAAAGATAACAAATAATTTAAGACTGTATCCTGTCTATCAGGAACAGAGTTGTTACAACAATATAATTGCATTTTATTCTCTTTTTTAGTTAGTTATTCATATTATCTATGGTTCGTACTTCTTGCCTGTTTGCTGCACACATCTCTGTGAGGAAAGGGCAGCCTGCCATAGCCCAGGTACTTGCCTAGCTGGGTTATATGCATACGTCAATCTCTGGAGCCCCCCAGTGGAGAGCAGAATGAAGTAGCCAGGGAAGCCTTGAGGCACAGATGGTCAAAGTAAGTCAGGGTTTATACATGTTTTAACAGCTTGGACTTCAACCATGTACCTCTCGTCTTGAAATAGTCTGGCGCCACTGCAGGTAAAACAAAACGGCATTCTTTGCCCTTCTTAGTTACTGTTCTATTACTGTGAAGAGGCACCATGTCCAAGGCAAGTCTTATAAAAGAAAGCATTAAATTGGAGACTTGCTTATAGTTTCAGATTAGCCTGTTATGATCATGGTGGGGAGCACAGCAGCACACATGATGGGCATGGTGGTGGGGAAGTAGCTGAGAGCTACATCTCAGTCTGCAGACACACACACACAGAGAGAGAGAGAGAAAGAGAGAGAGAGAGAGAGAGAGAGAGAGAGAGAGAGAGAGAGAGAGAGGAGAGAGAAAGGAGACTGGGCTTAGTGTGGACTTTTGAAACCTCCAAGCCCACTCCCAGCGACACTTCCTCCAGAGAGGCCACACCTAATCTTTCCCAAACAGGTTACCAGCTGGGGACTATGCATGCGGATAAGTGAGTCTCTGGGGGCCAATCTCATTCAAATCACTACATTACCCTAGGAGTCATTGTCATAAACCACGCGCCCCTGCTACTCTGTTCAACTAACTCAACTTGAGTCAAATCGCCTCTCTGCAGGCTGTGCTGAGTCTGGCTTTCCCACAGGACTTGGGATAGTTCTTTGTAGACATGCTTCTGGATTTCTTTCCACTTAGCTGTCACATCGGGTTCTCAGCTCACATTTTTTTCCGCCTGGAGATGCTATCCTTCAACTCCTTCTTTACAGTTCTCTCTTGGTCCTGCCTTCATTTTCCACCACCCTCCTGGATTTCTCCGGCCATTGCTCACCAGGAGCTGCTGTAACGATGATTTTGTTTCGTGACTACTTTGCTTCATTCCCTGATTGGGTGTAATGCTGTGGGGGCGAGAACAGCCCCTGCCTTGCCTGTCTCTCCCGTGTATGCAGCATTGAATCTGGCAGTTAGCCTACAGGAAATGTAGTGTAAAATACGTGTTTGTCCTGGAAGGAAAGACAATAAAGCCATACTGTACCTCAAAGCAGTAACCACAGGAAGGAAACAGCCCTCTACAGGGAAAGGCATGAAGGAAGCAAAAACTAGCTAACACTGCAGCTCACCCGGAGGGTTTTGTGGTTTAGGTAGAAGTTGCCTCCAAGCCTGGAGAATGGAGACAAGGGTGTAATATTGGGGAAAAATAATAAAAAATTTAGTGCGATTGGAGGCACAGCGTGTGGTGTGCAAGAGGGATGAGAGGAACACCTTGAGGAAAGAAAGATGGTGTGAAAACACTGAATTTTTAAACAGATATCACTAGAGGCTTCTAGATGTGTTAGCAGAAACTGGCAATTCAGTGTCAGGGAGGCCACTCTGTCCTCTTTGTTTAAGACAAAGCTTTGTTTTTCTTATTGTGATATGCAAATCATACCCAGCTGTTTTGATGGTGTGTTCTCATAACAACATTTCAGCTCTCCCCAGTAATCAGCAGTCTATGATTTGATTTACTCAGTTCTCCGATATTCGCTGACTGCACCCCTGTGTTTATTGACTTTCACCGGCTTTGCCTGCTCCCAAGATTCGGCCACCCTGAGATATGGCACATAAAGGTCTCCTATACCTTTCTTTTGTTTCAGGCATTGCCCTGGAAGAGATTCTCCCATTTGTTTTCCAATTTCACTGACCGACTGAACTTTACAGTTTTCAAATACCTTTTACAGATCCTGCAACTCCCTCAATATCTGTTTAGTTACCCAGGAGTCTATACTGATCATTCCTGCACAGTTAGGAGGGCTCCTCATCGGGAGCTGTAGAAAGGAAGACAGATGAAGCAACTTCTGTTCTTCGGGATGGGCTCTGCTGAGCCCATAACTCACGGCAGGCTGCCCTTACTGCTCAGCTGGGAGCCAGACACAACTTCCCTGACAGAGACTGAGGGAAACACACTTAGGAAGAAAAGGGGGCATTTTATTCTGGTGCCTTAAACAAAAGGTAAACATAGTATGGGAATACTTCCTGACAGCTGCCTGAAAATAGTAAAGGAAAGTTCGTGCAGTTAATGGAGGTCTGTGGATCATTTTTTATATATGTATAAATGTAGTATTGAAAAGCTGCATGTGAGGTGCAAATATTTAGACTAGTGGTTCTCAACCTTCCTAAAGCTGTGACCCGTTAATACAGTTCTTCATGCCTTGGTGACCCCCAACCGTAAAATTGATTCTCACTGCAACTTCATAGCTGGAATGTCGCCACTGTTATGAGTCATAATGTAAATATCCGACATACAGAGTGGTCTTAGGCGACCCCTGTGAAAGGGTCGCTGGACCCCGAGGGGTCACGAACCACATTGAGACTCTCTGATTTAGACTCTGAGGGCTTTTGCTTCCGGAACTGAATGATGTGCATACAGTGAAGCTCTTTAACTGAGCGATGTCGAGATGATTAAATATGACAGCATACAAAAAGCATTTAAAGATATGCCTTGTGCCACACAGGTACCCAGTAAGTAGATCATTATACAGCAAATGCCTCTTCTGTGTGACCAATGGAAGAGGGTTCATCTCACCATCTACTCAGCTGGCTGCTCTGCTTTCAAAGGTCTTTGCCAGGAGACCACAATGAATGCTACAGAATCTTGTCCTAGGAAAGGAATTTGCTGGGCACTGAAACAGACTGTCACAGTACAGGGTGACCAGGCCTTCCTAGAATTTAGGGAGCTCTGAGAGCTGAAGTATCCAGGGTAGTCTGGAGGTGTCAGCAAAGTGGTTACAGACTATCCATGTGTGCTCCTAAAGTACTAGCTAGTTATACAAAGGGAATAAAGAACAAGGGGTCCAGCCAGAGGGAACAGTGTGGACACAGCTGTGGGCTGGAGCAAACCTGTGCGTTCAGAGAATGCTGGTTAAGGAAGATACTGGCTCGCCACACAGAATGAACCTCAAAGGCAATGTGAAAGAGCCAATGTGACTGTTTGGGTTAAGGCTCCACCCCAGCCCCTGGAATCCACATAGTCAAGGAGTCTGGAATGTTTGAGTAGAAAATTACACCCCAAGTCCCCTCCTTTGGGAGTTGCCACAGTCCAGACTCCACCTCCAAGAAAGCCCGCCAAATGGTGATCTTCCTCCCCAGAGAGGCTCAAGACCACTCCCACAGGCTACCCCCCCCCAATCCCGAGAGCTAACACGTGATCTTCCGAGTCTTCCTTTCCCCTCTCTGTGGTTTTCCAGTCTTCCTTCCTGTCTCCATCCCTGGGGGGCTGGAAGGCCACCTGGGAGTGCTGGCATCCATTAAACCTGGGCTTTCTCTAATTCGGTTTGATTTGGTCTGATTTGGATTATTGCATAGGCAGAGAGTCTTACTGGGTCGTAAAAAGTTTTCAGTAACCTGCACTTGAGGCCTGTGAGCGCTGTGGTGGCTTCAACTGCTCTCATAATAAAAAATGGAAAAAAATGACTAAGGGAAGTTTCCCAAACTCTGAGGTCTGATTTGTGGCAAAGCCAATGATATTCACATTATATTGTAGGCCTCTTCTCTGCATAGCACATGCATACATATGTGTGGTACAGTTTAATCCTACAAATACCCTTTAGTAACAAAAAATACAAACTTCAATATGACATCCTTGTGATGTCTTTCAAAGGTAGGAGATTGAAATCATTACCTCTCACCTCTGCAAAACCAGCTTGTACTGACTTTCAGGTACACACTGGATGCCCTTCTTCTGTGACCCAGTCTCTGTTGCTTCTAGACTGGTCATTGATGTGTCCGTCAAATATCCTTCCGATAACACGCAACGGTTTAATTTGGGGGATTTTGTTTGTTTGTTTCTATTTTTTTTTGTCATGGGACACTTTGAGATAAAGCCAGGCAAGCCTTGATCTCATGAGTTCCTGTCCTGAGTTCCTTCAGTGACAAAGTGTGACCCACAAATGTAAGATTAAATAAACCCTTTCCTCCCCAAACTTGCCTTTGGCTACAGTATTTATCTTAGCCACAGAGATCAAAGTAGGAAAATATATTAATGTATATTTTGTGTCCTTAGGTTAAATATTAAGTTATATTGGGTTAATGTATATGTCTCTCCCCTCTAGAAACTTGTTTCTATGTTAATGAAATTCTAAGGACATTTCTCCCCTAATAATAATTTTCCCTTCCTAGACAAAAATCATTTCTTAGTTTGTCCTACCTAAGTTATAATTAGAGAAATTTTCACCAAGAGTTGTGAGGATTTCTATATTCAAAGGTTTATAAAAAGTTTATGGACAGCAAGAATAGAATAATTCAAAACACCAGGCAGGCAAAAAAATTGTGAAGTATCTTAGTGTCAATGAATTAAGAATATACATTCAAGAAAGAATGCTGTGGTCCTAAGAGAACTAGTTTTTTTCTTTTTTTGGTTTACTTATTTGTTTGCTTGCTTGATTTTTGCTAAGCTTAAGTTCTGAAAAGTGTGTGTGTGTGTGTATACACATCTGGAAGTCAGAGCATAACCTTGTGGGGTTAGATCTCTCCTTCCTCTTTCCCAGACTTTTGGAACAATCTAAGCAGTTTCACCAGTCCCTAAAACTTCTTTGTAATCTGTCAGTTTGTATATTCATGGGCATGAGAGGGAATCATATTTTAACAAACCACAATACTGAGTTGTGGAAGAATGAAGGAAGGAGAATTTATTTTTTGCATCCCAGAGTAAGATCTTCTGAATATTAGGTCTAGTCTTGAGGCATCTGTTCTCAACTGTTTGGCGAGACCTATTTCTGTGTTGCACGTTCGTGAAATCACTTCAGACGTATTTCGTCTTTATTTTAGGATGACAAGTGCTCTTCACAGTTTGCTTTTTATAGAGGTTGGAGGTTTTTTATGCAATAGTGGCTATAATAGCCAAGGGATAATTGTGGAGATTGAGCATTTTACAAAGAGCGTCTTTGAAGAACCTTAATAGGGTGCCTGGAAACTGAATTACCAAAGCAATTTCCATGTATTTGTCATACTACAAAAGGTAGCTTTTCAAGGAAGAGTCTTTCACTGTTCAGATCATCATGACACAAGTTCTCCATGACTTATGTCAAGAAAATTTCAAGAGGGAAGCTCTGCCCTTTGAATTCCCGGCAGTCTATACAACTCAGGGAAAGGTCTCTGTGTCCGTGGTTATGTGTATCTCTTCCCACTGGGTAGCAAACCATAATTATGATGGGGAAGGTTACATTAATAGAGCAGAGGAAGGATTAGAGTTTCAAGTTAATAATAATTATAATTTTGTTTTTAGTGTTTTTGTGTGCCGAGCTTCTGCACTCAACATTTTTTTTCACACTCTTACTTAATGCAGCCAGCCCAATACGTGGCCAATAGTGGGGGCTTAAAGAAAGTAGATTTTTCTTTATTTTTTTTTAAAAGACAGTGTTCTGCCTGCAATGCACACCAGAAAAGGGTACCAGGACACTTTATAGATGGTTGTGAACTACCATGTGGTTGCTGGGAATTGAACTCTGGACCTCTAGAAGAGCAGTTAGTGCTCTTAACGTCTGAGCCATCTCTCTAGCCCCCAAAATAGGAATCTTACCCAGGGACAGAGCCCAGGTGTTCTTCATCAGAGTCCCAGCTTTTTGCCACAACAGCAGACACCCTTCTGCATACTGCTCATAAAACTGAAATTAGAACAAAGCATCCCACCTGCCACCCGAGATACACCTTGGAGCTTTCTCTGCACTTGGAAATGTCATTGAGTACTCATCTATGATGTGACTTTCCATTTGAAAAGAAACATGAAGATGTTGAACTAAGTTCTTTTCTATGGACCTTCCAGTGTTGCAGGTCTATGAAGATGGAAGCTGTCATGTGACCTGTGGTTAGAATGACCAACCATCTCAGTTGACCCACGATTAACATATTGAAGGAGGATGGAGGTACTGGACATGAGTTATGAAAGAAGACAGAAAGTTAATCGGCATCCATTTGAAATTCTCTGTCAGTGAGTACCCACCCTTTGAAAGACTTCTTAGAAAGCACATGACCTGGACTCTAACAGGCGTCCATCAGCATCTGGGCTTCAGAAATAAGGACATGGAGATTTAGAAGATATGTGATTTATAAATTCAAGTTATCAATTAAGCTTTAATTGGGATTGGAACTTCGGTAACTCAATCTGTCTGTTTCCCATTGCCCATGTGAATGGTTACTTCTGTTCAAACCAGCTCGAGTGTTTATCTGAATCTGAATGAATGCTACATGGATCCTCAAGATCCAAAGAGCTCAGATGTCACACTTTTTGTTGTACTTACTGGCATTGTCTTCACACAGAGTAACAAGATCATTTTATCAACACACAGGCACACAAGTAAAAGAGGTAATTTACTATGGCATTATTTCAGCATTCAGAGTAACTGAAATATGTTCTCAGTTGTTGGAATAAACATGAATTAAGATTTTTCACCTTAGTTTTTATTTATTCATGCACACACGTGTGCATGTGTGTATGAATCCATGTGGTCAGAGGACAGCTTATGGAAGCAGCTCCCCATTCTACCATTTCGGATCCAAGGATTGAACTGAAATCTTCAAGCTCAGCAACGGGAGCCTTTCCTGCCAAACCGCCTGCCAGCTAGTGATGGGTTATTTATTTTTACTAGAATAAAAGCACAGTAAGAGTATGCTAGCTCAGAATTGAATATAATAAAGGGTATTTATTTAGGGGTAGACTCACAGATCACAATTCTCTGCTCGAATGGGGAATCCAGCAGCCAGAAGAGAGAGGGAGCATGCTCTTTACATTGGCATTTATAGTATATAAGGCCATGCCCAAGTGGGCTGGTAACTTAAAGGTTACTGGATGAAAGATTTCCTACAACAGTAGAAAATCTCCAGAGAACTGGGTCATTCAAGCAATAAGGTAGAACAGTTCAATGTAGGTGCATCATCCAATTCCAATTTAGACTTAATTGTTAATATAACCATAAAAAGATGGAAATCTTATTTTCTAACTTAATGATTACTTAGAATTGCTATTATTTTGTGATGTTTCTTCAAAAATACTGGGTTACAACATTACTAATATTTAATTCTTTTTTCAGCAAAATTAATTTTTATAGAAACATATAGAGGATACAGGAACCGTGTGAGCACAAGGGGAGTGTTAACAAAAGCAAACCATGGATGAGGTTGCCATGGGAAACTTATTGCTTTGTGTGTGAGTTAAAATCAATACAATAAAAGCCCTCAACTTTTATTTAACTAATGTCCTCACTCAAAAAGATTAAGCAGTTGATGATGTCAAATGTTTAGGAAAGATGCTGAACTGTCAAAACAGAGTCTACACATTCCAACCCTTTGAAGACTCTGAGTGGCATGCTAAACCCGGGTCTTCAGGTTTTCTTTTAAATTTTCTTCCATGACTTTGATATCTAAAGTAAAGAAACAATCTAAAGATTCATTCAGAATGCTTTAGTTTTCTGAGAGTTTCATTGGGTAATCACCTCACTGTTTACCGTGAACATTCATTCAACTCTGTACCAAGTGTAACCCACTCCCTACACCCAGAAGAAGGAAGAGAGTTGAGCATCCACACTTCTCTGTCTCTGTCTCTCTCTATCTCTGTCTCTCTCTCTCTCTCTGCTGACTGTGGATGCAGTACAGATAGTTGACTCTTGTTCCTGTCACTATGCCTTCTCTACCACAGTAGACTGTACCCTCAAACTGTGAACCAAAATAAACTATTCCTTCTTTCTTTCCTCCCTCCTTCCCTCCCTTTCTTGCTTCCATTGCTCTTGTCAGGTATGTTGTTAAGGCAACAAGTAACCGATGCACCTGCCATTTCCTCACGTTTAGCATTGCTCAGCCTTAGATGATGTTGTTACCCAGAGATGGAATATACAAAGGCAGATAGAGATCCTAAGCATCCTTCTGTTCTCATTTCCTAAAGCCATTGAACACTGTGGAGGTAACATATTCTAAGCAAAAATTGAAATACTACCAGAGACCAAAGAAACCTGATTTCTGTTTCAGCCTGTCTTGTGTGCTGGTCACATTCAACACTTCCTTTATCTGTGGCACAAGAGAACTTTGTAACTGTGTCTTGCCAGAGGAGATTTGAGGATAAATGAGGCACTGTGCTCTAGTGAAATTCCTTAGTTAATTGCAATACTTATGTAAACATTATAATAAGCATCATTATTAGGGGGTTATGACAGATACACTAATTTACCCCAATTTGTTTCAATTTTGCCAGACACTATTTCCTTCTTAAAGCCTGTAACTATCTACTAAGTATACCCCTCCAATTTATTGGTGGTATCCAAACAAAACTTCATTGCCTGGACCGTATATTAACTTAATAACATGTCACAAAAAGCTTTGTGTTATAAATAGCTAGCTTCCTCTCATTCTGAAGGAATGGAGCGCACAGCCCTCATGCTTTCTAGAGCAAACACAGGGCTGCCTGTGTGCGCTATTCTTTGCCCTTTCCTGGCTCCCCCTGATACTACCTCATTGTGTCCCCTCAGACTTCTCTATAAAAGATTTGCCAATAACTGAAGGATGATATTTTCCTGTAGTTATGAGAAATAATGGCCCCTTTACAACCTGAAAATTTAATAATTACTAGTTGTAGTTTCCTTGAAAAGTTACTGCTATAATCCAAGTAGAAGTCTTTCTCAAATGTTGGCTTAAACCGTCCTAAAGCAGTATGCTGTTATAAGAGAATTACTTAATGATCATGTCACTGAAAAGTAACACATGTGTAAGAAACTGAAACTGTAAATAGAAACATTTGTATTCTGTGACTTGGTTTTGTTTTTGAAACTCTTTCCTCATATAATACATACTATATTTTCTAACTCTTGCTACAAAGCTTCAATAAACTTTTTATTTGACACTTTTAAAATTATGAAAATTAAGCAACAAATATTGGCAAGGACTATGTTAGCACTGTGTGTAATGCAGTAATCATTACTGTTTTGTGAGATAGGCATAATTATTTTAAAAAATAGCATTTCCCAAATTATGACCATTGTGAAAATTCATTGAAATTACAGTAAACGCCAACCATTCCCAACTATAATATCCATCCTATTCTTTAGGTATATCTGGCTTTTTGTAAACCACACTCATTTCTCTTGATACAGTGAACTTCCATCTTCATGGTCAAATGACCATCACTGAGTCTTGCCTTGTTCCTACTGAAGTCATCTAGGATCTGCTTGCCTACCAACAGCTGTTCATGGAGTTAGCTTTGTGGAAATCACTCTGTCCATGCAGAGACAACCTGGGGCAGCATGTCTGTGCTCTAAAAGTTGTAACTAGCTCTCCTGTCATGAAGTTTAACTTCTCCCAAAAATGTCATGTGATTTATTAGAAAGACTCGAATTTACGTGCTTCCTGAATTGAAACCTTTACTATATAAATGTAAGATAGTTTACAGTCCTATATTTATATTAATGCGATGTATTACATATTAATATAATAACCAAATATATTAAAAATGTTAATGTATAACAAATAAAATTAATATATAGTATAATAAAATATTTGTACAGTTTTATTAAAGAATTAATGTTAATACATGACTAAGCATCATAGTGATTTTCAAATCATGGTCTTTACATTACCCTGGGCACATTATACTACCAACTGGTAAAAGCAAAGGTTCCAGAGACAGAATAATTGGAGACTATGCCGTAGGCTTACACTGATTAATCCTTATGTACAATTCTACTTCATTTAGTTTTAACTTCGTTTTAGTAGTTAGAACCCATCCAATAGCTGAAGTTTTAAGTAGACTTACTATCTGTATAGAGTCAAGAGGGTCACGATGGCTTGAGGAGTTATAAGACCTTTCTCATTGGCTCATCTGTCCTGTCCCTGCTAGTCAAGGTAACTCTTGTCTTTGTGTACTGTTTCAAGCACAGCCTTGAGGCTGAATAATTGATTTGCTCTTCCTAACTCTAATGGCTGGGAATTCAAAAATCAAGGCCCTTGTATCCTAAGACCCAGTCTCTCTGCCTTCAGGATGGATATGTAATGCTGTGTTCTGTCACAGCAGAAGAGCAGACAAAAGAAACACAATTTTGTCACCTGTTTTACAAGAGTGTGAACCCATTCCTAAGGGCTTTACCCACTTGACCTAAACCTCTGCTTTTGGTCCACATTTCCCAACATAGTTGCACTAGGGATTACATTTCCAGTATGTGTACTTTGGAGGGGATAACACCACTGAAACATCACAGGTGGGGAGTCTTGGATGACTTCATGGAGGATCCAGGGGCCCAGAGACATTGATTCAACAGTTGGAACCCTTTATGGTTGACCATTCCCAGAAGTTCAATCTAGTGTTGAGATCATTTCTAGTTTGTTTACTGGCTCTGTTGGGTATAAACAAGTGCCAACATGCTGTAAGTGCTTATAAACTGTTTAGTGACTAAAAGAATACAAGTTTCTAATAATCAAACCCAAATTGTATTGTCTTTCTAACTGTGATCTTGAGCTTCCATTTGCTTCTTTGTCGGCTGCCTTTTTGTCTTGTTTTGTTTTGTTTTCATAGTCTGTTGGGTTTTTGATTGTATGTCCTGCTGTGTTTCCTCTTTCTGGATGTGTTGTGTTACTGTAGAGCCCTGGCAGGAGTTCAGTGTATTGGATACCGCACATTAGACTGTTTTCATGTTAGCACATAGAAACTAATATTTTTAGTGCCTGGATTCTTTTCTGTTAGAATAGTGATTTAGTTTTCAGTGAAACAATGTTATGGGTTGTTTATTGTTTACCTCTTTTGCATGTGTCCCTCAAAATGTATGTCTTAAAAGATTCCTAGAGCTACTTTAGTGAGAGGTGAGGTCCCATCCTCATGGGTTAATGCCACTAGAGCAAGGGCTTCCCTCAAGGGTTCTCTCGCTCTCTGGTCCTCATGCATTCCACTGTGTGAGGATGTAATAAGAACAGCCTTGCTAGCTGCTAGAACATTGATCTTGGAATCCACTGTCTTCATAGCTTTGAGGAAACAACCTTCTGTTTCTAGGGTTTTCTGTAGCAGCTGCGAAAATGAGACTGAGACAATTTATGGACACATTTCCTCGAGTGCAGTGAAAGGCGGTATGAATGTGTATTATTATCTCTTAAATCAATTCTTTTATAAAAAGAACTATATGAGAAAATCAGCACTGCTTCCAGCCTCCAGGGTACTATACTTGAACACATTTTTTGATGGGACACCATACATAGATTCTGACCATCTGTTTTTCTGCGAGGTAGATCACATTGAGCCTGTTTCAAAGGGATGTTCTGCCTGAGTAGTCCATATTTTGACAAAGACAGAAATTATTTCAGCTAGAGAAATTAATTTCTTTTGGCACCACTTTAGCCATGAGGCACAATTATTTCATCTAGTTCATGCTTGCCTTGTGTGCCCCACCTCATAAAAGACCCTCACCATTTAATGTATGTGAAATTGCCCACATGTTATTTTCCAACATCAGCTGTCTCGGTGGTCAGATGTGAAAAATTAGTTTTGCAAAATATGACAGTATGCATTGGAACAACGTAAGTGGCATGTCAAATCCACTCTTCATGCTTAGTCCTTCAGATAATGAGACCAATGAGGACAGAGACACCTCCAGCTGACTGTCATTTATCTTTCTAATGTACAGTAAATAGATGTAATATCTTATAGTTTGGGGGAACCAGTGACTTTATTAAGAGGACTCCTATGTGGTTCCCAAGCTGCCCATGGCATCCAACTTGGGAAGGACGACTGTTCCAACTTGGGAAGGACGACTGTTGTCAGAAGATGTTCGTTAGTTTCCCGGCCACCCAGACCCAGAAATAATTACACAGAAACTGTTACCACACTAAGCCTATTAGCTCAGACTTCTTATTAACTAACTCTTACTTTGTTAGTTAACCCATTTCTTTTATTCTGTGTATCACCACAAGGCTGTGGCATACCAGGTAAAGTTCCGGCGTCTGTCTCCTTCAGCAGCTACATGGTGTCTCTTCGACTCTGCCTCTTTTCTCTCTATAGCTCTGTTTGGATTTCCCTCCTGGCTTTATTCTGCCCTGTCATAGGCTCAAGAAGCTTTTTTATTCATTAACCAATAAAAACAACACATATATAAAAGGACTTCCCACACCACATGACCCTCAAACTGTAAGTAAAACTGCATGAGATATATTAGAAAACTCAACTTCTGGCATTCGTCTTCCTGTGCCTGTGACTTGTGAGCCATGATCTTCTCATGTGTGGCACTGGATTAAAAAAAAACACAAAGACGAGTATTAGCTACATCATCAGACTTGTGGCTGATGTCCTATACTTGCTAGCTCTCATTCACAAGCTTCAGTGTGGTGTCTGGATATTGCTAGTACACAAGAAAGGCAGGCATTAGAGCACCTGTCTACAATCACAGCACTCAGGAACCAGGGACAAGAGTATCAAAAATTCGAGGTCAGTGTGGTTCACATAGAAAATTGCAGCAGCCGAAGCCACATAGTGAGAATCTGTTACCCAGAACCCAAATCAAGCCAAAATAAATTTTGAAACCAAATAATTTTTAAAGAAAAAAGAAAGTCTTCTGCAATTATCAAGATGCCCCGATACCCGTGTTCAGTAAACAGCACAAGCTTTTAATCTACAGACAAATCAGATTTCATTTTAAATGACCTTAAATTGGAATTTCAACACACTTGGTCCGTAGACTTAGTCTTGTTGACAAGTATCTAAGACGTGGGGCAACTAGAGATGTCACAGTATATTCATTCATTTAACATGCCGTGTAGGAGGGAATATGGAATGGTGTGGGGTCTTTGCAAGACAATTTACTAGTTGTTTAAAATGGGAAGCATAAGGCTCCCATATCATCCAGCCTTCCTTACGTCTCCTCTCGGTGAATTGTATATAGCTGCAGCAGCTTCTTCTCCCAGCAATGGAGATAGCATGCTCATTCCTCAGCTAATAAGTCAATGACTAGCGCTAGTAAAAGGCTCCGCATTTCCAGCAAGCTCTGGAAATAACAGAAAGAACACATTTGAACTAGAATGAGAATAAAGAATATATATCTGACCTAAGATTTTTCTCACTTGCCTTATGACTCCATATACATTTGATTTGATCAAAACAAGAGAGTAGCATTAGTTCTAATTGTTCTTGGTTAAAAAAAAAACTCAGAGTCAGCTATCAGGGGCTGAAAGCTGAAGGATCAGAGAAGCAGAGGGGCAGCCACTAGAGCTCTTACCTCCTCCGATGCTCAGACCAAAGGGGCGATCCTGTCCTCAGACTGCCTCCTCAGACTGATTTCTGCTCGGACTGCAATGAATCCCTATCTCCTCCCATCTTACATTCCTCTCCCCTCCTCCCCCAAACCATATCACTCCTGTCTCTGCTTCCCTAGTTCTGGGATTAAAGGTGTGTGATCCCAAGTGCTAAAATCACCTTTGTGTGAGTTGTTTCTCTTTTAGACTGGATCAATTTCATGTAGCTCAGCATGGTCTTGAACTAACAGAGATTCAAATGCCTCTGTCTTCCAAGTCCTGGGATTAAAGGCGTGTGCCACCACTGCCTGGCGTCTAGTGTCTTAGCTCTGCACTCTGATCTTTAGGCAAGCTTTATTTGTTAAAACACAAACAAAATATCACTACACAAGAATCTTGTTAGAAAGACAGGACAGAGAGACCTCCCTATGATCAGGGAGTCCAAAGAGGCCTCAACACGATAAGTCCACTGCCATTGTCCTTGGCGTCTTACCATAGTCACATGGTAAGACCCTATGTTGAAGACACCATACACTCAGCTGCAGGAAACAGCAGAGTCACTGTGACTCCAGCCAGGAAGCCTGAACCCTACTGGCTGTCTTCTACAGTGCTGGGAGCAGCTGCTCAGGCAGCACGGCAATTTCCAGTTAATTACCCATCTCTTCTAGGGGTGACATTGGCCACCTGACATTGTGCAGGTGAATTCTATTCTAACTCTCTTTAAAGGTACATTATGAAATTAGCTTACTAACTAGTAGGTTTCTTCAGAGTGAAGAACACATCTGAACCAAATTAGGGCCATTTTCTGCACCATTTCTTTAGCCTACTTCCCCCCTCCCCCAAGAACAGACCACAAAAGCTAACTTACAGGCAGCTCCATTTGAAAGCTTGTCCATGGAAGAGGAATAGAGAAAAAGGAGAAGAAAAAATCTGAACCGGAGAAGAGGGAAAAGTAAGAAGGAAGTGGGGGGGCTGTAGGGCTGGCTCAGTGATTAAGTGGCTTGTTAAGCCACTGCGAAGGTGGGCTTAGCTCCCAGGACTCGCAGGGACTGTGTTCTCCCAGAACTCACATCTCATAACCATTTGTAACTCCAGTCCCAGGGAATCCCTTTGATCTCTGAGGGCACCTAGCACACATATGGTACAATACGTACTTGCAGGTAAAACGCTCATCCACATTCAGTAGAGTAAATGCATCTAACTGTGCTTTTAAAAAGAAGAAAGTGGAGTATGGGGCCGGTCCTCTCTGTGGCTAGCTGATCTGTGTGTTGCTCAAACAGACTCCTGGCCGCTGTCCTGTGGCCATGCTTCTCCAGAGGACAGAGTATAAACCTATAACTTTCAGAACTTTCCTGAAGCACCAAACATCTTGGTTGTCTTCCCGACTCCAGTTCCCCAGGAAGTTCCCACATCTTAGGAAGAGTCTGGCGGTTCATACAGATCCAAGAAAGCAGGTGCCATGGGAGCCAGGATGCTTGGGGGTCGACACGGGAAGAGTGATTGCTTCCTGTGAGCAGCGTTGACTGTGGTGAGGGGAGCTTTGAGTGTCACCCTTTACACATTTTTGCCAAGTCAGGACAAATGTGTGCTGTGTTGTTGGGACAACTAATGGTCTTCACTGTGAAAAACACCAGCCCTGGAACTTGTACTCTTGGCCACCAAAGTGGCACCAACAGGCACAGGAACTTCTAACTCCCATTCTTGAAGAGTCATGTGGAAGCAGAGCTGTTGGACTGATGTTGTCATGGCCTGTGTTGCTGGCAGCAAGAGAAGGATGGTACCTTTAATCATTTGTTATGGAGTGAACATTTGTATCCTAGCCCCAAATCCAGAGGGCGAAATTAAATCCTGACCTCTCAATCAGATGACACGGAGAAAAAGTCTGATCCTGCAATGGAACTTGTGTTCTCACAAAAGAGGAAACGAGCTGGTCCACTTTCTCTGCTCTCATTGGCCTACTGTGGGAAGGCACAACAAGAGCCAAGTGCCTGCACCTGGAAGACCATCTTCCCAAGCATTTGCCTACAATGACTCCCTGGCCTCAGACTCGTGCCCTCCAGAATCGTGAGTATCTGGTTTTATAAGCCATTAAGTCTGAGCTACTTTGTGGTGGGGGCCATGTGAGAGAAACAGCAAGCAGCTTTGGAACTCATGCAAAGGGCTCTCAGCTAGCATAACTCCAATGGATAAGGTTGGGAGAGACAGAGCTCGGAGGACTACATGTCCTGAGGACCTCATGCTGTTATTGAGCATAGACCTACTTATTGCCCTCAAAGTCACCCCACTCCTTATAATCTATGAGTGTATTAATGTCTAAGGGGGCTTCTAGCCCCTCAGTAGACAATGTCACTGGTACTTAATATAATAGTGATTGACTTTTGCCAAGCAGAGCTGTTGGAACAGATTAAAGATTCAACCACCACCCTTAGAAAGAATTTAGAGATGTAGATTGTTAGTGAAGTTAGATTACAATGATTTTGTGAATGGCTTTGATGTAGAAAATCCTGGGGAACAATGTAAAATTTAGAAAGTCCCACTTTTAATAGTTGAGCAAGGGACTCATTGAAGTCAAGGAAAGAGAACAAAGGCAGCCCAGTTATTACTAGCTGATGTGCCTTTCCTCCTAAAGATGGGTTGGTGACCAAAGGCGATGATTACTTTCCTGTACCTATTTTTTTGCCCTTGATTTCCTGGTCTGACTTAATAAAAACTTAGTGATGAGTGAATATGCTCTCTGAGGACTTAAAGTAGAAATGACTAACTGAATTTTTTTAACAAATAAAAGTTTAGATTTGTGATTCTTTTAAGATTTTTTTGTAAGATTACTTTTAGAGATAAGTAATACAGTGACTATTCTTTTGTTTGTAATCACATATAGCTGCCTGCCAGTACAAAGGAACTGGCTGAAATATTCTTGGCTTGCTTAAAACTTCGTTAATCAATTATAAAAGAATCATAGCTTTGGAGTGAAGATGTTATGGTGGGAGAATTAATACAAAGAAACATGTTTAGCTACATATGGGCTTCTAAGAAAAACATGTTTTTTATGATCATAATGTGATTTCTTCCTGTGTAAAGATTTTAATTTGTTTTTGGAAAATATATAACTTGAAGTTGTGAGGTAATCTATTCTTGCATAAAAAAATTTTCTTAGGAGGTATCAAAGTGAAAGAGAAAAATTAGCAATATAGAAGGAAACCATCAGGGAAGGTGTAGATTTCAACCATCAGGGAAGAAGTAGAAGACAGAAAACAGCAGCATAGAAGAACACAACAGAAGAAGGGCAGAGTAGGAGCAAACAGAGAAAAATTAAATGAAAAATTAAGCTTTGCCCCTCAGATAGCATTCCCATGTGTGTCTGTGAGTCTCTCCAGAAATTTGCCGGTTCCATGCCTCCTCTTCAGGACCTGACCTGCTGAGGGCTGGTACTTCAGCAACTTCTTTACAGCAGATCAAGTTAAAGCATTAACTAACACAGTCACTACAAGCGGAAGCAAACCTTGACCCAGCACTCTTGTGGAATGGTATTTTAACTAAGGAAGGATGCGTTACTTTAACTGTGTAAAGGTGTATTAGCTTTGTTTATAATGCTTTTGTTTAATTATGTAAGGATATGTGCATTTGTTTCACCTTGCCTGCCTAGGGCTCCTGATTGGTCTAATAAAGAGCTGTCCCATAGCTGGCCAATAGCTAAGCAGAGAAAAAACAGGTGGGGATGGCAGGCAGAGAGAATAAGTATGAGGGGAAATCTAGGCTTGAGAGAGAAGAAAGAAGAAGAGAATGATGGAAACAGAGAGGGACATGCCCTGGGCAAGAAGTCAGCCAGCTGCCAGACAGACAGACAAGAGAAGCACTGAAAGTAAGATATACAGAAGGAAGACAGGTAAAAAGCCCTGAGGCAAAAGTTAGAGAGAAACAGGCTAATTTAAGTTAAAAGAACTATTCTGCCAGCACAAAGGCCTGATTCTCTCCTATCATGGTTTTTATCTCAACAGGATTAAGTTTGAGTCTAGAATTTTTTTTTTTAAAAAAGGCTGTAGACCGGAAAGGCCCTGATATATCATCACTTGTAGCCAATTTACTGTGCAATATTCCTTCTCGTCTGGCACCAACCTTAATCTGTGACCATGTTGTCACTGTGTCCCCTTATGTGCTCACTCACGTTGCAGGACCTTACAAGCACTGGATCTGAAGGCTTTTTTCCCATAATGCCTTTGCTAGTGCAGTGTAGTGCCTATCATACTGTTCAAAAGGAAGTCACGTTGTTCTTTACTTACTGTATCTTCATTTCACCCATTTCAACTCCGAGGTCAAATTTAAGAAGTGGGTGGGTACTTAACTGTGACTATATTTTGATTGAGAATTAATGGAAGGTATATATTTCCAGCAAAGATAAGGGTTTTATATCTTGGTTGGGTGTTGACCATGACAGAATCATAGTTTGGTGCTCAAATTAAGTTTCTTTACTATAAAGATGATTTTAACAGTTTCCTACAATAAGATATAAAAACCAAGACACACAGTCTTCGCTCTACAGTTCCTGGTGTTTAACCACATAACATGTAGTAATGAGCTGAATGATTGCTTCATGGTACCATCCTTCCAACATCTTCCAATCATTGCTATTATGTCTGCACATTTGAAATAAGCCAATGAAATCCTTTATCTTACAATAAAAAAAAATAAAAGAACTAATCAGAAAGGAGTTGAAGCTAGGCCAAGCATTCAAAACTAATAATAAGTCTCCATGTAATGACTTGGGAGTTGGTTGGTGGCCTGAACAAGAAAGCCTGGTACACAACACCTTGGTTTATAAACCCAGTAGTTGAAATGGAGTTAATTCTCACTTGGTCACTGCCGCAAGATAATGAATACAGAAAGCAATGGACAGATGATTTTTGCATAATCCTCTGCATTCATAACCAAGTAAGTTTGCATTCCTCATGTGAGAAAGCTAAAAATGTCAGCCTGCAAATATGACCATCAAGTATCTAGATTTTTTAATTCTTTTCCCTTGAAACTGTTGCATTAACGAGATAGTAAGATGTAATGGAAAGGTTATAGAATTAGGAAGAGTGGATGTCATCCCTGATTTGCTGCTTTCAGTGGGGGTGGCAGAGTCAGCAAGACACTTCACCATTCTGACAACATCTGCTTCTGCATCTGGACTAGCATCTTTGTCATGGGCTTTATGATGTACGGTCCCCAACTAGTCTTTGCACGCTCTTGTGCTCACCCAAGAAAGTGTTCCAGGCATACATTTCTAAACATGAGATGCATTTCAGGGCTAGAGTTTTGCCCGTGATATCTGGAGCTCTGGGTTTGATTCCTAGTAACATAAAAGGAAATACAAAGAAGAATGCAATGGAAAAATTTATTTCCATTTCTGCTCTTGATACTCAGGGCAAAGGAGTCATGTCTCTATTAACTAAAGCACCACAATGTGTTCTTTCTGGCTGCCAACTATCTTCTCTAAGGATCCTCTGCTGATCAATTATAATAGAAAATTCCAGAATGTCCCAAAACAAAGAATAGCTTGTGCCATGTTGGCACTGGAACACAACTGCAGCCGGCTGAGAGTGGCCAAGCAGACCTGCTACAGTAGCCAGCTACAGAATGGGAACACTTAGAGGAGGTGATGTTCCAGTTGTCCAGCATGTTCATGTCATAGTGTCCCAAATAAGGACAATAGAAATGGACTGGGCATCTGCATGGGTGTCCTGAGAGGTACTATCACAAATATGTCACTAGGCATGGGGCCTACCCATCCCATTACAGTAGACAATGACCTCCTCACCAACCCCCAGTATTAACCAGCCTGATTTCTGCGCTTCTCTGAGTTTGCAAGTAACAATGACATTACTCCTTGAAAGCAATTCATATACAAAGCTTCATAAAATTAAAGATCAAATCTCATTATCTCAATATTTGTCAACAAAATCTAGTGGGCTATTGCGACCTTTTCCGATAACCAACTGTTGCAAATATTTGAATGATAAAAATTATGTTTCAACATTGTTGCCACACACTCAGGTAAAAAAAAAAAAAAAAGAAATGTCTACCTTGATTTGAAACTCTCCCTCATCTAAAAGAAAATCTCAATCAAGAATTGTGTGTCTTTCTACACGGCCAGGTGTCAAGGGTAGGATGAATAGATGCTAAGCAAAAACTGTGCCAATGGCCTTATTGACAAGCTGAGCCGCTGAACATTTAAAGAATGTCGCAGCAGAATGAGAACAGAATGAATTTTGAGCAGCTTTCCTAGGTCAAGCAATTTCCATGAAAATCCACCAAGGGACATAAAAAGAGCAGAGCGTTATGCATGAACATAGACCCCCATTATCATGGTGAAAGGGCTCATTCATGAGGCAGCTTCTTTAAGAGAGGCAATGAAGCCATTTTTCAGACCAATTGAAATGCACATCCCTGGATCTGGTCCTTGGCACTGGGCTCAGGAAGGCACTATAGGGCATTTTCTGCTCGTAACCACTATTTCTGATGCCTCTGGATGGAAAGTGGCTGCGACTATGGTCAGAACCTCATGCAGCTTCAGACAGCACCCACATCTGCCTAAGAAAAGAAAGATACTACTGCCCTAATGAAAAAAAAAACCCAGAATGCTTAAGATTTTTCCAAAGGAACCAAACAGTGATAGAAAATGATTTGTGTCAAACATGGTGAAAATGTGTTATGGCTTATAGAAGAACTAGAACAGTGTGAATTCATTACAGAAAAATAAATTAGGGCTGGAGTGATAGCTCAGCTGGTAAGAGCATTTGAAGCTCTTACAGAGGGCGGGGTTCAGGTCCAAGCATTTACACAGGGTGGCTCACAACCACCTTTTCCTCCAGCTCCCTGGGATCTGAAGCCCTCTTCTAGCCTCTGCAGGCACTGTATGAATGGAGTGCAAATACAAACAAACACGCAATGCACACAGAGAGAATTAAGAATAACTTTAATGAAAAAGAAATCATGTCAGTATACCAAAATCACGGGAAGATGTCTAAGAACCTGTTGTTAGTGAGTCAGATGACTCTGGAGGGGATGTTCCAAAAGCTGTCTGTGAGACATCCTTCAACGTACACAGAAAACCAAGTTTTACATCTGAGAGAAAACATTGACACTTTGTCTTTCTGATTTTAGCTCAGTCCACTTAATATAAGGCTCTTCAGTTCCATCCCTTGTCCTGCAAATGTCAAGATTTTATTTTTCCTTATAACTAAGGACACTCATACATTGATGGATACCTAGGCTAGTTCCACTGCTTAGTTATTGTGGGTAGTGCAGCAATAAACATGGCAGCTATCTTTCGGGGTGTTGTTAGAGTCCTTGGAGTGTGTATCCAGGAGTGGTACAGGTGGGTCAGATGGTATTTCTAGCTTTGTCTTTTGTTTGTTTGTTTGAGAAACCTGCATACTTATTCCTATAATGGCTTCTCCAGTTGATTTTCTCCCCAGCTACAAAAGAGGAAGAGGAGGCAATTTAAGGGAAGTGGGGGAAGAAAAGCTATCGGAGCACACATGGCTTGAAAGCATAGGGAGCGAGAACAGTTAGGGGAAACGGGGAGAGTGGCGCAGGGTGTATGAACGTGAGCAAAGTCTAGGTAAGAAAACGCCATAATGGAATTGGTTTCTTCTTACAAAAACTTAAAAACTTTTAAATGATGTCATCTAGCATTGTGCATCCTTAGCCCTGAGAAGCCCACTTCCCGGACTCTCAGTTGTTTCTGATGGTCTTTCACACCTACAAAGAAGAAAGAAATGCCACATGCAGCACCTTTCAATTAAAACTCTCTACTGCTCATTTTGTGGATGTCTTAGTTTACCTGGGTGTCCAGTAATAGGCAGAGGTGAGGACACTTTCTTACAGGCTTCTTTGAGAAAATTCATAATGTGCTATCAGTAGCACCTTTTGCAAGCTTTACTTATTAGCTACTGTTATCCCAGGCCAATTCAGGGACAAAACACTCCATCAGCATTTGCCCTTGTGGGTGCCTATGGTGCTGGCACATACTTCTTATTCAAGATAATGAGAAGAGAGTAACACTTCTTATTAAAAGAAATTCCATCAGCTTCTGTTCTTGTACTCGTTTAGTGCTGACGTGTAAACTTTTTATACAAAATAATAAGGAAGTAGGAAGGTTAAAGAATTAAGTAAACAGAGTTTCTACTAACAATGGCTTCGAAAAGCATGATCCCTCAAATTCTTTACATTAAAACATAAAAAAATACAACTGCCTTTTTAGCTTAACATTTTTCGCCCTTTTCATTTGTTGCGTGGGTAAAGTTTACAGGGACAACCTGTTGCATTAACTTTTTCCCCTGGTGTCAAATGCATTTGTTTCTACATAAGGTTCTCGAGGCAGGAATGAGTTTCAGAACCTGGGAGAGAAGTTCGTGCATGCTCAGTGATGTCATAAGAATCCACTTAGCAGGGCCCTTCTGGATGTCTGTAATGTAGGTAATGACAACAGAGGTCTCAAATCAAGGACAAGCACTTGTTTAACAGAGCTCCTGGAGGTACTGAGAAGGTCGTATGTTGACTACAACATGATGCTTCTCTGCATTTTACCTCTAAAATGCGTGGAGAGCTGCCCCATTCCTAACTCTATTCTCTCCATTTTCTCTTACATAACCTGGTCAACCTATGATCCCCTCCCGTGAACCATGACTGCCCCCTAGCTGGCCTCCCTCTACTATAGTTTGAATGTTTGCATCCTCCCCCAATTCATGTTACAACTTCCTCTTATATTGTGGTACTGGTGAGTGGGGGTTTTGAGAGAGGGGATTATCCCATGCTGGGCCCGCTCCCATCAGTAGGAAGGTAATTTAGACCCTTTCTGACCCTCCCTACTTACCCCTGTGTAAGGATACTGTGGAAGAAGCAGTGCCTAAGGCACCATCTAGGTAATGAAGACCCCACCCTTACCAGACTCGGTCTTAGACTTCCAACCCAAAACCTATGAAAAATAAGTGTCTGTGATTTATACATTCCAAATCAGAAGCATTTTATTATGGCATCAGGAAATGACCAAGACACCCACTTCATACAATTTATTTCCCACATAAAAACCAGTTAGTAAAAATATAAATCATATCATATAACTCCACTGCTATTTAGAGTCCTTTGGTGATGGCCTGTTTTGCTTGGCATGGATCCCAAACTCACTGCAGTGGTTTATGTGACTTGATGTGTCTAGCTTCCTAAGATTGTCCCCTGACTTCTGTGTCCAATGCTCTTGCAGCCCTTCTGGTCTGCTTGCTGGTCCTCGGTTCTTCCCAAGTCCTTCACAGCTCATTGCTGTTCCCCAAGACATCCCCTACCTAGGATCTCCCCGCTTGGATGCTCAAAGAGACAATGATGTTTTTATTCCCTCTTTTTTTCCAGCTTTCAGCTTCCCAATAACAGGGAACATTCATAGCCATCTCCACCAGTGAGTGGTCCTCATTCACTCTAAAATAGCCTTCTTTCCACCAGAGTCCCCCATTTTCACTCGTTCCAAATGGAAACTACACCACTAAAGAAAGATAAATTCTCGAGAGCCGGCAAGGTCAAGATAGATTTAAATCTCTGTATGTCAGCTCTAAACTTCATGCATGGTTCAGAGGAACAGCACTGACTGTAAGTGGCTAGATTTGTTTCAGTGAAGATAGAATCTCATAGCTCAGAGGCTAACATTATCCCATAATTATTTAAAGCATAATCAAATCTCAGATAAATATTCGTAGTATTTGAGAACCACATACTTTCTTATAAATGTATCTCTTTCTTTCTGAGAAAGCCTTCCTAGTGACTTGCCAAACCACAAGTCAATAGAATGCCCCATCCCTAGTAAAAGAAAGCAATCTCTGTAGTAGATTTCCTTTGTTCTGGTCTACAAAGACATACAGAAAGAAGATGGGTGTGACAATAATGGATTGAGCTGGAAATAAGAAGTGAATCCTGGGAAAGCAATCTAATTGCCTGGTTGGAAGCTATCCCAGATTGGCGAAGCTCACTCTTTAAAATGAAGGGCCACGTTCTAAGAAATTGAAAGGCTGCCTGTAAGCCACAGCGATTTCCCCTCCCATCTCAAGAATGACAGGTTCTGTTATTCAGGACATAAATCACCACCGTCTTGTAAGTTCTCCATGCAGAACCACAGCAGACAAGACCTGTATCTGTCTACAGATGGATCCACTCACTAACCGCACCTACTTCATAAGCTCTTAGTGCTAGTCAGTCCTGCGATGGATGTACTGGATGCGTCCTGTGTCTGTTCTTTTTTCCCAGAAGCCCTACTTCTCCTACTTCATAGATTATGAAACAGCCTTGAGAAGGGGGTAGCTTGACGAAGGCAACACAATTTTTCGTCTTAAGTATGGTGCAACTTTAGAACCCCAACCATAACCGTTTCCAGTACATTCGCTGACTCTGAGGAACACTATAGCATAATCCCACACACATTCTCACAGTTGAGACAATCGTTCTCTTTAGACAGAAAAAAGAAACCCTACAGTCACCTTCCTTACCTTGTTTCTATTATAGTGTGCTTACTACAAGTGTAAGCCTCAATCTAGGTATGTTTTTATTTTTACAGCCCACATGAAACTGTAAAAGCAAAATATGTTTATAAATTAAACAAAGAAAATGGACAAAATTCAAACAAACACAGTTTAGTGGAGGAAATGGGTCTCATTTTACAGAAATTAAACTGTCACTTGCAGCAGAGATGCGATGGTGATTTCCATCCCAGCTGGGAACGATGGGTCATGACTACTTTATCTGCCAAGAGTCTTCTATTGAAACCAGCAGGATCTCCTGTGTGCCACCATGCATTTGGCCTCCACACAGCTGGTCCATGGCTTTTCTAGAGCCCAGGAGAATTAAAATAGCGCCACCGTGTGTCAATGTGATGGAACAAACCGACATGAGCTCATGCACGGAATCTAGAAATAAATGAAAAAACTTAAATGATTTAGAAAAATTCCAAAAAAAAGTGCCTCTTTGTGCACTCCAAGGGTCTGAAGAAACTGGCTTGAATGACACTATCTATGTGAATTCAAATGACAATACACCCTCCCTTGATTGGTGGGAGCAAGCCATGTTGAATAAGCCAGGAAGCAGCACCCCTCCACGGCCTCTGTGTCAGCTCCTGCCTCCAGGATCCTGCCCTGTTTGAGTTCCTATCCTGACTTTGGCCATGGTGTTTCATGGCAGCAATAGAAACTGTAGCTAGAACACACCGTAAGGGATGTGCTAGCTGCATTTCTGTTGCTGTGATAAAACACCATGGCCAAAGGCCATTTAGGGGGAAAAAGTTTATTTTGGTGCATAATTCCAGAGGAATAAGAGTCCATCATGGCAGTGAGGAGACATGTGGGCAGGAACAAGAAGCTGAGGACACACTGAGAGTGGAGAGGAAGTGGAGTGTAACTATAAACACTGGAGGTCCATCTCCAGTGACTCTGAAACCTCTCCAAAGAGCACCACCAAGTGGTAACCACATTTCAATATGTCTGAGCCTATGGAGGACGTTCTCATTCAAAACACAAGCAACTTTCTTGATAATTTTCTCAGTCATTCGTGTATTTGATGTTTACATTTTTTCAGAGCTACCAAGACAGCACTAGTCAAAACAATAGCGTGGGGCTGGAGAGACAATGGCTCAGCAGTTAAAGTGTGCTTGATGCCTTTCCAGAGGATCCAAGTTAGTCCCAGCATCCACATTGGGCAGCTCACAATCATCTGTACCTGAGGTTACATCTTCTTCTGGTTTTCCTGCGCACGAACGCGCGCACATGCACACACATACAGATACACCAATTAATAAAAATCTGTTTTTTAAAACGACAGCATAAATAGCTTTCATATTGATCTCTTACTTAGAATCACTTAACTAAGGATTCTTCTTTCATTTTTCGCAACAATTCTGTAAGGGGTGTTCTACTATCATGTCTACTTTACAGATGAGAAAAGGGTGTTAAAGAAAGATGGGTAAATTCTTGGGCATCCCAGAGTTGCGAGCTAACCGGAAGTTCAGTTAAAAGAACATCTTATATACATCTCCACGTAACCATTATCCTTGCGAAGGTAGCATAGGGTTTAAATCCGTACTGCTTCCAAGGGATTACTTGAATCTGAACAAAGCCTTTCTTTTCACCTTTATAATTTTCAATTTCTGAGGCTGAGCGGTGACACTTTTACTCTTTCCCACTAGGGGGCAGTGTACGCCAGAGTTTGCTTCTGAAAGCCGCGTTTGCCTCCTGAAGCTGTCTGGAGCCGCCCTGACTTCTTGAGGCCGTTCGGGTCTTCACCTTCATCTAATAACTGTTATGTCTTGAGATTTTCATTTAAAAACGTTTAGAGCTGCCCCAGATATCCAGGACAATATTCTCCAACGAGCAGTGTGGTGCGGTAGACAGAAGGCCGAATCCTGCTGACTGTGTGGTCCTGCCTTAGCGATTCTCTGACCTTTGCAAATCCCTTAGCTCACCGAGTCATTTTATATGATGCAATGATGAGGTTGGATGAGTTTTAAGGATCACCACAAAGCCACATTCCACAGCGTCTCAGGAAGAAAGCCGCACGAGTCTTAACTCTGCACAAAAGCCTGTAAGAAATGTCAGATCCATGGCTGTTCACACGTCAGGTTAAGTGTCCATTAAAACGAACGTGGTCTTGAACGCATGAATCTTGAAATTAGATGGCTCGGGTTTTTCAGTCAGGTTATTGGAACTTTCAGAAACGCAGTTCCCAAAGCCATGCAACAGCTATGGAAGTGTTACAAGAGAGGTGCAGGGGCGCGGGGAGCATGGGCTCTCAGAGCAGGTGTGGGGAGCTTTGGGGAAGCAGACTAGAGGCAGTGACCTAGGAATTGCCCAGCGGGAGTCATTCACTTACGTGGTGAGGGAAAGACATTTCACACAGCAGAGAGCACGGATGAATGAACATGATTTAGGTGCTACACGATACTCTTGTCGGCGAGGCCCCTTCGTCCAGGTGGTCACTTACCTCTACCTGAGATAGTCCTAAATCCACCTGAGATATTTGTAAGTGATTAACCAGAATGACACCTGTCCCTGTCTCCAGAACTACTTTGATTTTATTATTATTTTTTTTTAAATTTTATCCGAGTTACAGTTCCTCACCCCCACCCCACCCCCACATCCCGCTGGGAGAAGGGGACATGGAGC
Organism: Neodon shergylaensis; assembly: GCA_025134845.1. NCBI lineage: Eukaryota > Metazoa > Chordata > Mammalia > Rodentia > Cricetidae > Neodon > Neodon shergylaensis. Next base: position 316,617 of record JABTXL010007882.1, read on the forward strand.
GAGATCCTACAGGAAACATCTTGGTTATTTCTGTGTTCTCACAGGCTAGGCAGGATAGCTGGCTACCGAAGCGCCGCACACCCACTCAAAGCTGGATGCTCCGAAGAGCCCAAGTGTCTGCGCCAAGGAGGTGATTACAAAACAAACCCCTCAGCCTAAATCTAAGGATCACATCCATTTTCCGCGCCCACACAGGCTTGAAAAGGAAGTGGGACGTTAGGTGTGAAAAAAGCAGTGTCGGGAAAGACATGTTTAGATGGCTGTTTCATGGCTAAGCATTAAGGTCCTCTCCGCAATAAAAAAAAGTTAGAGATGATCGGGCCTCGTGGCTAAATATCAAAGCGCACCACGCGCTTGTGATGGCCATCTATGTGCCTGTAGGGACGCCTGGTTTTGCTGGCTGGCTGTTTTGAGTTGGGTCGCGCACAGAGGACTGCGGTGATGTTCTGTTTGTAAGGCCGTTTGCTCCACTAGATCAGACGCTGTCTTGGGAAAAGATGCAGCTCTGGGTTTTTCCGATGTTTGTGTCTTAAAGACAACTCCACGTAGATCGTTACTGTTTATCACGACCATCATCTTCAAAAATACCTGGCGATTAATTTCACAATCTCGCTAAAAGCTAATTATGCTCATCGGGGAAAATGTAATACAAACACACGTAAACTGAAAAACGTAGTACCAAACTCATGACTAAGTATCGTTAAGATTACAGAACGTATATTTTGGTGAAATGGGCAGTTTTACTGGGTGATACATATGTGTGTGTTTATATATGTCTTACTCTGTTTACTTATATTTATTCTACGTATGTTCTGTGACAATGTAAGATTTGTATCATCGAATTTTATTAGTTACTATAAATTCATGTTTTAGACATATACACCAGGAAGAGAGTAACCAGAGGAAGGCACAAGTTAAGAATAAAGGTCACGACTCTCTTTTTTTCTTTTCTCTACAGAAATGATCACAAATCTCAATTTGGTGTGTATCAATTTTATCAGCTCTGTATGCTTTTACTACACACTTGTGAATCTTAAGTATTTTTAGTATTATTTCACAGTTATTAAATTTTATGTGAATAATATCATTTGGCACTTTTCTATAACTTGATGCCTGCAGCTTTGGTTCTGTTCGTTGCTGTATAACATTCCTTTTTATAAACATATCCAACTGCTGGGCATGCTTATAACAGGTCTGAGTGTTTGTAAGAAGCTCTCTGTTCTCAGAACAGGAAAGGTAAGGTAATGTGACATAAATAGCCTTCAATTATATGTTGTCAAAGTATTTACCAAGGAGTGGTGTTAACTGATAACCATTGTCATTTAAATATCCTACTCCTTTACCCCCACCACAACCATAAATATTCTCACCTATCATCTAAGATTGAATTGGTTTTACTGTGATTTTAATGACCAGTCTCACAATGCCTAGTGAGAGAAGCATCATATTTGTGGTTTATTTGAACTTTTATTTACCAATGCTCTATCCATTTCAAATTTATTGTTGCCACATAAACGTGTACAAATATATGTGTGTGAGATGTACACATGTTACATGTGCCAATCTTTTGTTATTAAAATTCTTTGATCTCTGATATTTATTGAATACCTTTTGTATTTTTTGAAAAACAGCTTTTTAAAGTTAGTATAGTAAAATTTTAATCTTTTTTTATTTTATATTTGTTGTTATTAGTAAACACTCCAGTGTAATTAAGTTTCTTGTATATTTTTAAATCATTCGAGGTCATGCTCTTTGTATTCAGATCTTTATTGCTCCAAGAACCGAAATTTGCCATCCCTACATAGACAGACTGTAGTTATCATCCACCACAGCGTACCCAGCTCCAGGTACAGGCTCTGTCCCCTGTGACCCATGGTGCCTTCTGTGACTTAACTCGAGCTTTTGAATCTGTTCAAAGCTACGGATAAGCTTCCTATTTTCTTCGGCTGTTCGATTTATTTAAATCTGCTCATGCAATCTTAATTTCTATAGCTTTTAATGAAGTCTGATCATTGCTGACAATAATCTCCACACTTGGTTTTCTTTACAAATTCCAGATTTTTAACTAGATCTTTGCATTATACATACATTTTAAGACTGGATTTTTCAAATAAAAAAACACTCTTATATTTAGGCTATAGTTGAATTTGTAAATTAACTCTAGGGGAATTATGTTTACTTATTAAGTTCCCAATTTTTAAAATCTGTCTAAAACTTAGTTAACTGTTAGATAAGATTCATGGCTTTTTTTTAGAAATATCTCTTTAGAAAATATGTTTTGTCAAGTATATCTTAATTTTACACAAGTTATTTATTGTGCATGGATGGGGCTCAGTGTGCTATTTTCATTTATGCAGATAGCTCACTTTTCCACCCTCCTCCAAAAACCTTCCCAATATTGAGAAGTCACTATTCCAGTTTCTGACTGGTTGTTTTAGTTTCTAAATATGAGAGAAAATACCCAATTTTTATTATTCTGAATCTGGCTTATTTCATTGAATATTAGTGTCCTTTGGTTCCATCCATTTTGCTGCAAATGACAACTTTTCACTTTACCACTAATGCTCTTCACTGTGTATATGTGCCCCACTCCCCGGAAATGTCCCCTGTTGATGGACACCTGAACTCCTTCCGTATCTTAGCTCTTGGAAGCAGTGCTGCAGCAAACGTGAGTATACAGATGCCTCCTGCTGACTTCATTTCCTGGAACTTATGCCCAGAGAGGTCTGATTAGATCATATGGTATATGGTGGCTCTAGTTTTAGTATTTGAGGAGCTCCATAATGACTGCAATAATTTCTACTCCTAATTACTATGCAGAGGAATTCCTCCCTTTCCACCAACTCATCAGCTTTGCCACTTTGGGTTTTGGTCTGTTTGCTAATAGTAATACTAAGTGAGATAGTGTCTCACTACTACAGCTTCGATTGCTATTCCTAATTGTTAATGATAGTGAGTGTTTATTTATGTATTCATTGGCTGTTTGCATTTCTTCTTAAAATTAGATTGCTATTTCTTCTGTCAAATGGTTTGCCTAGCTTGTCGAATCTGGATACCAGCCCTCTGTGAGATGAAGAATAAGGAAACATTTTTCTACACTCTGTAGGGTATTTATCCACTCTGTTTATTTTGTAACTTTGGTGGTCTCTTCCAGAAGAACATTGCCTATTCAGAGTTACTCACATGGATTTTCCTGGTACTTTCACAATTTCGGGTTTTATTCATAACAGTTATCTATGAACGATGCAAGATAGACAGGGGAGCATCAGGAACTGATAATGATGGTATCTACCTTCAGCCTGATGTTGGTGCTAGCTCGCTAATGGTGGTGATGCATTTGGTCTCATAGAACAAGAACTCTGACCTTCTTGTGCTCCAGACTCTTGCTCCTATTACTGACTATGTAGCAATGCCTGTTCTCTGTGGTGCCCCAGACTCTCCACAGGCCTCTGAAAACATTTGCTGCCTCCTGTTCACATTTTCTCTCTTTTTCCATTAGTCACCAGGTTTCCCCTTGAAATGGATTATGACTTGGTTTTCAGTGGATCCGCAGGGTCTCTCACAATCTGTGTGTTACACACTAGGCCTTCAGCTGTGAATACTAAATAAATAAAACTTTTAAAAGATAAGATAATGATGGCTCAGGAAAAAATAAGATAAAATATAGATACGAAATAAAAACAATTCAGAAAATAATTGTAGTGATCAAAGACAGTCATGGGTAAGGACCTTGAGAGAACCTGTGGATCACTCAACCAAGTATCAGATAAAGGAGAAAAAAAGAACAACTAGGTGTCAGTGTTATTTAAGCTGTAAAAAGAGAGAAATTTCAATGGTTTAAAGAGCATAGCGGGTTGTTCATTTAGAATTTGTCAGGTGGAAAGCTATCACAAGATGCTATATATTTTCTCAGTAAAAGGCTCCATTATCGTGTAAGTAATGATGGTTTTTGTTTGAATCGCATTTTCACATTTGAAAAACTCTAGCTGTACAATCGAATTCTGCCATTCAGCGGGCCTATACTGAGGACCTACAAAAGACAGCTAATCTGTGGAGTACAGTAGCAAAGCAACCAGGCCCTAACCTTCCTATACTTATAGTCTAGTGATGAGGAAAGAGACAAAAGGTTTTATGGTACATCTTAAAAAATCATTATGAAGCCGGGCGGTGGTGGCGCACGCCTTTAATCCCAGCACTCGGGAGGCAGAGGCAGGTGAATCTCTGTGAGTTCGAGACCAGCCTGGTCTACAAGAGCTAGTTCCAGGACAGGCTCCAAAACCACAGAGAAACCCTGTCTCGAAAAACCAAAAAAAAAAAAAATCATTATGAGAAGGGTAATCACTTGTGGTTATCCAAAGGTGATGACAAACTCTTCTGTGAGGAGAGAAGGCAGAGGAGGAGATTCAAAGTGAAGTGTGTCCTATGACATCAGTGGAGCTTGGTAAATTGATAAGAACAAAAACAAAAAAAAATGGCAGTCTAGATGGAGGAGTATATCTGTAAAGACAGAACCCGCCGAGAAGGTTCCTGGGAACCAGTGGAAGGTGATTGTAGCTAGAAATTATTTAGCAGTCCTCTAGCCTAACAACATGGTCTAGACATCCTCCGCTTGAGTCCTGTGATCAGCAGGAGGCAGTAATGTGATGCTGTAGAATAGGACACATGGGGCTAGGTCAGAAGAACCATACAGATTTATCCCTTTTCTTCTAGAATGCCAGAGCTGAAGTTCCTAGGCACTCTAAAAGTTTCTTTATTCTGCGAGTCCCACTCTGAGCAAAGCAGTAATAGACATTTGTTTGTGATCCCAGCCCAGCTTCCACTGTCATTCTTGTAAGGGAGCCATCTTGGGCATTTGGCCTCATTAGACCCTCAGATGTCTACAGTCTGGCTCTACTGACATCTCCGTGCAACCCTGAAGACTTCAAATAAGACATGCCTCGGTGAACCCTTCGGAGTTTCCAGCCACCATAAAATCTTGAACCAAAATTAAAAGGTTGTTTTGATGTGCTAAATTTCAGAACCCAAAGTAGGAAAGAAGTTTGTCTGGCAAATAAAATATGTCTTGATTTAGACACTCTAGCACTATTTTCCTCTTGTTTTGATGATTAAAGCATGTTAATCTATTTGCGGACCTTACTCTTACTTAATATTGAGCTTTGATAGGCTCAATAATATTGAGGATGGCTGCACACATCCTCGGGCTCCTGGTTGTGCCTATTTAGCTACCATATTCCTTCAGATTGGTAAAAATTGAGCACATGACTCAAAGCAGCCTAGTCGATGAAGACACTCGGTAGGATGAGTACTGGGAAGGATGATCTACAGATGGGTTCTAGTTGACACTAAAACAGCTAAGGGAAGACCTGCTATTGAATAAGAAGAGCATAATAAACAATGAAGTTGCTTCTCTGGGGTCTAGCTAGGTGAGTCTGTCTGCTCTTCCCCTCAGTGCCTTCCTTACCAATAAAATTGTCTCGATGAGGCCAAATGCCCTCACAGTTGCAGCTGCCAATAGGAGCTGACCTGAGATCTCAAATGAATGGCCTCCAGTGGTTTCTGCAGCATGAGAATAATCTAGGTTCCCCATCCAGGACCCCAACCGAGTCTGGACCACCCTGCTTGCACCACTACTAATGTGTCGACTTCTGCTGGGACCCATCCTGCATGTCTCAACCTAAGGGCCCCTCCCGTGCCATTTTCAGCCTCTCTATCCAGCTAGAAAGCACACATTGAAGACCCAAACATGTAACTACAGCCAATTAATATTTGATAAAGAAAATAAAGCATCTTCACCAAATGTGCTGGGAAAACTGGATGTCTGAATATAGAAGAAGGAAATTAGATCCATATTGATCACCCTGCACAAAAGCTAAATCTAAATGGATCAAAGACTTAAGTGATAAAGCTTGAAATCCTGAAACTTCTAGAAGAAAATGAAGGTGGTGCCTTGTATAATATAGGTGTGAGAAAGGACTACCTCACAAGGACTCCATTAGTCCAAGAACTATGCTTAGCAATTGACAAGGGGGACGTCTTAAAACTAAAAACCTCTGTACAGTTAAGTAAATTATAAATAGAAAGGAGAAGCCCACAGAATGAGAGAGAATCTTTGCAGCTACATGTCTGACAGATGATTAATATCTAGAATATATAAAGAACTCAAAAACAGAGTAAAAAATGGACTCATTCAAAAAATGGGATTGGAATCTGAACAGCAAATTCTGGAAGAAAGAAATAAAAATGGTTAAGAAATATCACAAAATATTCATTGTCCCTAGCAATCAGAAAATTTCAAATCAAAACAACTTTGAGACTTTGTCTTGGCCAGTCAAAATTGTAAACATCAACAAAATAACTGACAATAAATATTAGAGAGAATTTGGAGAATGGGAAAGCTTCATTCACTATTGGTGCTATGTGACCTGTTGTAGCTACTCCGGAACTCATTGTGGAGAGCCTTCCAAAAGCTAGAACAAGTCTGCCATATGGCCAGCTATACCACTCTCAGTGTCTGCCCAGCATGGTGGTTTTCTAAGCCACTAGCTGTCCCTACCTGAGTAAGCTGGTTTGACAGGTGCTTCTGTTTCTTGAATCTGAAAGAATCTTGGCTACAACAGCTAGGTAAGGTCAGCCATGATAGTCTGGTAAATTACTACTTTACAAATGATTGAGAATCAAATAGTGATTCTCATCAGGAGTGGGATGATAAGCTATACACTTCAACAAGACAACCCTGCAGCCAGGAGAGAAGAGGGATTGATTTCAGTGGCAGATGTGGGACAGAGCCTGACAACAAGAAGGAAAGAAACCTCAGTCTGACGGGGAAATCCTGGAACCTCCCCCGATGTGGCCAAAGTAACACAGAGGGAATTTGGGAGACACCTAAGATATGAATGAGCAAAACTTAGACAGGTCGAATACTGGAATAAAGAAGTGTGTATTTTTTTTCTAATGACTTACATCATGAAGACTTTTACCATCTTTAAGGGGCAGTCTCTTCATCTGTGGAATGAGGTCAGTAAAACGTTACATCATAAGGCTGTTGAGCTTTAAGTGAGATGGTGGCATGATAGGCTCGCTCTGGTGGCAGGTGCTATCCACACGCTTGACCCTCAGTGACTACAAAACCTCCTACCCACCTCAGTTTGCTTTGATCTAAAACTTTATTGAAAATAGGAAATCTGCCAAAAATTTTCTATCAGTGTGTGTTCAGTAACTGTTACATAAGCAGGCCTGCCAGCAGCGTATTCTTCTGGAGTTGAGTGGTTTGTGACAGATTGTCCCCTGAGGTAGATGTACAGGGGACCCAGCCACAGTAGCAGCCTTTCAGTCTCCTTTGATGACGGTGGTGTTTGTCAGATGAGAAAGTGGACTGCTTGCCTTGGCTCTTCAAGAAGGAAGCATAAACAAAGTTGAAGAAAGAGGCCCTGCATGTGTCTGAAAGACACTGCTCCTCTAAAACAGTGCCTGTGGGCAGGGGGAAAACTCTAAGATATGCCAGGCATAGAGGGTAGGATGAAAATGGCTCCTATCAGCTAATATGTTGGAACTGTTTTTGAAAGATTAGGAGATGTGGCCTTTTGGAGGGGATGTGTTGCTGAGGGCAGGGTTTGAGGTTTCAAAAGACTCCCACCATTCTGAGTTTGCTCACTCTGCTTCAAGTTTGTGTGTAGAATGTGAGCTGTAGGCTGTGTTATGCCTACTTGTGTCCATGTTGGTGATGGACTTCTATATGTCTTTGACTATAAACCTCAAATAAAACCTTCCTTCTACAAAAATAAAGTTATTAAAGTAGCTGGTGCCTCAATTTAGTTAGCGCATGAAAACATGAGTAGTAATATGTGTCCCCTGTTGTAAGGGTGGCATGAGATTCATTTGCAAAGTGTTTAGCTTGGTCTTGGTGTTGAATGTGTACTCAGTGACTCTCAGGTTGCTTTAAAAAGTTACCTTCTCAGACAGAGAGTTCAAATGTCAGTGTAAATGTTGACAGCACTGTTCTCTGCTTCTGCTTCTCTGCTAGAACTATTCAGTGAGAAGATCTGGGTTGTGGAGGCATTTTATCTTTAAGGTGAGGAGGAGAGGAAAAGTTGCCAACAGTGTATACTCACCCTAGAATAAAACTCCACTTTCCCATGAAGCAGTGTACCTCTATTGCTGGTTCTCAGAAGGATTAATATATAACATCTAGGGGATAAAATAACTTGGTGGATAAAGGTGTTTTCTGCCAAGGCCAATGACCTGAATTTGATCCCCAGAACCAACACTTTGGGATGGATGAGAGAAATTATTTCCCTAAGTTGTCCTCTGACCTCCACAAGTACATGCATGTGAAACCACACACACACACACCATAAATAAATATAATGTTTTATTTATAAATTTAACATCTGTTCTGTTAGTACAAAATACAAAGTTTACTTCAAAGAAAATAAGAGCTCATTACTTCTGAACCAAATATGACTGACCGTGGCCGAAGAACACAGAGTAAGGGTGTTCTGAATAGCATGAGCCAGTGTAAACATGATTATATGAATTTTAGAAGTCACAGAACAAAAGAAATATAAACCAGGCCATTTCCCAGATATAGTGTTGGGACCCAGTGAGCGGGTTGTAGCCTTTCCATGTTATCTGATCACATTCTTAGCTTGGGGCTGATGAAAGTTAGTAGTCTGTGAAATTTGTACATTTCAAAAGTTGCACTTGATAATTAAAAGGATGCTACATCAGACACAGCGGCAGAAGACAAATAGCTGTTAAGGGGACCAAAGAGGGTTCAAATTTGTTTTGACTCTGGATTTGCACCAATCTCCAAAGTCAACAAGTTCCTGCTGGTCCTCTGCCTTGGAAGCCCTTAAATGTGGCTTTTTAACTGGGAGCTCCAGTCCCAGCATCCCACTCAGGATCCAATGTCACACTCTATCCTGTCTCCTTGGGCTCCTCTGGGCTGTACCAATTTCCTCTCACGAGTTTCTCTGCCTACAACAGACTCAAGAGTTTTAACACACGATGCTTGGGCCTTTTGTACAACATCTCTCTTCTAAGATGTGTGTGAGGTTTTTATGAATGGTTAGTGTAGTAGCATTTCATCTGTATTTTAATAAATAAAGCTCGCCTGAAGATCAGAAAAGCAAAACAGCCCCACTGGCCAGTCTTACAACAGACCAGGCAGCAATGACACACACCTTTAATTCTAGTAACCACACTAGCTTGCCATAGAAGTCAGGCAGTAGTGGTGCAAACCAATTCATCTCAGAACTAGAGAGGATTATAAAACATCTGTCTGGATTGATATTGAGGTCTTTAATCCACTTGGACTTGAGTTTTGTGCATGGTGGTTTCTAGCCATAAATAAAGGACATTGAGCCTATAATTCGGGTTCTTAGAGAAGCTAAATAAGAAGGAGAACCCAAAGAAAAACATATAGGCATCCTCCTGAACATTAACCTTCATCAGGCAATGAAAGGAGACAGAGACAGAGACCCACATTGGAGCACCGGACTGAAACCTCAAGGTCCAAAGCAGAAGCAGAAGGAGAGAGAGCACGAGCAAGGAACTCAGGACCGCGAGGGGTGCACCCACACACTGAGACAATGGGGATGTTCTATCGGGAACTCACCAAGGCCAGCTGGCCTGGGTCTGAAAAAGCCTGGGTTAAAACTGGTCTCGCTGAACATAGTGGACAATGAGGACTACTGAGACCTCAAGAACAATGGCAATGGGTTTTTGATCCTACTGCACCTATTGGCTTTGTGGGAGCCTAGGCAGTTTGGATGCTCACCTTACTAGACCTGGATGGAGGTGGGTGGTCCCTGGACTTCCCACAGGACAGGGAACCCTGTTTGCTCTTTGGGCTGACGAGGGAGGGGAACTTGATTGGGGGAGGGGGAGGGAAAGGGAAGGCAGCGGTGGGGAAGAGACAGAAGTCTTTAATAAATAAATAAAGAAAGAAAGAAAAAAACAAAAAAAACAACAACAAAAAAAACATCTGTCCGCCTCAGTCTCATTCTGAGATTCCTGAAGACAGGATCACCATTTTAGGACTGAGGTCGAGGTAAGAGCCAGTGTCTGGCTACTTTGCTTTTCTTATCTTCATGCTGAACCCCATTATCTGTCTCTGAGTTTTTTTAAAGCTCAACTATTTATTTTATTCTTTAGTTCTATTCTATTTATGCATATATGGATTTGTATGTACATGTGTACACACAAATATAAATATAACTTTGTTTCATCTCTCTTTTTAATTGATTTTTCTTGACCTCTACATTTTTCTCTGCTCCCCTCCTTGCCTCTCCCCTCCCCCTCAGCCCTCTCCTAAAGTCTGCATGCTCCCAATTTACTCAAGAGATCTTGTCTTTTTCTACTTCCCATGTAGATTAGATCTATGTATCTTAGGGTCCTCATTGTTGTCTAGATTCTCTGGGATTGTGATTTGTGGGCTGGTTTTCTTTGCTTTATGTTTAAAAAACACCTATGAGTGAGTACATGTGATAATTGTCTTTCTGGGACTGGGTTACCTCACTCAAAATGATGTTTTCTAGTTGCATCCATTTGCCCGCAAAATTCAAGATCTCATTATTTTTCTCTGCTGTGTAGTACTCCATTGTGTAAATATACCACATTTTCCTTATCCATTCTTCAGTCAAGGAGCATTTAGGTTGTTTCCAGGCCCTGGATATGGCAAACAAAGCTGCTATGAACATAGTTGACCACATGTCCTTGTGGCACGACTGAGCATCCTTTAGATATATACCCAACAGTGGTATTACTGGGTCTTGAGGAAGGTTGTTTCCTAATTTTCTGAGAAATTGCCACACTGACATCCAAAGGAGCTGTACCAACTTGCATTCCCACCAGCAATGCAGGAGTGTTCCCTTTTCCCCACCACCTCTCCAGCATAAGTTGTCATCAGTGTTTTTGATCTTGGCCATTCTTACAGGTGTAAGATGGAATCTCAGAGTTGTTTTGATTTGCATTTCTCTGATGGCCAAGGATGTTGAACATTTCCTTAAGTGTCTTTCAGCCATTTTAGATTCCTCTGTTGAGAGTTCTCTGTTTAGGTCTGTACTCATTTTTTTTTAATTGGATTATGTGATCCATTGTGTAAATATACCACATTTTCCTTATCCATTCTTCAGTCAAGGAGCATTTAGGTTGTTTCCTTGTGAACATGGATTATTATGAATTTATTATATGCTAAAAGCTTTCATCCTTTTTTTCCCTCCAGATAACCTTTTATTGAAGTATTTTCTCCTGTTGCTTTTAACTGGTACTCCACTACACCACTGCTAATGTCATCTATGATGTCATGAGGGTGGTGGCCATCTACACTGCAGTCCACTGACAGTGCAATTGTTCCTAAAAGGTCTCTAGCAAAAGACCATCCATCAGACAGAAAATCAAAAGTGATTTTTCCCCCTTGGTGCTTCTTCTTTTCCTGCTTCTTTCTGTCTTTTGGGAGCTTCTTGATGGCTTTGACAATCAGGGCAGAGGCAGAGGGTACCACCCCATCTAGGACTGTCTGTTATGAATGGACAGTTTCATTGTCATCCTCAGACCTTTCCAATACCCAGTTGCCTTAGCAATGTCATCAGCAATGCTTTGGGAGACAGACTAGGTTGTTGTGGTGCTGATCTGGTGTACCTCCGGGACATAACACTGACCTTGTTGGTGTCGAACTTGGATGACACAGTGGAGGTTGCTGGTGTCAGGTGAACCTGGATTCTGGACAATCAAAACAAGTTGCACTATAGCTGCTTCCTAGCCCAAAGCCCTTATCTGTCTTATATATTAATTCATTAACCCCTATAGCAGCCATGCAGTAAAGCTATACTCACAGCTAGTGAGTGCTAGTTTTTCTAACTGCACACCTGCCTCAGTCACAAGATTCTGAATTCTCTGTACTGATCGGTATAGTCGGCTGCTAATAACTTCTACCTGATGAATGAGAGTCTCACATGTTCTCAGAGGTTGGTATTGCTGTGACTGGGTCCCTGTGTGAGCGTCCAATCTCTGGTGCTTCTAGAAATGAGGTCATTCTCAGAATGACTGTAGCTTTTTTTTTACCTTCCAGGCTCTTGGGCACAGCTCGGAATTCAGCACAGCCCTGTCCTCATCCAGGTGACTCTCAAAATCCCATGCTTCTTGGACACAGAGCTTGTTGTAGTATCCTTTGTGCTTTGTTGCCTTTCTTATAGTTGTTTTGCTGGGAGAAATCGTTCAAAGACATACTCTCAAAAAATAAAAAATGACTAGCTGCCTTTTTATCAAGAATGCTTTCTCTTGTTTAGTTCTGAAATCCATTGGGAGAAAAGAGAGAGGCTTTTTTTTATTGAAAGGGTTGCAGGGACCATTCCTTAGAGACCCATCTCTGTGTGCTGTGAATGACACTTTGATTACCCATGAGCTCAGTACCTCTCCCCTCTGGATGTGTAGGACTGAGAATCCACAGCAGCTGAGGGTATGGCCCTTTCTCACTGAAAAGCACTGACTGAGCCTTCCCGTTCATCGCCAACACATAGTTCAGAACATTAGCGAACATAGGAGAAGACAATTTCCCCTGTGTGTTTTTCTTGCAGTGTAAGTGGTAATGGTGATGCTGCTGCTGCTGCTGATGATGATGATGGCAGTTTCCAGGCACAAACTGAAAAGGCAAAGCAGCATGGGCCTCCCGTTTAGTGACTAGATTTCTACTCTCCATACACTGGCTCACTTGGTGACTTAGCAAAGTGACCCCTGGTCCTGCTCTCTTCAGGTATAACCCTCATCCTCCCTGGGGTGGGGGACACTGTACTGGAAACCACATTTCTCAGGCACCATGTGATTTTTCTGAGTATAAGTCACACAGGGACACAAAAGTCGATCATTGTTGTATGCCACACTTCTTGTCCTAGCACAGAGAAACAGGCGACAAGAATCACGCCAGTGGAGATGGCAAGATGGTTTGGATGTGGAGCGAAGGGGGTGGTCTTACCCCTGAATTACGGCTTCTCTATATTTAGTTCAGTTGTTGCTAGAATCAACCTTGCAGATTGATCCTGACTTATTACACTGGAGTAAGATTTAGCATCTCTTTCCCAGAAAACTAATAACATCCATAAACAGCAAGACTTCCTGTGTGCCTTGCCTTGTCAAAGAAAGGCCATGGAGCATGCCTAGACCTGCTGGGAAGTCAGAGCTGCCCAGCCAAAACTGTCCTTAATTGCTAAAGCTACAAGAAGTGAGAGCTCTAGTTTCTAGGGAAATGAATGCTTAATGCTAAGCAAAGCACTTAAAAGAGCGCTTCAGATGTAAGAAAGCCCTATGCTGAAGCAAGGCCTGCTTCTCTTTCAGATGTCCACTGAAGCCATGTGAAATGGGTTGTGTGTTTTGCTTTCCCCAGAGGCTTCCTTCACTTCCAAACTCTGCAATTACTACTGGAGCAGAGTGGAGGCTGACTTAGGTCCCTTCTGTTGCCTATTCTGTAGTCTCAGATGCAGTCAGGCTATGCATTTCATGTGTGGATACACTGATGCAGGCTGTTGCTATGCTGTACACAGGGCTTCATGTTGGACAATGGCCCTGCCTCACAGGCTGCCTCAATGATTGCCCTGAAAGCCCTACGCAGCTTTCAAGAGAAAACTGTATATAGAGGAAGGAAGCAGGGACATAGTGTCCAGGAGGAAAACAAAAGCAAGAAGAAAAATCTGTCTTTCCACATCAGGCTCCGGTTTGAGTAAACCATCTTAAGAAGTTTTATAGACACACTGAATTTTTTTTATTGCTTTGAATAGGCTACTTCTCAACTGCATAACTGATCTTATAAAGTAGCCTGCTCATAGATGATCTCATTAGCATGTTCTCAGTCCATAGTTTATAACTGAGCTTCAGAAGGGAAATGACACTTTCAGGGTCTAACAAGTTGTCTGATCCCTGGCTTCCAGGGTGAGCAGAGCTGACAGTCATCTGACCTCTGAAGTGTTAAAGATTTAGCAAGTGACACTCTGCCTTTGCCCACCCTATGAGAAGGATGCCCCTGAAGTGACCTGTCAAAAGTGAGGGGCACAGCTTTAAGGGTGAGTCTGAGTTCAGTTCCTCGCCTTGCCACTTCCTAGCATTGAATGTGACTGCTACTCTGACACTCTGCTGGACAAAAGACAGACTGGGATGGATATTGTTTAAGTTGTATCAGGTGGAATTTACACACACTAGCACAGAATTTTGGAGTTTTACTTTAGTGAAGAAGTATGAGCTCTAAAAAAGATAATTTGAATTCCTTATGGAAGCAAAATGGACATTTGAAGAGACTATACAATGGAAACAGAAAAAAAGGAAGACCGGCCAAAGGGCAGTGAAGAAGGGAAAATGTTGAGAAGTCCAGATATTTCCTGGTAGTCTTTCTTTAAATCTTTCTGTATGAAATGGGTGAAGAGTTCATCTCTATTCTTTACAAAGCCTTCAGCAAGCAGTTCTATAATTGCTGATGCTTTAGGAAGGGTGTGTGTGTGGGGGGGATATGTGAGAGTGAAGAGAGAGGGCAAATACAGGGCAGGGCTCCCAGCAGGCATGAGAGAAGAAGGACCTGAACACAGGAAACCTGTTCCCCATGTGTATAAAACATTCAAACCCCTGGCACATAGCGGACATTCAGGACATTCTGTAAATGGAAGCTACTTGAAGAACTGAGAATTATTCGGCGAACCTGTGCCTTTTGTATTGCCATATGAATTATAAGATTAGTTTTTAATATTTGTGGAGAATTGCACTGCAATTTTGATGAGGTTGCATAGAATCTGTAAATTTTCTTTAGGAGAATGGCCATTTTCACAGTATTAATCCTGCTAATCTGTGAGCATGGGAGGTCTTTCCAGCTTCCAGGTTTTTCTTCTATTTCTTTCTGCAGTGTCTTAAAGTTTTCATTATACAAATATTTCACTTTCTTGGTTAGATTTATCCAAGACTTTTGAGACTACTGTGAATGGAATGTCCTGATTTCTTTCTCTATATGTTTGTCATTAATGGGGCCTGGCATAAGGGAATTAACGGGGCCCTTTAATTCCTTCCAGGTCCCCAGCCTGAGGGATGATGCCGCCCACATACTCTCCGAGTCTCTGCAAACGCTTTCAGAGACGGACTCAGAAATATGCTTTACTAACTCCCAAAGTTCTCAGGCAACAGCCCTGACCCTACCCAGCTGCACGTAACCCTGAGATTTTTCTCCATACTCTGCACCTTTCCGAGATGCTTTGGGTTTGTTTCTCTTATCACCTGCCTCCTGCACACCACAGTGTAAAACTTCTCCGTGAACAGGGAGTCTCATGATGCCAAATCCCTGGGCTAGCCCATGTGCATGTTTGACTTTGTTCTACAGCGGCATTCTAAACCTGCTCAGGGGTGCACTGTGATATTATCTATGATAGTCTATGCTGTTTAAAAAAAAGTGCTAGCAGTGACCCACTAATGGGCTACAAACCACAGACCCAAACCTTTTCTGGAAGACATTAAGCACTCAAACAATAGAGAGAAGAATTTGAAAGAACAATTATCCACTGCTAATTCTAAAAAGAAAAGCCCTCCATGAGTGAAAAGAAGTATGGTTAACGGATGCCAAAGCTTGGGGACCGCAGGTGTCATAGCTCACCTTTTAGTGGTAGACCAGGGTGTGCTGGGAAAGTGACGTGGACCCAGGCTGTGGAATGCCAGATGTAATGAATGGGCTCTCTTATTAATTTCCACACAGGAGACAGCGGGCTCCAACACAAATGGCTCAAATGCACAAACTGGTGCATCATTTGAAGCCTAATTCTTCCTATCTCTATTACCAGGCCCAAGATTAGAACTGAAAGATAAAATTTTGCTGCTTTTGTTTTAAACACTCAAAAGGAAAAGAATGACAAAAGCTATTCTTTGCTAATTTTTTGATTGGTTTTAGGTTTGTTTTGTGGTCTCTCTCTCTCACTCTGTGTGTGTGTGTGTGTTATGTGTATATGCATGCATGCAGAGACCATGTGAAGACGATCACTCTTCTCCTTAGGACAGGGTCTCTCACTGAATGAAGAGATAACTGTTCTGTCTAGTCTGGCCAGCAAGCCCCAGAACTCCTCCTTTCCCCAAGAACTAGAATTATAGACAGGAAAGTGCCCATGTCCAGACTCTTACATGGGTGCCTCTCTCCACACTTTGATCTTTTACTATGAACCCAAACTGGCTGCCAACTCATGATCTGCTTCCCTTAGCCTCACAGGGGTTATATATCGTCACAGGTGTGCATCATCTTGTCCACCTTGGATAGCAATGTATTCGTGACTATTTCGTTGCGATAAAATACCATGACCAAAAGCAACTTAGGGAAGAAGTTTATCTTGGCTTATGGTTCCGAAGGAAGAGTCCATAATGGTGGGGGAGGGGAGGGCATGGCAGCCAACAGCTAGGTCTAAAAGCTGAAAGAGCTCATCTCCGTCAATATCCAGGAAGTAGAGACAACAAACTAGAAATGGGGGTGAATCTGTAATCTCTCAAAATCGGGCTCCCCCTAGTAATGTAGTTCTTCAAGTAAGGCTGAACATTCTAAAGGTTCCATAACCTTCCCAAAGAGCACCACCCCCTAATCGACAGAGCTTTAAACTATCCAAACCTATGGGGACAGTCTCAGTTAAAGCAGCACAGATGGGAACTCTGACCGGGCTTGATCATCTTGTGGTGGCCTACTACCTCCTTTCCCCTTAGCCATTTGGACTTACAGGAACCCCAGACAGATGTCCTTCCAATCTAACTTCAACATATCCCTACATAAGCTCCCAGAATGTGTCTGTATCTACCTGTGAGCAAGGTCTAGGCTCACAGAGTCTGGGATACAACCCTTGCTCCCATTCCTTGGTCACACTGGAGACTTTTCACTGGGTGTACTCCTGTAAATACATCACTACTATTCATTTGTCCCAATTTAAAAAAATTAATAAGCACTTTTGAAGAACTGGGAGTACTGGGGATCTAGAGGGGGTTCTGAGAGGTGTGGTCATGGGGTGCGATTGGGATGTGAATAAAAGTACATTATAGAAATGTATGTAAGGTCATTACAAACCCATTATTTTGCACAATTAACCTATATTAATTTATAAGTTACTTTTGAAAGAAAGTATTCATATTAAACTTGCTTTAATAAACTGATTAATATGGAGTGGGTGAGTGTTAATTTCCTAACTTGGTCATGATGCAATAGCAAATGATCTTTTATAATACATATATACATATAAAACTAATAACACCCTACCAAAAAAAGGAGGAAAATTATACCACATTAATTATTCATTTTGTTTGTAGGACTCATTCTGCTTTGAGAAATATTTAAATATGAAAGAATGTGCCTTAAAATAGAAGTAGTATTTTAATTAGCATTGATTACATAGGTGCCAGGGGAACATAGTTCTTTAGGGAGCATTCCTTTGGCGTATAAGACAAGTTGATTATGAATGCTTTAACTGAAAATAGTAGTCTAAACCATATAAAATTGTACTTTCACAAATTAGAAATGATCAAGCAGTAGCAGCTTCAAAAGGTGGCCCCTCATAGGTGTACACGAGACTTTGGTGTTCTAAGCATAGTTTGCTTTTGACGATGACAAAGAAAAGAGAGGTAAGTGACCATCAGTGTTAATTAGAAAGTTACAAGTCAAGACTGGCATCCTTGCCCTGATGTTGGCTTCCTCTCCTGATAGTTTTCCTACTAAAGGAAAGCTCAAGCTACCATCATATCTCCTTTCAAAGCCAGAAGGCAGGAAAGAGGGAGAGCAGAGCCACGATAGTTTGGATGGGAGAATTCACGCACAATTCTCCATCAGATTTTGACGTTCCTCTCCTTAGGCAGGATTAGTTTCATCCTCCATGACTAGCCCTGATGCCAGAGAAGCTGGGAAAGCATGTCACTTTTCTGCTTGAAATGTGGAGTCGGGGGGGGGGGGTGGCTCGGGGGTAACGTGCTGATTGCACAAGCCTGGAGACTTGAGTTCAGGTCTGCTGCTCCCACTTCAAAGCTGGGAGCAGGGGCAAGCATCTATAGCCCTAGCCAAGGGACACAGAGATGGGAGACTCCCTGGGGCTCATTGTCTCACCAGCCTGACTGAACTGACGAAGGTTCAGAGACAGATCCTGTCTCACAGATGTGGTGCAGAGAGATCCAGGAAAACATTCAAGTTGTCCTCTGGCTTCCATGTGTGCATGCACACAGGTGCACGCATAACTGTGTGAAAATGTACAGAGACCACACCCACACACGTGTACCCATATGCAAAATTTAAAAGGAAGTTACAAGTGAAAATTCTATTAGATAATCTTGAGTATCGTTATAAATTTTAGTTTTCTAATTTCTAGTTTCGGGGTGAGGGAAGGGAGGCCTGAGCATACGTTGCCTGTCTGTTGCTCCCTCACACACGGTCATGGTGGGCTGGCATTGAATTGGGTGTGTGCTGCCGCACGAGGCTGAGCTGTTAATGTCTGTGTGGCTTTAGATAATCCCGCCCACGATTACTATTCATGCAAGTCTCAAAAATTATAAAACTCTAATGTGAGTTGATTCTCTAGTCATTTCCATCTTAATGGTCCATTGTGAAGGAAGCGCACGAGCCTGAAAGAACTGAAATTTCAGAGGCTATTGAGAGATGTGGATATTAAGAGAAATCAATTCAAAATCATATTTTCAGAGAGGGACGATGACAGGGTAGGGGGAAGAAAAAAGAAAACGGAGGGAGGATGGAAGAGGGAGAACATGAAACTGACAGCAGGACATTTTGTAGCTGAGCAGAGCCACGTCTTCTCCAGGATAACTCCAGCGTTCCCTTTACACAGAAAACCAGGGCCAGCAGCATCCTCCTGCTGAATTTAGGCTCTTGTTTTATGTGGGAACCACACCACTAGGCAAGAGCTGAATGACGAGGGCCACATCACCTCAGACACTGACACAGCCATGGTTATAGCAGAGTTGAGAGCAGCACTCACCGCGACCCCAAGATCCTCGTTCTCTTAGGCACTCTTTTGGTACCCACACATTATCGGAAAGAAAGGAGACAGCAAATGTAAAAGGATGTAGCAGGGCTGTCTCAGTTCTGTCTCTGTGACCCAGAAGAGATAACCTCATCTGGGCTCTAACTTCTTCCTCTATAAAATAATGCGATTAGGATAGATGATGCCGAAGATGATTCGTGTTCTTATACTCGATGTCAGTCCAGGCAACAGAAACCAATAAAACTTTAAGGAATAGAGGAGAAAGTGGAAGAACCAAGCAGGCTCTGGAAGGGTCAAGACCGGCAAATGCTCTGGGAACTTGGAAGCCGTGACCATATTTTTGTATTTAGTAGGATGACTTGCAAACTTTTGGCTATTGAATAGATAATATGCATCAGGCTAGGCTAGGGTAAGACTTCCAGAATGCCCTACCTCGATAGTGCGTGATTATAGCAGAGTCATTCTCTGAAATAAAACTGTCAAGTAACCAATAGAGGCAAAAGGAGTGGGTCTCGGGGAAGTAAAAGCAATAGACAATTGTCTACCTGGCCTGACTGTGGCTTCAGCTGGCTGGTCATATTTGAGTTAATAACAAAACCAAAAACCTTCTATTTGTTAACACCTTTATGTGTCAGAAATCATATAGAATAAACTAAACTCATTTTCTGTCCTGCTTTACCATTTGTTACTATTTAGACTTTCAGAGGTACAAAGGGACAAGACTAGTTAATGTGAAGACATCTATGGGGAAGTACAGAGGGCACGAGGAAGCACTGACTGGCAATGCTTGAACACAGCCCCTCACCCACGCCCTCCATCCACCCACCCTAGCCCCTGACCTTTAACTGTCCAAATGCCTTTCTCTGGTACTGTCCGGTTAGGAACTCGAATGCGATTTTCTGAGAAAATTGAAAACATCATTTCCTAAAGGGATGAGGTTACTGACACCAACTCATTAATTGCTTCTTTGTTTCTGAAGCAAGATCATTTGCACGGCGGTGGCACCAATCCAGTTCTCACACCATGTAATTCAATAAAGGGGACAGTCAGAACAGCTCTCCGAGGAAGGGGATAACCAGAAACGTGATGATTTAGCCCTGCAATAAAGATCTATTAGCAGCAAAATGTAGTCAATTGACATTCAAATGCAATAAGTTAGCACGGCGTTTTAATAATTGCCACAAAGTCCTCAGGTGCTTTGTCCACGGGGATAATTAACATCCCCTGCATCTGTGCACTTGGCGGTGCGCTCTCACGGCCTCCTGGTTTGAATGGGGAAAGCACATTCCCATGTGTTCTCTGCCAGCACAGAGCTATAAAACACAGCAGTAGGATTCCAAGCCTTCAGCTAATCTTAGCTTCAGTCTTCACGGGCCCTCCCAGTCCCTATATAGACTATAACGCAATGTCCTGTGTTATTTCCCTGTGTTTTAGGAGATAAATCATTGTTTGATTCCAAGACTCCCCTGTCTCCATCACTTTCCCCTTTCCTGTACAATATTGAAGGAATGTAACTGAATGTACAGCATTAAGAGACTACAAAGGAATGTAACGAAATGGTATCACTGACATGGCCTCAAACTCAGTGATGTACTATTCACACAAACCATTGCTTTCTTCCTACTCTTGGTCTTTGTTCAAATGTCCCCTATGCTTTTTTTTTTGGCAAAGATGCCTTCCTTCTCTTTTTCTCAAAGAGCAGATTGAAACTGACCCCAACCCTTGGCTAGAAAAATGCTGATTCCTTAGGTTCAGGGTGGGGCATTTATTCTAATAAATTGCAACATGATGCTAATGCTGACAGCTTTAGGCCATCGGCTGAGTATCCCTGCTGCATACTTCACAATGCAGTGGAAGGGCTTTGTGGAAGCCAACCGTGATGTGGTTGCTTGAATAAGAATGATGCATATGTATTTGAATTTTCAGTCCTCAAGGAGTGGCACTATTTGAGAAGGATTAGGGCGTGTGGTTTTGTTGAAGGAGATATATCACTGGAGAAGGGATTTGAAATTTCAAAGTCCACACGAGTCCACACAGTGTCACTCTATCTGCCTGTGGACCAGGATTTAGCTTTCGGTCACTGTTCCGTTATCATGAGCGCTGCACTGATCCTACCATTCCCCCACCATAACGATAATGGATTAACCCTTTGAAACTACAAGCACATGTGTAGTTGTATTTTCTTTTACTCTTTAGGCTTTTTGGGGGGCGGAGTGGGCCGCCACCCATCTTCCAAATAAATCACAAGCATGGTTTGTTTCTTGCCAACTTTTCTTAACTAAATAATTGCATCTTCCTTTGGCCTCTGGGCTTTTACCTTTCTCTTCTGTAAATCTTACTTTCCTTCTTACTCTGTGGCTGGCTAGGTGGCTGGCCCCTGACGTAACCCTCTTTTCCCCAGATTTCTCCTATTTATTCTGTCTGCCTGCCAGCCCTGCCTATCCTTTCTCCTGCCTTGCTATTGGCCATTCAGCTCTTTATTAGACCTTCAGGTGTTTAGGCAGGCGAAAATCACAGCTTCACAGAGTTAAACAACTGGAGCATAAACAAAAGCAACACATCTTTACATCATCAAACAAATGTTCCAGAGCATAAACAAATATAACACAACTTAAAATAATATTCTACAGCACAAGTCCACAGTTAAATTCCTTCTGCTGTGAAAATTGCCTTGGTCATCGAGTCTCTTCACAACATTAGAACAGTAAATAAGATATCTGGCTATGTTTTTTTAAGGTGAGGATTTTTAAATATAAAATTTAGTTTCCTAGTATATGAATGAAAATGTATGAATACATGCAAATGACAATATATCACTTCCTGTTCTATCATGATTTAAAATGGATTCCAGAGCATAATACACCAAAATTGTAGAAGGGAAAGATACAGAAAAACAGAAATCATTGCAGAAAGCCACCCCAGAGAAGGTGTGACATGGAGCACCACTCTGGAGGCTGCATGGGGACAAGTAATGAAGTCTACAACTCACCTGAGGTTAGGAATCTGATCTGAAGTCTCTACCAAAATAGAACAGGAAATCAACCCAGATCAAATCAGAGCAGCCCTGAAAGTGGGGTAAAAGAGAGTTCCTCACATTTCTCTAAGACTTCATAACACCAAATTTGTTCTTATGTGGGCATGGGGTCAAATCCACAAAGCCTGTACCACACAAAATGCCTCAGAAGTCAAAGACGAGGTCAGAAGTCCCTACTGTTTCCAATGGACTCCATAGGGACCAGAGCAGAAGAAAGAATGCCACTTCTCTCTGAAAGGATGGAATCCAATCTAAGCCCTCACCAAACCCTTACAGATGTATTTGCAAGGAACATTAACTTGTAATTAGACACAAACAAGAGTGCATATATTTATCTGCACACATTTGCCATGTGTACGGAAACGAGACAACATGAGAAAGAGCCAGAAGAAATAGCCAGCACCAAAATTAGAAAGCTGTTTGATTTGGAATTATCACTCAAACTACAAATATAATTCTTTTAAATATATTTAAAGGCAAAGCAGGCAATTTGACTTCCTATTTCCTAAGTTCCTGAATGAAATAATTACCCGAACAGCACTAATTGACTGCATAAAGACAGCTCAGACAACTGCTCCAGCAACAGTAGTTGTCAAAACGAAGAAGATGTTAGGGGAGGTTCCAGCAGACAGTAGTAAATTACACTCTCCTAGAAATAATCTATTTCAATCAAGGCTCGTGCATGCTCTTTCTTAGTGACCCTATGTTCTTTTTCTGAGCCTTATAGAGCACGACTTCTTCCTAAACAGCTATTCTCTCACACAACTGAGCAAGGAAAGTCCTGATGGATCTTGTTTGCTCCAGGCAAGCATCCCCGGATTCCCAGGACTTCCCATTGAAGAGCAAGAATGGACGGCTGCTAAATCCTAAACTTCACAGCTGTTAAAAAAGAATATATTTTTCATGAAATTGAATTTAGAAATAAATTGGAATTTTTAAACTTAAGGTCTCTAAGTAGGCAAAATATCTGTTATTAGTTTTTGCTTATTTATTTTGGAAAGTAGAGATTAAGGTAACGTAAATAATTTGCATATCTCAAAGGAAAAGGCATATAGAAATTTCACTCTACTTTCAAAGAAACTGGGAGCCATGATCCCAAAATGACTATTAAAAGATTTGTTTCTGATTCCCCCCCCACACACTTTTACAAAAGAAAATGACAAAACTGGAGATCAGAGAGATAAAGTGATTTGCTTGACATCACTGTCTATATTCAGAATGCCAACAATGGCCCAGGAGGAATGTGTATCCATTCCAAACTCTGTCTTCAGTTAAGGTGGCTGCAGTAGGTTGTGAGTACTGCCTGCTGTGTGTGTGTGTGTTTATGCGTGTGTGTTTTTATGTGTGGGATGCAGGTGTGTCGTGGTCAGAGAACAATCTGGAATACCAGTCCTTGCCTTTCACCTTGTCTGAGGCAGGGCCTCTTGTCCACTGCTGCATATGCTGTCCCCATCTATCCCTATACCCTGGTACCAGCCCACCGGGATTACAGATGCCTACCCTGTTGTGTCCAAGGCTAAAGGCATTCAAACTCTGGTCATTAGCCTTGGCCAACAAGCATCAAGCTGTTGCCACAGCTCCTGCTGCAATGTCTTAAGAGATGAGGAGATTTCTGAAATTTCCTGAATGTCCTCAGTCTGTGTAATCCTGATGCCCAGCTGTTAATAACACTAATTTCTTTTGACATTGAAAGGACAATAGTGTACAAATGCAAAATTGTCCCCATTATATTTAGAACACTCTGAGCAGGTGCCCAAATCCGTAATCCTGACAAGATCTCAGCCTTCATCCTCTGACCAACATATACTCGGTCAGAATTTACACAGAGAAAATCATAATAAGGGCCTGGCTTTGAGAATTTCTTCAGCACAACTCAGAAAATTATGATATATATATATATATATATATATATATATATATATATATATATA